>VZTD01004197.1:335792-517167 GCA_013397725.1 Rhagologus leucostigma | reverse complement strand
TTTTTTTTGATACTGTATTTTAGGCAAGGGAAAAGCATGGGAAGACACTAAGCACCACAAATAGCATCATATAATCTGCATTTTCAGGTTGACATTATACTAATGACCAAAACAGGCTCCGTGGTTCAGTGAAAACAGGAAGGAAACAACTTTGATACTGGGGATAAAGAAACTATGCCTTCATCTAACCCTGCGTGTGTTGGACTTTGCTTCTCTGTCCAATCTTACACGAATATGTATTTTTGTATTTTGTATTTATGTATAGCTGAAGGTTAAAATGAGTCTACCTGTGTTTCTGGGAGGCAGGGGTTTTTATAAGTGCCTTTTTTGAACAAAGAAGGCTGTGTGGCTTAAAGCTGTGTAAAAGTATTGGGTTTTGTAAGTCAAGAAGTACATGTTGCCTTTTTCTGAAGGAGAGGTGTTTTTGTTTCAAGTAGTGTTACCTGCCTAATGCCATTCTGCTGTTGGCATGCCATGTCTTTGCTACTTTGGTCTTCCTACATGAAGTATAAAATGCTCAGAATAGGTCTTTAGTATTATGCAGAATCTTGATTGAGTGTATTCTATAACTGACTGAAAAGCAATTGTACCCATATGGTACACTTAAATATTCTGGAAGTACGTGCTCTCTCAGCTCTGCCCTAGTGTGAGCATGAAACAGAAATATCAAGAATATATAAATATCAATCATATTGATGAATATTAATGTCTGAGTCTGTGAGCAACTTTTCTCACTCCCATCATTTCTTTTATTGTTTTCACAATACATTATTAGTAAAATGGCTTGACAGCAGGGGGTTGAATCCAATCTCTGTCTATTGATTTGAGTGCACTTTTATCTTCCAACACCAAAAGCAGATCTAAACCCTTATTTTATCTAAAACCGTTCATAACTGAAAAAAGGCTCTATTCAAATTCTATTTCTAGCTGAAATTCTATTTCCAGGCTTACGCATATCAAGAATTACTGAGATTTTTTTCCTTGCTTAAAAGTGATCGAGAAACTGAAAAATGTAGCTTGGAGAAAAATTGAAGGCAAAGTGCTGGTCTGGCTGTAGAGGACTGAGTCTTTTTCAGTAGCAGCTGCTGCTGTCGTAAGAGATTTTGACCATCCCTTTTCTGTGTTCCTTGCTGTGACATTCCCTGGATCCAGAGGCAAGCAAGTGACACAGTTGGCTTAAATCTGTGCTGTGTCCTACCATGCTAACCCAAACAGAAGCTGGGCATGAAAAGACACTGCAGGAACAGGGTGGGGAAAGTTTGAAAACATCTGCAGAAGCTTTGTAGGCATAAATTTAAAAATTTACTTTAGACTCATGTGTCTATATGCAAATGAAGTCATGTTCTGTCTTGAGATTTACAAAAATGATAATAATTAGAAAATGATTGAGATGTGGAGATAAGCAAAGCACTGCCTTAGCTGCTGAAGGCAGACAAGCGCTTTCTTCCTTTGGTAATTAAAAATGCTTCTATGCAATTTCTTTCTGATAAGCAATGCTGCTCACCTCCATGCCAGTTAACCTACTCAGAATTCCAATCATTTATCTCCTTGCTTATCTGTCTCATGAGTCTGAACTCTAAGTCTTTTGGACATCATGTACAGAAAACATTCTGTAAGTGATAAGTAATGCTGTCTGTTACTGTCAAGTTGTGATTGCTTGATCAAGATGTGAGTTGGATGTGGTTGCCTCTGTGCACTTGGCTGCTGCTGCCACAGCTGTGGTTTCTTGTTTAGGGGGTTGGAGTTGGACACTGTGCAGTGCATGATTATCACGGTTGGCTTTCTGCTACACCCAGTGCTCAGAAGTCCGTGGCAAAGCCTGCAGACACTGATAGACTCAGGGTTTGGCTCAAGAGGACTAGAGAATCTTGTTCTCTCCCTTGGGGTTTGTTAGCTGGATGTGTGGCTATGCCATTAAAACGCTTTTCCATTAAAAAGGAGAAGAAAATAGCAACAGCAGGTCAAGTACTCTGACACTGTGCTTTAGCTGTTTACACAGGCTGAAGATCTCTGTGTTTTAACATAAGCCTGTAAATTTGTTATCTTAGTTTAGCCTAATTCTTGCTACTTTTAATGGCCTTTGGGAATGCAAATAGCTCTGCAGTCATATATAAAGACAAGGAGGCTGATTTTTTAATGAAAATGTGATAACAGGCATAATGCTAAAATGAGACTTTTAAATATTTTAAAAAGTGAGTCAGCATATCAAGTGTAACAGGATCACAGATTCTCAAAGAACACTTTTTATAAAACATATTTAAAGGGTTGATTGGTTAATTGGGTATTTGAGCACTGAGAATAAAGGATTGTTCTCGTTTCTTTTGCTGTGTAGAGAAGAACTGTCATGGGCTTTTAGGGAGCAAGATCCTGCTCTGAAATGTGCTTGTGTCCTAGACGAGGCTGTTAATGACTGCATGGAACTCCATGTAAAAGACCAAAAAATAAGTGAGGAGACAAAATAGCTTGAGGACTGCCTTATTGAAGTGGGCTCCGTGGAGGAGTGGAATCAGATCAATTGAACAGTTCTACCTATTAGCTGTCATTAAGGTAATCAATTCTGAATTTTACAGAACAGCTGGAATTCCAAATAAGAGATGTGGTGTCTTCAAGTGGACAGAGAACACATTTTACTTGGAAAACCAAGGCCAGACACAGGAATAAAATTATAGAAAGATTAATAGTTCATGCTGCTAATGTTCCCCTGCCACCTTACTTCACAGAAATAGCCTGTAGTATCTTGAAGAGTGAGTACAGGTGGAGTATCTAATAGACTATGCTGAAATATGCCTCTACTTGTGTAACTTTATCCAAATAAGAAAATAAGTTGCACTTTAGATGCATTATGCAGGAATTACCTGTGTGTTGTTGTAATTCAGGTAATTCTGGGATTCCTGTACCCGAGGATGTCAATCCCTGTGTGCCCTGCTGTCTTCCTGCAAGGTCATAAATACTCTCTATTATTGTGAGCTGAGTCCTATGCTGCTACTTCGTTCCCAGAGTAGATTAAACTAAAAAATATGGGTGTGCTCACATTGAGAAGTAGTGTGGACCCACCCTTTGAGAGTCACAGAGATGATATTGAGGTCCGAAACACACATTTTGGATGCGGGGTTATTTCAAACTTGTTCCAGACTGGTGTGAACATCCTTTAGTGACTGTTCAGCATCTTCTCACTAAGCATCATCTGAAATGAAGCCAGTTTCTGTACTCTGAATCTACTATAAAATGTGAGTGGGAGCATGGTAGATGGGTACAACTGAGGGATTTGGTCAGTAGTACAGTTCTGAAATGAACAAAAGGACTAGAAATGCCCCACATGTCTTTAGTAGGATGGATGCAGTCAAAAACTTCATGTGAGCTACGTTCCTGTATCTAAAGATATTCTTATATATATATTTTTTTTTTCCTTGGGAAGTGTGACTTAAAATCATTCCAGATCTTCTCTGCTTGCTTGGCTGCTGTCCAGAAAATCACTGCCCCTGGGTACCCAATGTCTTGGTTGATTCTACATGCTTTGCATGAAAGAATGCAACGATCCTGATCCTCTGTGACAACAAAGCCTCTGTACAGCACATGAGCAATACAGATTATGTCCAAAGACTGCAGGATCCCTTCACATTGTAAACAGGCAGTAGTGTGCAGCAGGTTCAGGCATGAATTATAAGTTGTGAGTTTTATGTCTCGAAATAGGGAAGGGACTTTGCCCTTTTGTTTGTTGTCACCATGCCTGTTGTGTGCTGGATCACAAGGAGCCACTGATGAATCCTCTCTCTTTTTCAGCAAGGTTTGAAGTTCCACATTGTAACTGAATGTTTGTAAGCAGATTGAGCTGTGAATTCACAAGAAAGCCCTGATTCACAGATCCATTAGCTGGCACAGACAGTCCCCACTGCAGCATCCCAGTGGCACAGAATCCACGCAGAGGAATGGAACAGCACCATGAAATACCTCTGAGGTGCCCAGATCCAACACTGGGCTGAAAGGAGCCTGGCCTGGAGCTGTTGAACAGGTGGGAGTGAGTCTCCCGGGAGATGAGCTAATTTAGCGTGTCATCTCAGTGACTTGTGATAGCAGAGCTCCTACGTTCCTGGCTGGAGCTGAAAACTGTCACATCCCAAAGGTGAGGCCCTGCTGGTGAGAATCCCTCATTCTCATTGCAGTATTCTGGCTCAGGTTATTACTGCTGTGCAGAAATCGGGGCCAGTGCCCACTTTGGGAAGGTGTCTGTCAACGAGAAGGGAAAAAGGAGAAAGCTCTGCTTTGCATAGAAAACAATAAGTTTCTTTAGTTTTAATGGAACTGTTTAGTATTTGCCATTTGAGGGCATAATTTTTTAAAAATAAAGTTCTTCATGTGAAAGAATACTTTTTTTTTTCTTGATAACAACTCTTTAAATTACATGTCTTATTGTAGTCCCAACACAGGTTTTCTCCAGGAACTCATAGAGAACATTTGTTTCATTCTGTTAATGGTATCTGAGTTATTCCTCAAGAGATTAAATTTCCGTAATAGCGCTCCCGAGAACACTGTATTCAAGAACATGGAATTGCATCAAACTGGCAGTCTTTTCAAGCTGTTAATTTGCCACGAGGAATGCAGTCAGCTAAGCAATGGGGAGGGGGAGACAGAGGTGGAAAGGAGCATGTTTGATGTAAAACTGGAGTCTCAAAAAACAGGAGACTGCAGAAAAGCCTTTTCAGTATCCAGTGCTGAAATGGAAGTGCTTCTGAAAGGCCTCTGGAAGGCCACAGCCTCTAAAGTTTGTACATTTCCACAGAATGCTGCTTGAGATTGTGTAAATTTTACATGCTCTTTATACCTTCACCAAGTGGGATGTCCTCTGTCACTGTCCTTGGTACAGCTTCTCCCTCCATTCCTGGCAGAGGTGCCTTGCGTTGCGTTCTTTCCCATTAAATCTCTCTTGCTGTTGGATAAGGACAGAATAATCTATCTCTGATGTTCACCAGTTGTCTGGGGTCATGAGGGTGTGTTTGAATGCCACAAGGCTCTTAGAGAATTCGATGTGTCGTTCCAGCTGTGGTCCGTTAGCAGTGCTGTGCATTGCTACACGCATTTCATGAACAGTGGTTGTACCTGCTTTCAGTTCTTATGCCTTCAATGCTGCTTCTCTGTGATCTTTATCACAAGTTGTGGTGAATTGTGGTCACTTTGGATGATGTGAGAGAAGGCAGCACTTTTAAAATGGTGCAGAGTACAGTAATGTCTACTTTTTCATGTGGTATATTCTGTATGTTTTACGTTCATATTTTTTATCTTTTGTCTGTTTTTTTTTTCCCTTTCATCTTTTCTCTCACCATTCTGTTCTGCCCACTCTGATTCTTAAGTGGGCTTTAAGTAAATGAAATAGAATCAGAGAAAGGAGAGTGCCAGCAGCAATGAACCAGGAAAGCTGTGCACGCTCCTTCAAAGTGCAGAGGTGAAGAACTAACTGTGAGAGAGTGCATTCAGCAAGTTTGAAACCTTTGTTAAACATAAATTTGAAGAGGGACCTGTATTTGAAATCAGTGAAGGTTGTCAAGAATGGAAAGGCAAGTAAATATGAACTTCTGATTTAAAAACAAATTTTGAGTGGGATTATTGGTTGGCTTTGAATGACAATTCAGTGGGTAGAGCATGGAACTTAGTCCTTGTGTGCAGACTTCCACTATGGCTTTGAGCAAGAGTGTTGGGTCCTTAGTGGCAGTTTCTCTTCTGCTGAGAGAGTCCACGTTGCCTAAAATTGGGCGAAAAAAAATATCGGGGAGTCTCCTGGGGATAAGTACATGAAATATGGAATTCTGAGATACTGAAGTAACTCAGGCTGCACAAGTACGTGAGCTATCAGAGGGATGCACTCCTTGATGTTTGGAGAATGTAGGGAAAGGGTCACAGGAGAAAACCTGAAAGTTAAAACTCATTCTGAAGGTTTAGATATGAATAAGAATTTCAGCAGAAAAATATCAAGATAAAGGTAAATGCTGTCAGGACTTGAGACAGTTATAAGCAAGCTTGCAAATGAGAGAGAGATAATGCACAGAATCTGAGGGTTGTATCTGATTCTAAGATTTTGGAAACTTGAAGCAATTTTATACTTTAAGGTAAGATGGAGATGCATCTTTCAGCTCTCCATTGCGTAATACAGAGACCTTTTCCAAGGAGTAATTAATATTTTTTTCAATAGAAATACTGCAGTGTAATTAGGAGCCAGAGAGGTTAAACGGAAAAGTAAATGGGGGGATGATGAGCCAAGGATATGCATGGTCATAGGTTAAACCAAAACCTTTCCGAAATGGAAGCCAGAAGCTGAAGTTTGGTGCTGGGTAGGCAGATGGAGAGCATCTTCCTGAGAGTCAGGATGAGGGGATGAGCCGAGGCTGAAGCCCAGGGTCTGGTACTTGTAGAGAGAAAGCCTTGAAAAAAGTTGTGAAAGCTGTTGGAAGCTCTTAAGTGTGGTGATAGTGGAGAGGACATAGCTACTTCCCACCACCACTGGTGAAAATCCTTCACTATATAAAATCCTTTACTATATAAAATTAAGGAAATTGCTGCTCTTCAGAGGTCCCTTTCAACCCTAACTTTTCTGTGATCCATGAGAGAGGAGATGGTGATTGTGCTAGAGAGTGACTATTAACTCTTTGGAAGTTACATGGAATTACAACAGAGGTAGGATTGGATTTGGTGGTGAAAGATGCTTGGGGAGGAAGGAGCTTCAGGCATCTGTTCACCTGCATGCCTTGAGAAAAGCAGCAAAGAGGGGTTTATTTTTGCCAGCTCTCAGATGCCCTGCTCCCCTTCAGAAACACCCTGCCTTCACAATAAGTACTTAAATAGCACAGTAACCAGAGATGTTGGCTGCTTTTCTGTATGGGGGGTGCAGTGGAGAAAAGGCAGCAGCTGTCTTTGCCAGGGGAGAAGATTCCGAAAAGAACAAGAGGAAGAAAATGGTTAAAGTCCCCCTCTTGCTCAGGGAAAGGGCTCTGCTTCTCTCATTGTCCCTTGTACTCCCCATCCCTGAGTGCCCTGATTGCCTGTGCCCTTACTTGCTGCTGGACTGAAGCTTTTCGTTGAGAGACAACCTGTGTGCTGTCTGCAAGATAAATGGTCAGTGGCAAGCAATGTAGGGCTATTACTGTTATGAGATACTATTTTGTGAAAGAAACTGCAGGTGAAAAGTGCAGCTACACCATAATTTCTCTGAGCAGTTTTTGTCCTAGACTGCTGAACAACATCTGCTCACAGCGGCGTAACAGCGGCTCTGCTTTGGGATCTTGTCTTGTCAAATAACCCTGCAGTGCCAGCACCGTGGCTGTGCCTCTGGGCTAATGGCCTTGGCAGGAGAGGCTGGTGAAAGCATGGGACAATCTCCTTGCTTTGCTGGTGTGTGAGGAGCTCTGTTGGAAGGCATTTCCCTGTCTCGAACAACCACCTTAAAAAAGCTGAAATGCAGATGGTCATGGGCAGAGGATAGACCAGTTTTGTTAGAGTTGGTATGTGCTGGGATGGAGAGAGTCAGTGATGGGATCCTAGTGAGTCACCAAGGGAGCAGGAGCATCCAGACGTCATCTCTCTGCTGCTGCCTCAAACTTGGTGTGTCCCTTTCAGCCCTTTGGTGGGCATTCACCATCTATCCCAGCGTCGGAAAACCTCGTGCCCTCATTACACCTGTATGAATACACAAGTCTAAGCTGAGCGGGGAACCAAACCCTGCTTGTGTCTCATGGTGAAGGAGGGTGAGAGGAACTGAAACAAATACTTATGAAGAGTTAAGCTGAGCTTACGAATTAAAAGATCAAGCAAAAACCCATTAGAAAGGGGAAGAGGATGAATTTGAATGAAATAGCAAAACCAAACAAATCTGGAGGCTGAATTGTTGGTTTGTTTTTTTTAACCCTTCAGCTTACATCCTTTGTTGGTCTGAAAACAAATGGATGTTCCTTTTATTGTTTATAACAGCGTAAGAGAGATAAAATAAAAGTAAATTTTACATAAAGTTTCACAATGCTTTGGCTAAAGTAGTTTCTATTGCTGCTTAACTGCTGCTGAGCTTGAAATTGGAGAGAAAATAAGCCTTCATCTGAAGCAATTAGTCTGCAGTTTTTGACTCCATTACCATCGCTTATGTCTGTAGCCCAATGGTTACATGCAGATATTTAAGACTTAGTTGTAGTAAGGTATTGTCAAAAGTGAAATCATGACTTCGACTTTTGTTTATTGTTAATTTAGCTTGTCAGGGATACTGTAATAAACATATAATAGCATATTATGTGGAATGCATTTTGGGTCATTAATTTAGCTTAATCACACACTGTGACCAACCTCTCAACTCTTTTTTGTGTCGGGTTTAAAGGGGTCTGATACTTAGTGTGGTTGTAGGAATTAACAAATGGTACATTAAGTTGTAACTCCGCTTAAGTGTGCTGAGAGCCTCACACTTTTACGTTTTTGTTTTCATGGCCAGAAGCAAACAGGTTATTTTCAAATGCATTTGCAGCATTTTGTGCCTCCTGATAGAAAGAAACTCAAGGGTGGACGGGGAAAGTGTGTTAGAACTTAGCCCATGTAAAATGAAAGAGAGAAGACATGGGACGATATATGGGAAAGCAGATGATATAGCTTGAAGGATGTAGTAAGGAAAAATTTCCTGGTTGTTATTATTCTGAGATACGGTGGTGTTAGAGAAAAAGGAGGAATTGCTCAAAGTGGGGAAGCATAATGAAACTTCTTTTTTTTATTACTTAAATTTGAGATTCTGTAGATGTCATTGCAAGTCATTGAGTGTAATAAGCATTGACTAGTCCTCAGAGCAGGAAATTTGTTTCTCAACTTTGCTTCTTCTCCTTAGGAATCCCTGTCACTTCACAGTTTAGTTGAATCTAATATACTAACAACCTTCCTTTTTCTAATTTTCATGTACCAATATCTGTGATTTAAAACTTAATTTACAAACGTTGCTGAGAATGGTGATCCATTGTATCTAGTGAGAATTTGAGATTAATCTTTGTGAGCTTAATCATTGGAAGGTTCAGTTGCAGTAAATTGATTTATTTTCCATGGTCTTTCCCTCGTAAGGTGCAACACATGGTTTAACATGGATTATATTGGTAGTTGACTTTGCCATTGCAAGTCATGGTGTAATTAGAAGTTTTATTCCAAGAAGCTAAACAAGCCAGATGAAGAGCAGTTGTGAAAATATAGTACAGCAAAATCCAAGGAGAAATTGACTGAAACAGCCCTGGAAAGTACTTAGCACATACAGTTTGCGCATTAGTAAGATTGTATTGATTGGGAAATGTGTTGACTTTGGTTGCTGAGGGTTGTTCAGTGCTCACTTGTCCAAATCAGTATCTCTTGGCAGGACCAGCTGACCTCAGTTACTACTCCTCTACTTGAGAAATGTTGCCTTCCCACCCATAACACCTTTGAGGGTCATAATAAGTAAATAGATGATGTCTTCTTTCAGTTTTGTGCCTTGTTTGCAAACTGGGCTTTCCAAAGCCCTTCTGGGAGATTACAAGACTGCGTTGCTGTGTATGAGGCATTTTTCCCTCAAATGTGTTAAGGAATTCAGTGTTGATACTGGGCTGTACGATAACAGAGCATCCCTGTGTAAAACAGAGAACTTTAAGGAATTCTGGAAAGTGTATGTATCTGAAATTAGAGGTGTTTTGCACGAGTATCTACATTGAGAATAAATCCATTGGCTTCATCAAGCCATGAGCTGGCCCCTGTACTACCTTTCACTATCCTGAAAACCCTCATGAGAAAATTAAGGCTTTAAATCTACAAGAGCAACAAACTTATAACTAACAGATTTATTCCAGCTGGCTCATTGTGTTTTCATGTGGCTTTTATTATAGAAATAGCTGATAGTATAAATAGTTCTCTGTACTGTTCTATCACAGTGGGGAAAAGTGCTTCTTCCAGAAATCAGATTTCTCTTAGGTTCTCAGAGGTGTGGAAATCTGATGGAGCTCTGTCTGAGAATGGACTTCAGGATTAGGACCATGATATAAATTAGGCCTTGTATACACACTGGAATAAGGTTGCGGGTCTGGTTTCCTCATCGTTTGTTTCAGAAGATTTATTTTATCACCCGTTGGCTCCCATCCTCTTGCTTCTGAGGATATACTGTCCACACTGGATTTCTCCTGACCTTGAGGTGGGAGGTGACTAGAATTCACTTGGGGACCGCAGAGCTTCCCTGCCAAACCTCCATTCTAGATAGTGTGCTTCCTATAAATTCCTGTACGTTCCTAAAATTCCTGCAAGCTCCTATAAATTTTAGAACTTCTCCAGTCAGTTATAATGCTCTTAGCATCTGGGTAGTAAATCAGTGTTATCAGTAAATAAATTGTCATCTTGTCTGTCATGCCAAAACGGAGCAATTTTTTTTTTGTTCTTCAGCATCCTGCTGTGAATTCCAGAGAGACTCCAGTGATCAATAGCACACAGCCACTGTCACAGGCTAAACCCAGGTTTTAAGTCTTCCGTGATCTCCCTGCTGTAAATTACAGCTGTTTGAAACTATGATGCATAGTTGTTTTTCTGTAAAATGCAGTTCATTTGTGCAAGGATATTCCCACTAAATCATCCCACTAAAAATATATTGGGGAAACCTTTCAAATCTCCATGGATCTCTGCCTGGGGGTATATGGGGAGCTGGCTACAAGCTTGTGGCTCAGGAAGGGAGGGCAGGGACAGGTGACTTTGAGAGCAGCCCTGAGGAGAAGAACTTGGGGGTGTTGGTTGATGAGAAGCTGAACATGACCCAGCAGTGTGAGCTGGCAGCCCAGAAACTCAACCACATCCTGGGCTGCATCAAAAGAAACGTTGCCAGCAGGTCAAGGGAGGTGATTGTCCCTCTCTACTCTGCTGTGGTGAGGCTCCACCTGGAGCACTCTGTTCAGCTCTAGGGTCCCTGACACGAGAAGGACCGAGGAGGCCACAAATATGGTTGGAGGGCTGGAGCACTTCTCCTATGGAGACAGGCTGAGAGAGTTGGGGCTGTTAACCCTGGAGAAGAGAAGGCTCTGGAAAGACCTTAGAGCCCCTTCCAGTACCTCAATGGGGCTAAGAGAGAGCTGGAGAGGAGCTTTCTACAAGTGCATGTAGCGATGCAACAAGGGATAATGGCTTTAAACTGAAAGAATAGGATTAGATTATGTATTAGAAATAAATTCTTTACTGTGAGTGTGGTGAGGCATTGAAAGAGGTTGCCCAGAGAAGCTATGGCTGCCCCATCCCTGGAAGTGTTCAAGGCCGGGTTGGAGGGGGCTTGGAGCAACCTGGTCTGGTGGAAGGTGTCCCTGCCCATGGCAGGGGGTTGGAATGAGATGGCCTAGTCCTAAGTCCCTTCCAACCCAAACCATTCTATGATGCTATGGTTCCATGTCGAACATGTTTGGATCATAAAGCTAGTTTTACCTGAGAATTTGTGTGTGTCTACATTAAAATGTAAAACCAAAAAAGACTGAAATCAGATTTAATGGGATCGGGAATTACCAAATCAAAAAAGCCTCCCATTGTTCTAAAAATGTTTCTGCTGCCCAAATATACGATAAGATTCTGGTTTTTTTCTCAGAGGTTTAAAATTTCTGAAAACTGAAACTTTTTGTCTCACTTTGATACAATTGGAGTTAATTACACCCCTCACACACAATTAATATAATAAATCTCTTCCCCATCTTGCTCTAGGAAAGTAAAGAGAGGTCGGCTGGTTGCTACTTCTGTAATAAACCATTCTGGAAATACTGTTTTATGTACACAAAGATATGAAGTAATTGAGCTCAACAGGCCATGTGAAATACACATGAGAAATAAAGTATGTACTTGAGGCTAAAAATATAATCCTAAATGAATCCTACTGGGATGGTCTGTGCTCATGCTACTTCTACTCCTCTCACTGCAAGTAGAGCTTATTTCTCTTTGCTTTTGTTTCCCAAACAGCTTTTTTTTGGTCATTTTTCTTTGGCCTCTATGAAAAAAGTTGGAGAAAGAATCAATTCTTTCTTCATATAAATTGCTACAGCAAGGTCTACTGTAATAGACCAATTGTGCATAATCCCACAGAGCAGAAGAATAGCTGCAGCAGAGGTTTGGGGAAGAAGTTAATGAGAGATTATAATGAATCTACACGAGTGTGCTCTTCCTCTGTGGAGTCACTGTTCAGGGAGACTGTGATACACATTTTTCAAACCATCTTCCAGATTATTTTTCCTTCAGTTCTAACCAGGCTCTTACATTTTTGTTCACAAATGCCTATGGGTTGCAAGAAACACAACCTCCAATATCCACTGAGCCTTTGTTTTATTTTTCCTTGGCCCATTTATTGAATAAATGATTTATGTCGTTCAAAGAGAAAAAATAAGGAATTCACTTCTTACAAGCTACTCACCACATACTGTTTGTACTTTTATGTGTGGTTGGCTGCTCGTCAGGTGTAAGGCAGAACTTTTATTTATTTTTATTGCCGAAACTGCTGTTAAAACAAGAGGTGACAGTTGCTCCAAGGAGACTGAATTAAGGTGACACTCAGATGTTCATACTTCATTACTTTTCATTACCTTGACAGTTTCTGTAGTTTCTTTCCCTCATAGAAGCCTTCAGTTATGATTAGTGCATGGCTCCATGACAAAAAATCTATTGAACTGCATTTTGTATAGTATTCATCAACATGGATAATACAACTAAATAAAGAATAGATCAACTTCAGTTAAGAGATTCTTCAAGACTGGTTGTGTTGGCAGTGTGCAAAGGCGAAGATCTGTCTGAAAAAGGTGTGGGATTCACCTGTCCATTTGTGCTGATTGTCTTTGCAAATATGAACTATCATTACATTATCCTTTTGCTTTCACATCCTGTGAGGGAGGAGAGGATGCACAAAAAATTTGTATTAAGCCAGACTGTTCTCTCAAGAGTGATGATATCACTGCTGGCCATTTTGTGAAATTTCAGTGAACAAGAGAAGACTAGGAGCTTTCTTTAAATAAATAAATAAATAGATAGATAGATAAATAAATAAATAAAATCTACCTGTGACCCCTGCCTGGAAGAATTATGGATTTAAGGGAGGAGAGGTTTTTGCAGAATTAGCTGCTGCTGTTGCTAGTCTCTCAGATCCCCTCCTCCCAGCCTGGGAGGTGGTTTGCAAAGGGGTCTGGAGACGGGAGGCTGTTGTTTGCCACTGCCTGGCTGCAGCATCCATGCTCCTGCCCTGACACCGCGGCACAGGCAGATGGCTGAGGGTGGCACAGAAGGCTCCCGTCCATTTTTAGCAGCAGATTTCAGTGCCTGCTAGCCACTTACTCTTTTTTGTCATTTGGGCAATGCTTCAAACTCTGACTACATTATTTAGCTTTTAAAAAGCTGGGGTAGCTCCTCATTTTTTTTAAAGCATTGGGGACAAATATCCTCCTGCGTTTTGTCTTGGTCATGCTTCTGAATGATGTGATTCTGTTTGTTGTGAAATGCACTCTGCATGCAAAAAACACCGCTAGAACTACTCAACAAGCTTCAGAGACTTACTGAGCTAGCTGGGATTTGGCAGGAGATGACCAGTTAACATGAAAACCCAGGAAGAAAATCAAATAGTTGTGGGAGATGTTGAAAATAACAGATGAGAAGAGGTTGCTTGCAGAATTTTAATCCTACACAATAAATTATTGCTGGCAAATTGAACTGCTGCTTGCTTTTCAGGGATATTAGAAGCTGGAAATAATGCATATTTTAGCCAGGCAATCATCTACTGCCTTTTGTTGACAGACAAGTAAAACCTGAGCGGGGAAAAAGACTAATTAATCATTACTTTATGTAACCTTTACCGGTGTGATACAACATTTGCATTTGAGTCCTAGTGTGCAGTGTTCATTTAAATTAAGTCTGGTTTGGTTTGTTTTTTAACTCCTGTAAGATCCAAGAATAAAACAAGTGGAATTAGTGGTTTTGGGGAGCCTAGTAGAGTTAGTTGTCCAAGTCCAACTAAAAATGACAGTCTCAAATGTCTCCACTTTCTGTATACCACATCATTGGTAAATGATGCCCAGGGGAGAAATTGTTGAGTTGTGATAAATTGTTGAGCATCCAAACGCTATTGTTGGTCTCACTGGGGACCACTGAAAGCTCAGTGCTCTTGAAAACCCGGCCAATTATGCAGGTGCTTATGCATGGGCTTTGAAGGCTCACTTTTCTTGCTTATTAAAAAGGATGGTTTTTTAAAAGCTTTCTGTCATTACTGGTCATTTCTTTTTCCTTGTGTTTTCTTTTGAAAACAGAACTTGAAACACACTTGAAACGAACACATTTGAACTGCTGTGTAGTCAAATGATGGCATTTAATTCAGGAAACTGAGAGTGGTCTTTTGGTCAGTATTAAGAAGGAAAAGGCAGCAGTTCCTCAGATTTTAGAGCATTAGATAGCCCGGTTGAGTTTTGTCTTTTCCTTTGCATCCAAGAGATAATAATGGAGCCGAAGTATCATTTTAGTTATAGAATATAGTTTGTTTTCTTTTTTTAGTTGAAATATAACAGATTCTGAAAGACCTTAGGACAGGAGATGCTCTACAATAACTGTTTATATTATTAATGAAAATTAATTTTAACGATAGGGTCATGTTATTTAAATACATCTTCCTTGCAGAAAGGTGTGTGTTACTAAAATTGCTCTTTCCACATGTGATAATAATAATACCTAACACATTCTTCATGCTTTATGTCTATGAATTGCTTTTGAAAATATTCTTTCTGACATCTCAGTGATGTAGCTAAACTGCATCACCCACACTTGGCAGAAAGGGAAGCTTAATACAAGAGTGAAGTGGCTTGCCCAGGGCTGTATTACTCCTGCATTTCAGGCTTCAAGCCCATGAATTGCAGTGATGATCAGTGCTGTGGGGACAAACAGTTTGGGTCAGCACTGGCTTCAGGCAGTTTGTAGACATGTCCTACATTGCTTAAGCATTTTGAGAATGTTAACAATGATTTATTCATCCTTTCATTCCACTACTCATGTTTAGATTCTTTTAAATGAGATCAGGCACACTTGGGTCTTTGGATCTTTGTGGGCACTTCTAGAGATTTGACAGTCATTTAAAGAATCTCCTCCTAACCCAGACTCTAGCAAGCAACCATGGATATTAATAATCCATCAGGAGAACATGTGGACACTGATTATATATGCTCATGTGTGCACACACAGATATGCAGCCCACCATGAAAATCACCAAATGAATCCTCGTGCCTGGCGGCATTTAATGAACTCTGAACCTGAGAGCAAGATTTCACTGTAGTAAATCTAAAATGCTTCCAGAAAGGTGTTAGGCACTCTCTCTCCCCTTGGAGAGGCGGCATTTTCCAGTTTTCACTGGATTTCTACTGGCCCAAGTAATAACTGACCAGGGAAATAAAAGCAGACTGGTGCACCACTCTCAAAAAATGTCTCATCCCTACAGTAGAAAATAGTGCCTTTCCCCTGCAGATGGTTCTAAATTTGAAGTGGTTTGTTATTTGTTCCTGAAGGAAGAAGAATTTCATTATATCTGCTGCTTTGTGTCAAAAAAATATCCAAGTGCCATGGGTCAGTGCTTTGCAGTGACAGGATTAAATGAACTCCAGAAATGCCTGTCGGGTGCACTGATACCACCTTCTCCTGCAGCCAAGTGCCTCGGAACTGTTAATGAATTTAACCTCAGTGGCTGGGATGCTGGCATAGCTCTTGTAGCCTGAGCAGACTCTTTTGGTTGCCTTCTTGGTGTTAACTGTAACAGGCTGCACACTTACCTTTAATTTGTGCTTCTCCTTTCACAGGGAGAGGATAGAAGCACAAACTGGTGATCCAGCTCTCCCTCAGACCCAGCGCTTAACCCTTGCCTCCCAAGCCTTCAACGCTTTCTCCACTGAATCAGCCTTTCTCCCAGAAAATTCGGTGTCTCCTGTCACCACCAGTGACAGGAGTTATTTTATAACCTGCAAACGTGTTTGCTTCCCTTGAGGAGCAGAGTATGTGTCATTCCCTGGTGGGCAAATAGGAATGGCATGAGGGGCAGGTGAACAGTGCTGCTTTCAGCTGTCCCCCTAGACAGATGGTTCTGTGGCCATGGATTGCTGGCCTGAGAAAAAGAAATATGATGAGGTTTTCAGGAAAATCCCTGAAAATTTCTCTCTTTCTGCTTTTCAGAGCATAGCAAAGTGACAGCATTTTCTCTAAGCTACAACTAATGAGGGCAAGAGGACCTGGAGAAAGTGGAGGAGAAGGAGCCTTCCCTTGAAAATAGATGCAGTGTCTTAAAAATATGTATGTGGAGATGAGGAAAAGTCACTAGTAAAATAAATCATCATCATCCTCTGCTTCGTGTTCTTTCTGGAAATTCTGCATCTGGAGCTGTAGATAGTTTTTGTCCTGAAATACTCCAAGTGGTCTTTCCCCTCCCCTCGGGCTCTAACAGAGTTAGTGGCATAGGGCTGGCTGGACAGCCCTGTATTTTGCAAAGACAAGGATTCTGGCACTTGGTTAACTCCAACAAATGCTGTTTTTAAGAAGTATTTTTCAGTGAGGTATGATAGCCCTTTGTCTCTAATGAACTACTCAAGATACTTCTTTTATTTTCATTATGTCCACATATTATCAAGCAACAAATGCAGACGTGAGCGTCTAAGTGGAAATACCCACCCCAAATCAACTTCTATCCAAAGAAAAAAGCAAATAGGATTTGAACCAAATGTTGGGAGGCTTGAAAGAAGCCAAAATGCCTTATTTAAGGTCTTTCAAAAGAGCAATCTTTGATATTAAGAATGATTTTTGGAGTCTAGCACTGATGTGTTACTATCTAGGACTTCAGGCTTGGTTGTTGAAGATATCAGATGGAGTTTAAGAACCAAGAAAGATGTTCTGATAGCTGAGGAGGTTAAATGCTATCATGGAGCCCCTCACACACCCTTGTGCTGTAGTTTCTATGTAATTCTGAGTCATCCACTTAGCCAAATTTTTCCCAGGTTTAACAATTCCTGTTTGTCCCATTTTTTTTCCCCAATGCTCAGCTGAATTTATTTGCTAAGTAAGTCTGGATTCTAAACTTTCTCTTTCTTTTCTGGCTTTCAGAAGTGCTAGACATTTCTAGCTACAATTGAACTAGATAGGAGCTATACTTAACTATATAAAGTTATGATAATTGCTCTGAATAAAATCGGATCTCAGGCATCTGAAATTAAACACCCTAAATTAGCAACATGTTTGACCTTAATCATTCTCTGACTCAGCTCCCCATCTGTGTAACGGGATAACATCTTCCCTTCACCATGCAGAGGTGCTGTGGAAAGAGAATGATGAATATTTGAAGCACCCATGTATTGTAGTGATGAGCTCCATAGAAACCGCTGTAAGAAAATTGATAACTCTGGCTCTAGAGCAGGTTGGGATTGTGGGCTGCAAATGCAGGATCAAATGAAATATTGAAGAGCCCTCATTACATGTGAGCACCAACTCCTTGATGCAGTGTCTGAGGCAGTTGAGAGTATGTAGGGTGTATAATTAGACTTCTGCACAATACGTGTGTACAGGTGGCTGAATTACAGCTGATGGACCTTAAGGCTTGAAGTTGATACTGCCCAACTTACTGCCCATGTATGAGCCTTAACTTCAAGGTCGATTTAGTCTCTTATTGTTAATTACAGGTGAGTTTTCCAAAAGCATTTGGCTCTTCCCCTCTCTGTTGCCAGTAGAGATAACAAGACTTTATGGATGGCTTTAGTGGGAGCAGAGCTAGACAACTGTTGAGTATTTTCAAGTCACAAGCAAGGATTTATGTTGCACATTGCCTGAAAGATACACTGGGAAAAAAATGCAGTGTTTGATGCTTGAACTCAGTGAAGTTCCCGTCTTTCCTAAGGGCTGTTAGCTTTTTCTATTAAGAACAACCTTGTATGAGAGATGCTAAAATTAGGTATTGGCAGTGTTTGTTGTTGTTTGCCAGTGCA
Source organism: Rhagologus leucostigma (assembly GCA_013397725.1). NCBI lineage: Eukaryota > Metazoa > Chordata > Aves > Passeriformes > Rhagologus > Rhagologus leucostigma. Next base: position 499,201 of record VZTD01004197.1, on the reverse strand, counting down.
TAACATGAGTAGGCACAATTTCTCTTATTAACCTTGAATGAAGAATTCCATTGACCCGGTTCTGAACATCAGAAACCTTGTGGTAACCTCCAGAGGCTTTTATCTGACATGCACTGAGTGGTATTTAAATGACCCAGAGTTGAGTTTTAGTATTATTTCTATTGCAGAAAGCATTGGAGATCAAAACCTCATTGTGTCAGGTTCTTATCAGACGCTGCCATGAAGATCTAGCAGTATAAATTGACAAATTGAGTTTTCCTATTCCTGTTTTACAAACAGAGGCAGCAGAATCTGGCCTGCAGAAAGCAGGATTTGTTTTATGCTCCCTGAAGAAGAGAAGAGACTCGCTCAAAGTCAGGCACAGAATCTTTAGCAGAGTCACTAGCAGTACCCAGAGCTGTTGGGCCAGAACTGTAATTTTAGCAGCATTAATTCTTTTCTCATCTCCTTTGCAGATATAGTCTTCCAGCCTGCATGCTGAGATTTTGCTTTTTTCTCCTTACTCGTTTAAGACTCTTTCTGTCTCTTTTACATAAGCAATGTCTTATATTATTAGCAAATAATTGTCTTTTTCTGCAAAAAGATTTTTTTATCATCGCTTTTCTCATGGCACTTACCATGTCTTTTGAACTTTAGAAGTCAGAATGTACTGAATTGTTGCTACAGTGCATTCCTCCCACCTCCATAGCATAATTTTCTACCATACCCTTGGCACAGACTCCCTGATCCTGCACGTTTTCTTAGCAGTAAAAAAGAGCCATTTGAGCTGCTACAATTTATGTGATCTCACAGGGAAAACATCATTTCCTTAGAAGCAGCAGAAGCAAATCGAAGTATTCCTCAGTGTGAGAGTAGCAGTTGGATTGAAATACCTGTCTCAACCCCAGGAAGCTGCCCACTCTCACAAACCAATGGAATACTTTGGAAAACATCTGTCAGCTCCCATGGAAGCCCACTGGTCCAGCACCCTATCTTTTTTCCATTGTTTCACAGGTTCCACCTACAATATTAATCTTTCAGCAGCACAGATACACTCAGGTACAAACTGAGGTATTCATCACAGAAGAAAATTTCTTTGCCATGCTGGAAAGGGCTATCATGCTGAATTCTGGCTCAGACATGACCACATCCAGTGGTGGCAAGAGTAGATGAAGATACCGTCTTTTCTGTGAAATCATTGCTCAAATTTTCATCCTATTTTTCTAATTCAATTGACTTTCCAACACTCTTCATTCTCTCTTAACCACAAATCTAACTCCTAGTTTTAGACCATCTTGTATGTATTCATATTGTAATAATATCACTAGATCCGGTCATTATAATGGTTTCTCTTTCCAAGGAAATGAAGAACTAAGTGTAAAGCAAGAGATCATGTTGATGATGAGCACAAATAGTGAAACAGAAAGAAATAAGATAATAAAAAGGCCATTTTCCTCCCAGGGTTTGATAAGGATCCTGAAGTACAGAGTTATACATTGAGAGCATTACAATACCGAGGATCAATGATTAGGAATGAATAATGTGCTCATCCCAAACGAGTGTGACCTTTTGAAAATCAGTGTTTTCTTCAGTGGGACTCTGAAAAGGAGGAAAAGTGCACTTGCAAGTGGATTCTCTTCTCTCATTGTTGTATTCAGGAGGGAAGTTCAACATGCAGCTCAGCAAGCCTGACTGGATGGTGGCACAAAAGAGAGGCTCTGCATTTCTTTTTGCCTGCAGTGATTCTGGCAAAACAGTTCTGAGGGGAGTTTGAACAAAGTGATTTCATTATTCCCTCTCTCCTAGTGTCTCATCTCTCTGTTTTATGACTACTGAACTCTCAGTTTTTAATCCCGTATCTGTATTGTTCCATTTTTTTATTGTGTTTATTATTGAAAAAAAAATCTAACAATCCTAATGAAATAGCAGCAATCTATGTGATGATGAGATTTTAAATGTTAGATATAAGTTAGTCTTAGGAGTAACAAGGCTTTGTTCTCTTACCCAACAGGAATGTATCACTAAATCTCTAATATTATGTGTTAAATGCATTCTTAAGAGCAGTGGGGATTTCACGTGGTGTGCACTCAGGGATGCCCACCTGCAAGAGACGAAAGCCTCTGTTATTTTGTAGCTTGAAACCTCGCTCTATCTACCCCATTTCAGGACTTATTCTTAAAAGGATCAAGATCATTGCTGAGTGACTGAGACCAAACTCTGTGTGCTAGGGCACACCCGTAGTGGTTTGGTGGGCATCTCTGAGGCTGCTGTCTGTACCTCTGAAGGAAAAAAAATCAATCCCTTGGTCCAACTTAGCTGACTTAGCAAGAGAGAGAATAAAAACTTTGATCCCAGTAAATTTCTGTAAGATGAAGAAAACATATGAAAGTGAGATTTCACGAACAATAGAATCACGGTGAACACTAAAAAGCCCCATTTAATGGTGAAGCTAATGACTAATGTGTTTTCATATTCTATTTCCTCCAAGGCTTCAGCTGTTTTTCTAAAACTGGATGGTGAAGCTATTCCTCAGCTCAATAGGAACAATATTCATCAATACTGTGACAGAAGAATTCTAGGGAGGAGTTTATATGAAATAGTTTTGTCAGCTGCAGGAAGGTTTCAGCAGCTCTTGAGCTGCTCCATTTCTGCATGTCAATCCACCCCAATCTTTGCGGAGCACCTGTTCACCTGCACGAGCCATTGCAAATGGCTCCACCACTGGGATAGGTTTGTTAAAGTGAACAAGGTATGGTCTGCCATATTTAGAGAAAACCGTTTAAATATTCCAGTTGCAATCTTCTCCAAGTCATGACAGAAAAAAAAAAAAATTAAAGAAAGCATTTAAACCCCAAAACCAAACCAAATTTGTAATTCTGAGAACTGGGATTCCTATTTATAAATAAGAAGAGAATTTAGTGTAACCAGGAATTGCTCTTAAAAGCATTCCTGAAATGTTAGTATTATTTTAAAAGTACCTACAAAGCGAGTGTTATTTGGAGGCACAAAGCCCTACTACTTGAAACACTGTTTTCCTTTTAGTTCTATTGATTTCTTTTGTGACTCTTGGTTTCATTCCCAGGAACTTACAATGCTTGCTAAAAGCTCATGTTATTTATCTTCCATGAACTCTTGCGTATCTGTGATAGTTCAGCAAAATTCTATTTCTTAGCTATTTGCTCTAGATGACTTATATTTTCCAGAATTTAACCACGAGCTTGATTTTTTTTTTCACCTGATATCCAAATTATTCAAGACATGTTTCTTAAGAAATACTGTGTGCAATAAAAGGGAAGGATTCTGGAATCTGTGGATGCAAAGGTAGTCAAAATCAGGACATTTTTACTATCTCTCTGAGCCTTCTCTCAGCACAGCTCTGGTTTAATATTATTCAATGCTTTCATCCCTCCTTGCTCCTCTCTTGAGTTCAGGATGCCAGTCGTATCAGTGTTGGAAAATGTCTTCAATCTACTTACAGATGTGTATTAGGAAAGAATTATGGGCTCAGTTTTGCTTGAAGTATGTTTGAATTGTAGGAGCTATTCAATAAGTCTTAAATTGCACATTTGCTACTGCTGCATCTCTGCTGTCTGATCAGTCAGTAACAGCATTGCCTTTGGGTGGTTTCCTCCTCAAATACCTTTTGATGGTGAATTTGGGTGAGACTTCCTCTCTGTGTCCACCGAGGCAATGTCTACTCCCGAGAAAAAGCAAATGCAGTTATTGTACATATTTCTGTGCTGGCACACGTGCAGAAAAGAGCCCCTTGGAAGCTTTTTCTCTGGTGTAGCTTACGAGCCTTTCCCTGTGTAGTTCTAAGAAAACACTTCTTCATGTCCCTCTTTTAGGTTACATACATCAAAGATATAATAGGTGTCTCTTGATAAGCAGACTTTGCAACTTTTTGTGTGGCATTATTATGAGTAGTTTGCTGCATTCCATTGTGATATTTCAGTTTTATTACTAATGTTAGGAAAATGTGTGGTATTTAATGCTTTTATGTGATACCTGTAAACAGACAAATGGCTGCTCAGCACTGCATGAACCTTGAGAGGTGTTTTCAGCTTAACGTTATTGCACAGGAGAAGCCATTGTTACATGAAGCAGGAATTTGCTTGAGTTAACAATAGGATGTTGGAAGTTCCTTTAGGAATAGTCTGGCAGTGACTTGGAGTGCCCGTGTTCTTTGAAGTGCTGTGTTGGAAGTAATGCTTTATTTCTGATAAAGGTATTCTATTTGAAATGGTACAAAGCAATCATTACTCACTTCAGTCCCTTTGACCAATGAACCTGAAAACATCCTCAGGCATTAAACTTGCATTTTTCTTAACAGCCCTACTGTACCAGGGCAAGGATAATATTGAGAAATTTCATTGCTGCTTATAATCAGGGATATCATTAGTCATCAGAGTCATTATTAAATTATATGATTTGTTTAATGGACCTACAGTATACTTGAATTGCCGTAAAATCAATTATATTTTTTTTCTAGGAATTATAGGAAAGGACCTACAAGCACATATAAATAGAAATTTATGTGAGACTGTCCTAGTAGGAACCAGACTGAAGTCTGAATTGCTGTGATAACTGCTAAAAAAAAGCCTTTCTTATTTCTAAGAGCTGGAAGTTGGTGCCATTGAAAGATTGAAGTTAGGCCAAAATGAGTTACACATAAGCAGTCATTACCTCACAGTCATTCATTGTCTGCAAATGACTTCAGAAAGGATTATGTGGGTTTTTTTGCCTGGCATTAGGGATGGCATTCAAGTATTTGAATGTAAATGCCTAGTGCCATTTTTGTCACAGACAGAGAACTGAAGACCTGCATCTTTCTGGAGTGGCAGAGGGAAGCCAGGCAGGGTAGACCATGACATTTAAAACAGCACATGACATCTGTGATTAGGGATCAGAATCCTACTGTTTTAGTGATATTCATTTTTTAGACTTTTAATTTCTTTCTGGTTTCCTGCAATACTCTCTAACAGCTGATGTTATTTGCCTTCCACACAACCCTGCAGAGCTACAATATTTAGTTTCTTAAGAGAGTGCTCCAGCTAAAGCTCTGCTTAAAGATCTTACATGAGTTGTCATTCCTTTAATGTCTTTTGTACCCCATAACCTCAGTTTCATATTAAGTTCTTTATACGTCATCTCAGATAACAAGTATACACATTTATGAATGACTGAAAGATAAATGTTTTTCACAAAATATATACAGACATTATTTCAACTTTCACTGACATGAAAGAAAGCTGCTTGGCTTTTATAGAATATTTCTCTTCTACCTGAAAAAGTTACAGCTAGGATTACCTCCTCTATCTGAGTTTGTAGCATGCAAAAGTGATTGCCTCTTCTGTATCATGAGATAAACTTCACATATGTGAGCCACAGAATCTGAGACCTATTGGTTCAAGAGAATTTAGGGAGAATAGACTAAATGATTATAAACTAATCTACTTGGTGTAATTCACGTCTCTGAAATGTCTGAATTGCTTACACTGAAACCAGATCTAAGACAGCATGCAGCCAGATTGGACTGTGAAAATAGTTCTAGTGTAATTTCAAAACCAAAAGATCTGAAACTACTCTTTATTTGGGAATGCAGCAGGAAATACAGAAAGTGATAGTGGCTGCTGAGGAATGAGAAAAAGGATATCTGCATCACTCATACTGACAGCTTACAATATGAAAAAATAAAGTGGAATAAAGTGATTTGCAAGATTAGTTTGTACCTAAAACGATACATTCTGGTAGGATAAAGTCTTTGCATATTGATACCAACAACTTTTCCTTGAAGAAACACCTAGGCTTGATTTGGGAGGATATGTTCAACCATGGTCTCTGTCTGTGCCTTCACCTTTCTATCCATCTCTGCCAGTAACTGTGGAATCCAGCAGCTGGTTTCAGCCAAATGTGATGGAAGAGGCAGTGATTTCAAAAGTATTAAGCCCGAATGTGAAAAGTGGTGGGTGCATAGGAATAAAGAAACTCAGATTAATGCCTCTGAAGGGGGAATGGATGGAACATGAACCCAACAGTTGCATGGTCTGGCTGACTTGCCAGCTGGCTGAGCAGCACGCGGAGTAGTTTCTCTTTCCATGGCTAATTTTCTGACTTGGGCTGTAACTCTGTCCAGATCACAGCTGTAAAGCTTCCGGACCCTTTTTGTGTGTTTTGGAAGAGATCTGAGACTCCCTTTTCAGCAACACGATCTTTCAGGGGAATAAGAGAACCAGAATTCCTGAATTCTGCACAGGGAAATGTTGAGTTAATGTTGAAGGAGGGTCTGTCTAGAAAGTGAAGCTTGAGCTTCTGAGCAAAAAAGCCTTGGAAGTTGTTCATTTTGGCTCCCATTTCTCAGGATTCCTGTAGTTTTTAGCACTTGTCCCACAAGTTTTCCTTAAGCAAAGAAATTCAGATTCCATAGTGCTTAGTGACAGGAACACTGCAGCTTGGGAGTGGGCTGTAAATCCTGGGTGGCTGTAGTAATCCCCAAGGGAATAGCATCTGTCACCACAAATGAAGTGTGAAGCTGATGGTTTTTCTGTCTCTGATGCACCAGAGAGAAAACTCACGTAGTAGAGACTCAACAGCTTTGTAAACCTCTACCTGAAAAAAATGTAGTTTGCTTGAAGAAGTCCAGGCAGACTAATGGCTTCCAGCTGGAATTGCATGTATGTGTGGGGTTTGTGTGTTGGATGGTTATAGTAGCATGAGTAATGGGTTTGTTTTCTGTGAAGGTCTGAATAGGGAAACAATTTTAGAGCTTTGGAAATTATTAATCCCCACACAGAATATAACCACTGGAGATTTATAGCTGTAGTGTTTGGCTTTCCATAATTTCCATAATTTTCTGCCTTTCTTCTCCATCCATCTGCTCATCTCCCCGCATTTTTGTAACAGACATTCATTAGCTTTCTTAAGCTTTTTTTTTCCCATCATAAACTCTTTGATGTTCTTTGATTCTGCTATTTTTATTTTTTTTTTTAATAAATTACAGCCTTTTGTTGTTCTTGGTTTTTTTCTCTTGATACATAGAGTTTTGGTGAGATGTCAGCCTTGCTTGTATCATCCACACAATCAAGTTGTAACCTGTGCCCAAGGTTTCCAGCCAAAACGAGGTAGATTAACACGAGCCTTCAAACGAGTGTGCAGAAGTCAGTGTGTCATTCCCTTTTCTCTTGAAAATTCAGGACTTCCCTGAAGCCCAGAGCCAGCAGGTCGATAACCACTCGTCAGCAGAGTTCACGGCCCCAGACCTTTCTTTCTGCAGCAGAACATTTGTGCCCACACAGCACCACGTGGCTTCGCTATGGCCCTGCGGGGAGGGACACGTGCCCCTGAGCAAAGTCTGCTACAAATGGCACTAATCCTCCTTCATGATTCATGTATAGCCACAGGATGCACTCGTGGGGACGAGGCTGCCAAACTGGAATTTGAAGTCAGACGCAGTTCAGCGGAGGATCTGACACTGTGCTGATTTCTGCTAAGCACCCGGAGTACTCCCAGCCCACACAGATGTTTTATTATTGCATATTAATATACATTATTGAAATACCACCAGAAGGCCAGGAACAATTTAAGCTGTATTGTGCTGACATGAATAAAAATTACAGTGAGCAACACATATGGCCCCCAAAGGACTGTTGTCAAAAAAACAACATGGACCATACAGGAGAGATGGGCAGAAGTAAGAGGTACTGAAGGGAAAGGCAAGCAAGCAGCTGCTAATGAGATAAATGCAAGAAGAGAGAATTTATTTAATAACAAATATTCTTATCTCAGTGAGCTGCTATCTCCAAGAAGACAAGCGTGGGAGTGAGGGTATCAGTGTTCATACACATTACTGAGTTCTGCATGCATGGCAATGCTTTTGATTTCCTTCAAATGCAGTTGAGACAAAAAACCAGCTACTTTGGAGCCAGATGAAAATGTCACCAGGAAGCCTAATTTTTCAAGATGTGTTACAAATAGACATGATCTAAGTTGTAGCTCAATGCGTTTATTAAATACCTGGCTGTTCTGTGCCCCCTTTTTCACCCATATTTTTTGCACTCCTTTCTTTTTCTAGTTATATGAACATATTAGTTATGTATCTGCAATGAATGAAGTAAAAGTTGGTATTGCAGTTACTGCCTTTATATTAGTGATTGTGCCGTATTTATGGGCACATCCTGCACACCTGACTCAGGCAAGTAGATCTATTAAGTGTAGAGGAGATATCTTTTTTTTTTTAATTTTTACTCATATGATAGTGACAGATCAAACAATGACATTCAGCTGGGAATTTTTCTGTCAATGTTAATTTTAGAAGTACCCACGAAAATACATTTTGTTTTCTTTGATTCTCTTCCTTTTATGAAGAGCTGAAGAGAGAACCATGAAATTCACAGTGGTGGGGCTTTGAATTCTGCATCACTGTTGGACTATCACAGTTTGCATTCTTTTGTGCAAGGTTCTCCTGCTGTCTCCAACCCAAGGGAAACAATCCACTGCAGGAAGCATTTTAAGTGGTCCTATAAACACAGAATAAAATTCCATTTATTTTATCAGTATATTTATACTTGCATTTTTTAAAAAAAAATTGGAAATCAAGAATTCTAGCTCTTGATTTCTTATTTTAGAGGACTACAAAAAGTTGGTTGTGCTATCTCTTATTTTATTAAAAGGCATTCCAAGCTGCTTGATCTAGTCCAAAGATCTTCCTTTACTGAAAATTTTAGGTGGTCATTGAAAGATGTTTTAATTAAATAATTAATTAATAAGTAATTAAATAAAGTTTAATATTTTCATGGGCTATTTATTGTAGGCACCATGCAGCAGAAGGACCTGTATCAAGAAGATGAGACAGGGTAATGGAATAGGGAGCAACCATTTTAAGTCTTTGATTTTCAGAAAGAGGCATAACTAAAGTGTGGAGATAAAATGAAGGTGCCTTGGGGTGTGAAAGAGTTAAGGATCAGGTATATGTCTATATGCTTGTACATACATTTATGTATGTGTTTTGCGTGCAGCATTATAGAAATAATAACTCTAATTTCCTGTTTCCTGTATGTTATACACAAGATTTCTGCATGGAGAATCTTCAGTCTTAATAATGTAGATTATTATTTAAACTTGTTCTCAGTTTTTTGCTATATGCTTGGGACATCTATTTTAAATACTCTGCTGCCTACTTACTATTCGTTTAACAGGTTTTTTTCAGGTGTAAGGTGGCTTTACAAGATGTATTTTGATTCAAGAGGGAAGCTCTTACCATGGTCGTGTGGATTTCGGAGGCAGCAGTTGTTGGCCTCAGGGCACTCATTGAACTGGCAGTTCCGAACCAGTCGAGATTAGGTGCACGTGAGAATGGTATTTTGCATCTCTGTGTACAGAATTTAGTTGAAGGTTATTTCTTACCCCAGCACATTTTAGGTATGAGAGTTCTTTTTTTTTGTCACTCAGTTGTGTTGCTCTCAGTTTTAACTGCTGCCATTTTATTCTTCCCTTCTGAAAAATAGTTATGACTATCCTATGTCATCTCTTAGTAAAAAAAAAAATTGTTGTTGCTATCTTTTGATGGATTATTTCTTGATCAAGCAAGTCAGCATTATGAAGGAAGAAATTTTATCCTAGTTTACTAAGAGCAAACAAGGGGACACCTCTTAACCTGAAAGTACTCTTAACCTTAATACGCAAAGATAAATACAGATTGCCCCTCCCTTCCCAGGAAGCAGATGAATAAATACAACTCTCTGAACTGAGATTGGTGCTTAAATTTCATCATAACATCAGAACTGAAATTATGGACATTTCCCAAGAACATAAATGTACTGAAATACTCCTTTGGTGAGCCGGCAGTATCTACTTTTTATTGAAGTAAATAATGTTACTAAATTTTTTGATGTATTCATTCAATTTGGGAGTTTTAAACTAGCCTATACAGGGACAGGTTTTCTGCTTATCTTATCCTGTCTGCTCTCTGAAGCAGAGCTCTTTATACTGAAATGTGCTGCTGTCAAAGAATTCTGCTTGTTCTGGGTTCCTCCTACTTGTCTGTGGAGCACAAATGCATCTCTCTGAAGTTAAAAGTGTTAGTGTGAGTTGGAAATAGGGTACCCACTCAGCTAGAGCATTGTTCTGATCCTCAATATAGAAACTAAGGTTCACTTTGTTGTTCTGTTCAGTTTGATTTCACTTCACTGGAGCTTGAAAGTACTAGGGGAATTTTGTCAGTGCCCTATTTCAAGGAAATCTTATTAATCACTTTCAGTCATGCTGCATTATTTCCTACTGTGTATCGTTGCTGAAGAAGGAAATTCCAGACTGATATTGTCATTAATGGCTGCAGAAAGCTGGACTGGTACTACTTGCAAATATTGAATCAAGAGGGGTTATATGAAGCCTTTTCATAATGTGCACCTCATTGTAAGAGAAAAGTTATTCCATGTTCATATTCTGTCTGTGTTAAGGGTTATACCACACGAAAGAAGCAGCTCAGGCAGTTACCTGCAGAGCACAGCAGCCTTAAGAAAGCACTGTAGGTATTTCTTGCTGCATCATAATATGTTGGAAACTTGTGAAATACAGGGAGTCAAGATCTCAGCTGGTTCTTGTAAAATTTGACATTGTTAATGTGGTTAATGAATGAGAACCAAAAGTACACCAGCACCGTGAGAGCATCCCCTCTGTGAATGATCTCTGCATTTCCATCATTGTCTTCACCCTTTGACACCCAGATCTGTCTTCACCCTTTCTTATTCACAGGCTATATATTCTTAAAAAAGAATTCTAAATCTTCTTGTGCAGAATAGCATAAGAAATGAGTTTAGTTAAAACTTTGAGTTTTCATTCCAAGTGGGAATTGTGTTACTTTTTGAGGCGGCTGTTTTGTGGGGTAAGCTGTGGACCAGTAGTGGCCCGAAGACTATGGACTGAGAATACACTTCCAGGCACCACAGTTTGGGAATCCATAAGCCAAGCTGTGATTTAATGGGTCAGACCTCATTAAAAGCTTCTCCCTCTAATGTTAGAGGATGAGACTTCTCAAAATCTACTGAAAATGTAGTTCAGACTTAGATGCCTGCCATTACTTAGGATAGCTAGCTTGCTCTCCTGTTCATCTAAATTACATGAAAGATAGAGATTTCATTTCAATTTATAGATGGTTATGTATTTGCAGTCTCCTGATTCATTGCTCATATTGATACATGACATGAGTTGATAGTTGAAATGTATTTTAAATCCCATTTTATTTGCAATATATTCTAAGTATAGCACTTAATGCAGTGTTTCCACAGTGATTCAGAATAGAGGCGAGTGACTCAGAATCAGGGAGAAGTGACTAAATTTTTTTGACTGCTCTTGAAGGCATTTCAGTCATAAGGAGATACTGGGAAAGAATGCAAATATTGCATCAGAAGAGCACAAATTAAGTCAGAGGAAGAAAATGGAGTGCTGCAATGGAAAGTAATGATACTACGGATTGGATAGAAGATAAGAAGCCTGTAGAAGAGAAAAAAGCTGGTGTTCGTGTGCTCCAACATGATGTTTGGAGAAATATAAGCTACAGCCTCAGGGATTTTAAAGAATAAAGACTTTAGAGAGGAGTAGTTATGGAGCAATATTGAAAGGGAAAAGAATTAAAAATTTCTTAGTGAAGACAGATATAACTAATTTGTTCTAAATTCTTGCTGATTTTAAAGTTTATGTAGTACTTATCAAGAATTTCTTTGATGTAAATTGGGTTTTGTGTCCTTGCTTAGCATTTGAAATATTGCATAAACTACAGTACTTTTAAATATCTTATATAACTACTGGAAGTTATCTCAGTTTTTTAGTTCCTCTTGAAAAATGGTTTGCTTAGCTCATTGAAGCAGGAATTTTTTATTGAAATCTAGTGGAAGCTTCTAGAATTCTTACACGTGAATGATGTATAAAGTCTCACTTAATTTGTCTTGGTTTTTTTCCATTGTCTACTGAGTTCACTTTGCTTCCTGACTGAGTTTAATGAACTTGCTGTCCTTAGGGAACATTGATATTAATGCTGTGTACTGCTCAAAGCCCCAGGCAGGACTGGTGCAAGGTGCTGTGCAAACACTCAGATGTCATCGTGACCCCCAGTGTCGTCTTGCCAAATTTATTACTTTAGTTTCACGCATGCAGCAACTTCAGCTAAAAAGTGTTTTCTTTGAAGCCTCATTGTGGTAGCCTAATTACTGCTCAGCAGCAATGAGGGCAGTCCCTTGAACCCTACAGAGCTGGATTCAAGGGACTGAATAGCTGGGACCATTAAAAATGTGATGTCAGGTCTATCCCTGGCCTTGAGTGGGAATTGTGCAGAAATGAGAGCAACAGGTCCTCCTCTACTGGCCTTGACAGCTCAGCTTTCTGGAGTGCAGGGGTCAGATTTAGTTTCTCTGCGTCACCTGGTTCACTTCTGTATTACTGCCAGGATCACCACATCGTGTGATGAAAGGGACAGGAAAAATATCCTCCTAATATTAAACAGATATCAAGGTCTTGCCAGAGCTGTCACTCTCCAGTTTAATAAAAGAGTAGTGTGGAGCACAGAAGTGCTGGAAAGGAAAAGCCATTTCTCTATGCACATCTGCTTCAGTGGGAGAAGAGGAATTTTACACAGGGGTGGGTGCAGAGCTGTGTAAGCCCTGTCCTACACTCACACCAGTCTGGTCCAGCCATGCAGGACCCCACTGCCTGGCAAGGCACCATGGTGCTGGGACATTCACAGCCACACAGTTCTTGCAGAGGCCAGCGTGGACCTGGACGACTGCTCTGGTGCCAGACAATGATAATGACATTCTCTCTGTCATTCTCTAGATGTAGGATCGATAAACAAAAGAGCTTGTGGGCCCTAATTAGGAAAATGCAAAGATAAAACTGATGTGCAGGCAGAATTAATTTTCATTAATTTAAATTCATTCTTTAAATTTTAAATTAATTAATTTTAATACTATTGCTTCTATTAGGAGATCTGACTGCTACAGTCAATCATTGTGATCACCTCTGCAACACAGTTGCAGAGGAAAAAGTACTCTTCCAGGATTAATGTATGAAAATTGGACTGTCACTGTTTCTATTCCTGTTTCCAATTTTATCACTGATTATTAGAGTGGCCTTGGTAAGATCACTTGTTCACCCTGGACATTCTTTCACTTTTTCCTCTAAAAAAATTCTGTGAAGTAACTTTTAGTTCACAGGAATGGTGTATGTTAAGCTTTACCAAGTAAATGTGTTTTGAAATCACTAGATAAAACAGGTTATCAGTGCAGGGTATTGTTAAACTGTTTCACTGCTAAATGACTCATCTGAGAAGTTAAAAATAGAGTGCCAATGGGTTTTTGTTGTTCAGTTGTACTGTGACTCTAGAATTACGTTATCACTGTTACACGGCCAACTCAAAGGCCATGTCTCCCTACTATAAGAAAGACTTGACAAGCCTTCCCCTGCTCTGATGGTCTCCAGGCATTTGAGTTGTTTTTATCTGGGGCAGACATTCACAAGAGACTTTTCACTTGAGCAGGAGGGAATTGATATAATGGAAAAGAGTTTTTCATGATGTTATGAGAGAAAAAATTCCTCGAACTCTCGTCCTACACTCAGAAAGGAGTTTTGTGATTTTGGTAGCTGCAGCTGCAAGACTTGCAGTGAGCACACCCTGAGTGTGTTTCTGCTTTCCTGCCTCAAGTGAGCTTGATGAAATACTCCTCGTTATTCCCCTCTCAATCAGATTTATTTCCTCACTCAGGCTAAGCAGCTTTCAGTGTACTCCACAGTCAGATATGGTGAACAGTCATGGTTCAGTACATATCCACTTCTTCAGTTTTGGTTCGTATACTTCTGTATTTTTCTTGGTTTTGTTTCACTGAGGTCAACAAGAAGTAGGCAATGGGAAGACAGAAGAGGAAATTGTCTGTGTGACTTTGCACGATGATTTCTGTCCATTTGTTTTTGCTTGTCTGAGTCAGACTATGACATTTAAGCCTTTTTTGGTTTAGAGAGGTGTATTAAAACCCATCAGTGAGTGTTTTCTCACTTGACACCAGCACAAAGTTAGCACAAGCTGCATGTGACAGGAGGAAAGATCAGTTCAGCATTTCCCTGCCTTTACCTCTCCATCTGATTACGACACCAAGTCGCCATATTCAGAGTTTTGGTGTCACCCACATCCTAGAGTTTTCCATGCTTGTAAAGGCTTGTGGGTAGCCAGAAAAGAAGCACTATGTGTGGGACCTGAATGAGGTCAAGCCTGTGTGGAACAGGGCCTGTGATGCTCCACAGGGGCTGTGATGCTGCACAGGGGCATCTGCTCTTTCACAGAGATCACTCACCAGTGAGTTTTGGTCAGGGCCACCCTTTCCATTTGTGCAGAGGCACTGTGGCTCTCCTGGAAACTGGTTATTGATGCTTTCTGTCTTTCAACTGCTATCTTTTATTTTATAGACTTTTCCTCTGTTCTAATCAGATGAAGTATGCCCAAAATACCATTTTCAAATGTCCTACCCCAGCAAATAGGATGTCTAGAGTTAAACTGTGATACCTTCTGAGATGCTGGAGCCCATGAGCCTCCCTTGAGTTTTGTGTCTGAGCTTTACAGCTCACTTTCTGAGCAGGTTTTCAGAAGATGTGATTTTTTTTATACTCTCTGGTTTCAGTAGCAGCTCTGATTTCTGACTTGTGATGAGGCCTAAAAACTCATTTATTTTACTTTTCATTTTCATGTTCTTGAACAATGACAGGTCATGAGGTGCTTTTGTTCTCTAGAGAATAACGTTTGTAATGTGAGCTCTATTATTTGACGGCGTGCTTCACACATCCCTAGAAAGTGGCCTGGGAAGGGATGGAAAATGGTGACTCTATTAATTTGGGAGTCAAATTGGTGAATCAGGTTCATTCAGCCAGGGAGGACCTGCCCTTTAGGCAGTGAGTGTCCTGCATGAGACTCCTGAGTAGCTACAGCACATGGTTTGCAACAAGAGAGAGGAAAGCAAATCAGAATTATGGACTCATTGAAGTTGGGAACAAGGCAAGAACATCTTGGCATGGTGCAACCTTGTTCGAAGTCAAGAATGTCAGCCTTCTCAAGGTCTGGAATTTTTGCAAAGCAAAATTTTTATTACTTCAATAAAAAGTTTTCTATGATGTTTCTGAGAGCCAGATTTGGCCATAAATCTACAGGCTGGCTTTGTATTCTGGTGTCTCCATAAGATGTTTCAACTCCTCTTGCCTGGGACACACCCTTTTTCTCCATGGTGTGAGGGGCTTCGGGTGCAGGGTGCTGCTCTACTGGAAGGCCTGGAATGCTTGGATACAGCCAGAGAGCCCACCAGGTATCTGAGCTTCTCTGAATGTGTGGGAGATCCTGTCCTCACACTGCAGTACAGCTCAAGGACTGATCGATGGCTGCATCTGGCACTGGGGGAGGGACTGTGAGAGAGGCTGCAGAACTGCGCAGATCTGACTGCAGGGAGCATGGGGCAGATACAGGAGTGTGGTATCACACTCAATGTCTTGAGCTTAACAATTCTGATAACCCTTTTGGTTATAGCTGAATAACATAGAAGTCTTGTTGGGTGGAACATCTTGCAGCTTTACAGGAGTTTTATAGTGCTTGGGGATCTTGTGTGCCTCTCTGGAGGTCCAAGAGGTATTCCTTGCAAAAGCATATTCCTAACACAAGAAAGAGGTGTGCAGTGAACTAAAAAAATGTTTGCATAATCTTGATATCTCTGTGTAAGAATTAGCTTTTACATCTGGTAAATAAAATACTGTGTAAACTTTCTGTGACCAAAAGATGACATTAACAGAAAATGAATTGTAATTAATCTTAGTTAACTGCTAATTACCTGTAAAATCTGATTAAAGGGAAAACTAAATTTGCCTGCAGTAATTAGTGTTTCAAAATGAAGTCTATGTCCATGTAAATATGTCTAGTTCTCTGCATTAATTTATCACCACTGTTATTTATGAGCTTTCTTTTTCTGCTTTCTGCAAAGGTTACAGAGAATGAAGGACAAAATTAGAATAATGAATCCTTGTTTATTAGCACAGCAACAGAACAATTATTGTATAGACGTTTTATAAACTCCAACATTATGATATTGTCAGAGAAATGTAGTGTTTCAAACATATTAGCATAGAAATAATTTCTTATTATTTCAAATAGTTCTGCTTTCACTGGTTTGTCATTCAGCTGTCAGTAGAAAGGCTACAAACATTCAGTGAGAACTGACCCCCAAGAAAGGACTGGACATTCTGCTATTCATTGACAAATGGATTTTGAAATACATAACGAAATCCCCGGAGCAAATGGACTTTAATAGCTGATGGGATTTTGTAAAGCAACATCAAATCACAGATGGACATCCAGAGTGAATTTTCGATGGGAATAGCAGGAAAGTATGTACCCCGTTAGAATGTGATTGAAAGAAGCAGGACATGTAATTCTTCAGTCTGACAGGTAGCAAGTATTTTCCCTGTCTTTTTAGCACAAATATGTTAACTACCTTGTCCTCCATCAAATTGTCTTAAGAATATTCCTATGCCAGGAAAAGTTGGTAGGTATCATGTTCAACAGCAAAAAGAGCCATCTATAACATATTCCTTATAGAAGACTCACAAGCCTACACACTTCCACACAACAAGCTGTTACTCAAAACAGCCCCCGTGCTCATGATGGAGTCAGATATTGCTGCATCTGCATCTATGCTGAGGGGAAAATGCACACAGCCTGTCCCAGCCATCTCAGGACAACTTCCATGCAGCAGGATGCTTTGCTATGGAAATAATTCCATCTTTGAATAAAGGACATGAACAACGCTCTTAAGCACTCAAATAGAAAATGTCTAGGGTTTTTGAGCTACTACCCCCCAGGGAATACAGAAAATCACTCCATGACTACCTCCTGCACTGGAAAAATAACACATGCTGACCCTCTCCCTTCTATCCTTTAAACAGCTCTCCTAAACCTTACCAAACTGATTATCAGAAGCTTGATAGAATCAGGTGGTGTGAGAACAACAAATAAAAAAGCTGCCAAAATATCTCCAAAACCACCACAGAAAAAAAAAGTGTTCTTGACAACCAAATAACCAGTGAGCTCCGCACACAGAAATCTTACAGTGTGATGTACTTTCTCTAGTGTTCCAAACACCCTCCTGGAGTTATGTGAGGGAAACAGTGACTTTGCACCAAAATACATCTCTGCTGATAATTGGAAAAGGACAGAAAAGCCAGTACTCAGAGAAGTAGAAAACAGCTACTTTATCTCTGTTTGCTGAGCCTGGTTCTCAAGGGAGATGTATAAAATACCTTTGAGGAAGGCGATTTGGGATAAAGTGCGTAACTTTGCTGGATATTAGAAATACAGACACAACAGCTTCATTTTTATTTTGAATTGCAATTTTTTTTTAAACCTTTCTTCTTGATAAACCCTTTCTGTTCCACTTTCTGTCCAAGCGATAAGGAAATGAGCCTTATCACCTCTTCCCTTCATTACCCTTCCTGATGCTTTTCTCTCAAGTTGTTCAGCTGATTAACATAACTAAACGAAGTTCAGAACAGCGTGTCCTGCTTTGTACAGAGACTGAAGTTTGCTGCCTCTGTTTCAGCCAAAACTCTATCAATTGCTCTGTGAAAGATACTAAAATCTTCAAATCTTGCAAGCCTTATATGGATAAAACATGGGATTTAGATGTTTACAACAAGGCTACTTGTAGTTCCCTCTTGAAATTGCTCTCCCATGAGAACAAGGGAGCAAAAGTTGAGATAGTTTTGTCTTTCAAGTAGGAACTGGAAGGATATCAAAGCAACTCACTGGATGTGACGCCCTTTCTCTGTTTCTCCTTGGATCAAGGGCGTATGGATCCTCTCCTAGAAGATATGTACCATCATGTTTTGCTTATACAAAATTAAGTAAGAAAACTGTAAAAGTTGTCAGCAAGATCTCCAAAGAATAGCAGTTCTGAATTATGCCTTTAATACTGTCCTAATGTGCCCAAAGATTATTGTATCAATGGTTGATTCCTAAATGATTTCATGACACAAACTATTATATCACCTGAGTGAACCTCTCTGAGAATTTGTACTGACACATAAATCAAAGTGGAACAGCATTTGTTCCCATACAGAAAAATTGATAAACCATTTATGTAATTTAAACGTGATGATATCCTTGATTATTTACGTGCAGTCTCATAATTTTCAAGATCTAACCATTTTTTACAGAGAACCAAATTTCTTAGAAAAACAAATAAAAAATATATACACAAACCTCCCAAAGAAACAAACAGAAAAAAAACCAGGAAAAATAGTCTGGTAAATCCTGGGGCCTGTAATTTCTAGCATATAATCTCTATTTCACCATTAAAAGATCAACTGGACAATGCACAGTCAACAGTATCTCACACATTGACTCCTCAGTGCTTTGTGTAATTCTTAACTGGGCTAATGTCCTCAAGAAAACTTTACCTGTCTCTGAAACAACTACAGAATCATGGAACCATGGAATCGCTAAGGTTGAAAAGACCTTTAAGATCATCAAGTCCAACTGTTAACCCAGCACTGCCAAGTCCACCGCTAAACCATGTTCACAAGTGCCACATCTAGAAATTTTTTTAACACTTCCAAGTAGAGTGACTCTACAACTTCCTTGGGCAGCCTATTCCAATGTCTGACCACTCTTTCAGTGACAAACTTTCTCCCAGTATCCAATCTAAACCTCCCTGGTGTGACTTGTGGCCATTTCCACTTTTCCTAACACTTCTTCCTTGGGAGAAGAGAGCGACCCCCCATATGGCTACAGCCTCCTTTGAGGTGGTTGTAGAGAATGATGAGATCCCTCTGAGCCTCCTTTTCTCCAGGCTAAGCCCACCCAGCTCCCTCAGCTGCTCCTCCTTTGGCCTCCAGACCCTTACCCAGCTCTGTTGCCCTTCTCTGGACACACCCCACCACCCCAGTGTCTTTCCTGTTGTGAGGGGTCCAGAACTGAACAAATATAGCTAAGCCCTTATCTTCTTATTTCCATTAATGTTAATTTAGCCGCAAAGTAGGGACTCAGTCTTACAAACTAATGACTTGACTACTCTGTTATAGTATTGACATTGAGTTTGAAGATGGTCAGGTTGTGCATCTATGGGATAGTGTTATTCTAGTCCTTTCACCTTTGTTCTTTCTCAATTTCTTTTCCATATTCAGTCATTCCATGTAATTCAAATAAAACTCTACTTGTCTTTAAGCTGGGGCGATGCATCAATCGCAATGCCTGAAACCGTGAAAGCAATTTCAACCAGAATGTTTTGCAATAGACATAATATTGCGGTGGAAACTGCTCTTACATGTCCAAAACATTGCAAGGGCATTGTAACAGATCCTTTGTGGCAGATTTTCAGACTACTGTGCTTGTTCTCATTTTGGGATGAGAAGGCATCTCATTCATTTTATTGAGGGGAGCAGGGGATTAGCTCAATATCCTTTAAAGAAATATTCTGTTTGTTTAGGGTTTTTTTTTCCCCCAGCTGTATTTCTCTGCAGTGATTTCCTTTGGTATTTGATCATATTTAAAATTCACTCATTTGATTGTATTTTTCAGAAGCTGTTGCATCAGTAGCTCATATTCAGCAGATAGAAGCCCAAATTATTTTGGTCATTAGTTACCAAAGAAACTCTTCTTCTACTCTTCCCTTGTGTCTTATACAGAAACAGTTGTAATATTGGATCTCTGCTTTGTCTGCACTATAGATAATAATTTGTAATTCTGAGAGGCTGAAACAGTGATGCTTCCTTTGGCAATGCAGCTTAACAGAAAAGCCTACAGAGGTTTTTCCCTATTTAGGGGGCAGGGAGTGTGTCTGTATTTCATTCCTCTAGTGCAGCTCAGTTTCTCTCTAGAAATCCATGAAGAATACGTGAATTGATGCTTTCATGCCTGCTTGGTTTTGTTCCAGTACTGCTAATACAACCTAGATTCTCTGTAAATAGGACTGGACTTAACAATAGTAGTTTACCACTTTGGCAAGTTTCAACTACTAGAAATTGTTTGTCACTGATTACTTTTTGTAGTGCAACCTGTGTACCAGATCCAAGCTTCTTCCAGACAAAATTGTCTAGAAAACAGAGACTGAGGAAAAGGGCGAAAAATCCATTACTTGCGTAACTCATTTTTCTTGCTCCATCTTGCAGAGCTTTTAATATTTTTTTCTGAAACCCTCCAGTCTTCCAGGTGAGTTCATTTGGTAAGAAACTGTTATACCCTGGAGTAACAAATACTTATTTTCTCAGATCTAATTCCAGCACACCTGAGTCGATGGGAGATGTAGGAAACTGGTGTGCCAGAGTCCTGAACTGGACCACTGGCTTGCTGCGATCTTTCATGCCTGGCCTTTCATCCTTGTAGCTTGAATTCCAGCTGATTCTCCTGTTATGACAATTGAATGTATTAAAACCACTTAAAATACCCCCAGAACATGAGGAAAACTTAAGAGCATCTCCATGAATAGCAACACCTTGCCTGGCCAGGAACAACTGAGCTTTTCACTTGTGGTAGGAAGTCCTGATCACATTGTCCCCTTGACTGACACTGAGAGCTCTATCCATTAATTTTGAAGCAGTCTGCTTTAATTTCTCTTCTTTTCCTGAATACTCTGTGGAGCGATGATTTCAGAAATTATTGTCCCAAGTTTTAGAGAATAGGAGCCTTCACTGAAAAAACCAGCCACCCCAATGAGCAGATGGTGCTTTCTCTCCAGCACTGGGCTAGATCTGTGTCCTTCCCTATGCCCTGTTGCTGAAGTTAAGGGTTTCACACAGCAGGATGACACTTAAAAATGTATTTGAGAGATAAGGTTCATGAAACTGGCTCTCCTACAGAATATTTTGCACCAGGGTGACACACGGAAGTGGACAAATGCACCCATCATGGGGAAGTATGTCTTGTAATGCCAAATGTAATTGAAACATGGCAAAACTGTAAATTACTGGTAAAACTTTTAATCTGAATATGGAAAAGCATAGATTTGAGAAAAGGGCAAACCTTCAGGGTGTTTTTTAGCATCTTGCAATAATCAGAAAAGGGAATTTATAGGATCAGGTGAAAAAATGTCTTTTGTCTCATGGCACCACCTGTACATGAAAATTTTTAGATGGTAAAAGGTAAAAAATTAGAAATGACTGAAACGGTCAGATGAATTCTCCTGTGGAAAATTGAGGGGCAGTTCCATGGTAATTGAATAGGGTGAAATGTGTCAGTTTTCTGATGATCACTATCAAAGAACTGGTCAAATCTCTAACCAGATTAAAAGAGCCTTGGTTATTAAGCATTGGCTGAGGGACTTTAACAGTGCTGTCTTTATGCAGTAGGCGTGTGGGGGTTTTGGCACCGGGAAGTAGAGTGAGGTGGCTTTTTTTCCCTCCTAGTGTTGAGATTTAGCTCTGATTACTGAGGCTGATTCTTCTTTTATGTAAGAGACAAAAGCAGCCAAGGACTCCGTCCATTAAAGCCAAACTGTATCAGAATGACTGGTGATTCTGTGTTGGAAATCACCAAAGGGCTACTGCTTGCTTTAGAATGGAAAAAAAAAAATCCTGATAAGATCATTGATGGAAGACTATCCTGTCTACATCTTTAAAATTCACAAGAAAAACAAATGGAGACTTAACTGCTGAATTAATCAACACAGGCTGAACTTGTCTCCAGCAAACAGCTTATCTTCAAAAGAAAAAAAGGAAAGGAAAGGAAAGGAAAGGAAAGGAAAGGAGAGGAAAGGAAAGGAAAGGAAAGGAAAGGAAAGGAAAGGAAAGAGAAAAGAAAAACAAAGAGCAAGCAGGTAAGGATGATGTATTACAGGAGTGTAAAGTGGAAGTTACAGAAAACAACAGACCTTTAGCAAGCTTTATACCCTTCTGGTGCAAGAAAACATAAGATTAAATCCCTGAACTTCATAAGAAAAGAGCAGAACAATCTGCTCCGGGCTATTGCAACACCAGAAGGATGTGTGGGTCTGAGACAAGGTTGAATATCTTTCAGTGCTCATTTCCAAGTGCCTTTTTGGCTCCTAGTTCCTCTAGACTTCTAATTTGCCTGTTACTTTGACTCAGCCTGAGGGCTAATTATGTGCTTGAAGAATCCATTAGAAAATAAACGGCATAGAAAGGCAACCCAGAAAGATGTGTTGAACGAATGCTGAAGGCAGAAATAACAAGCGTCTTCACACAGTCTAAGGAGGAGAAGGTGAGAGCAAGTAGCCCTTGCAGCAACAGCCTGCTTCAGTGTGTGCCAGCTGATGCCCTTCCTCCTCCCACTCCCCACAGGAGCCTGAGCCCTGAAAGGACTGATGCTGGTTTTCGCTGCTGGAGGTTTCTGGAAGTTTATTCAATATGAACCGTTCCTCTCAGCTGTTCTAAGTCTCTAAAGGAGGTGTCAGGGTGAATAGGGTTCCTAATTCAGATCATGTCCTGTAGTGGATGTTGTATTACAGGCTACTGCATATAAACTGTGTGATCTGAGCTAGGCTTTCCTTTAAAATACATAGACAATGTTAAAAATGGAACATATGTAACTGAAGTTAATCATTTTGGGCCAGATTCTCAATGAGTGCCAAACAGCTCTGACTTTCTGTGGAGATGCTGAGCTATCAGAGCTGACAGCCAAGCCCAGAAGGGACAGCAGTTTGTTTGGTGTACTGCCTCACACTTCTGAACTGGGATTATCATATTGCTTAGGGGAATTAGGCAACTTCATAAATTCCCTAATTTCTGTTTTAGTGTTTTGAAAGTACCAGATGTAATTAGTGTGTTTTCTCCTAGTGTGGACTGGATGCAGTTTTCTTTTCCCATGTTGTCCACGTGAATCTCCAGGGTACAGGAAGGCTATAGGACCATGGATCTGTTCCTGCTCCTTCCCATTCCAAAGCCTGTCACATTCATAGTGCTGTGCAAATGATCACTTTTTCGCTCTACAGCAGTTCCAAAGAAAAAAAGAAAAGTGGTTCTTTCCCAAGGGCTGGGGAAAAGTTAATAGCTTTGAACCAAATGAAAAAGGTTGTTGTCTGTCTTGGTTTGTGCTGAGTATACCTTTGAAAAGAGACAGGAATAGACTCATTTTGAAAACATCACAAGTCAAAAAATCAACTTTCTATTAATCAAATGCTTTGACAGAAACCTTTGTCAGAATGCTTTTTGTTGTTGCTCTTATTAATGTCATGTTTTGTCTCAAGCTTCGGCTGGTGCTAGCTCTGCTTTGCCCCTGCCCCTTGGGACTGGAGTTCTGGCCCACTTAAGTCAATGTCAAAGCTGCTTTGCAGTCTCAGTCCTTCACTGAGGCCCCACAAGGGTTTGTCTGTGCCTTCACCAGTGCAGGAGGCTAGGAGAAGCTGCCTTATTTATTTTCCCACCACAGCCTACAATTAAAAGATATGTAGGCTGTTTGTCACTAGCAAAGGTGTCCTGCTGTCCTCCATGTCATTATTCCAGCTGCAGTTTCATAAACTGATCTTCTGGCTTAGAAAATGAATTTATGTGGAGTCAGATATCTGAGATTAAAGCTAAAATGCTGTTTGAATGCTTTTGTGTGGTGTCATGAATATAGATCAGCTGAAACACTCCATGTATCTGTCTGTCTAATCATATACCTACTTCTTGAATCAATAAAGTTAAGCACATGGAAATCTATTTGAAATACAAATCCAGACAAAAGACACTTGCTTTCTTTAATCTTGGACCAATACTTGGCTATTTCATTAATATATTATCTCTGAAAGGTAACTGGGTTTGTCAGAGTTGAAATAAGATTAAATGAATCAGCTATTGTAGTTCATCTGTTAAATCACAGCACTTTGCTCTCAGTTTGTAAAATACTCTCCAGACTAATGAAGTAGGGTCAATCACATGCATTTTTGCTGGAACCAAATTGCCATTAATTGTGCCATCAATTGTATAGATAGGTCAATACAGGTTGCCATTGCACACTGACTACTGCAGTGCCAGAAGGTGAACCATTTTCTCGTAGTGTCGTGCAGATTTAGACTCTGCACAGATCAGTGTCTGATTCCTGCAGTGTAGGAGCTCCCCACACTGCACGTGGTTTCCTGCAGGAATATCCCTGGCTCCATCACCTGCAAGTGCCCCATGGCTGGAATGGCTGACTTAGCCATGGGCAGCTGGTGTTTAGCACTGTGGGAGGTGTGGGAGTCACTCAGTTCCTACAGACTCCATTGTAACTTCAGTGTATTGAGCAACTTCTGAAGAAACATTTATCATTCACGGTTGTGCTGTTTTGGTTTGTGGTTCACTGGTGGACAAGAGTGGCAGGAGAAACATTTGTGATAAGTAATGCAAGCAATGTGTTGAGTGGCTACTGCAGTGACTGCATCAGGGCACACACTGGATATTTAATTTGCTAATAAAAACCACCCAGAAACGGGAGGGAGGGAGGGAGGGAGGGAGGGACTGTGTTGTCTGATAGGATCACACATCCTGGTTGAGGTTTCCAGGGATATCAGGCAGTGCAGAGCCATCTGCTCTGACACACACCTCAGACACTCTGCAGAGGGGTTTAACCAGGCTGAGACGACACAGACAGTGACCTTGGGAGGGATTTCAAAAGGGCAGGTGAGATGGGGTGAAAAGGAGAGAAAGAAAGAGCTGCTCCATCTCAGAGGGGATGGGGTAGAAGTGACCTGCATAAAAGGCTTGGATAAACGAGATCTCACCACAGATTTTTTTCTGTATTAAAGCTTTTTTTTTTTTTTAATTCATTTTTTTATATTTGTTTCTTTTGTTAAGATTCAATAACCTTTGACCAGTCTGATCTCTTCCACTAAACTTGGGTTTCAGTCTCCAGAGAGAAAAGTGTCACTGCCAAAACCAGCAGGGGTCTGGGTGTAAGTGCTACTGGTGCAGGACCTGCTGTGAAATGTCTTCAGAAGAGGGGGAATAAGTGGATCTTTTTCTGAAGAGCAGAAATGGGGAGAGTCTGATCAAGTCTAAGAGTCCATAGGGGACCAAAGTTACACTACACTTTTTATTTGTGGGTATGTGTGGAAGAAATATTTCTGTCTAACAGAGAGGTTCAAGTTTGTGATTTGTTTGGGTATTTTTGTTTGCCCGTGTGGCAGTTTTTGGCTTTTTGTTTCTTTGGCTTTTTTTTAAAATATGCTCTTTTTTTCTGGTTTGTGTGGGTGAAAACCCAAGAACTGAGCAAGTTCTTGGTAAAAAAAAAATAGAGCTTGTAAGCAAACTGCAAAGAAATGAGAGCATTTTCCATTCTCCCGCTTCCCCAAGGAATGTGCTAACCATTCAGCAGTTAGCTGCTCTGGGCTGGATTTCTCTCAGCCTTTCTTGTTGCAGCTGCATAAACAATTAAATATTAATTGGACTAGGAAAACAGATTGGCCATGTACAGAATAAAGACATTCACCTGGGACATGAGCGGCCAAATTCAGCTCTCAGCTCTGAAACTGGTAAAGTAAATTTTTCTGACCTGCTTCTGTGTTGTTGGTCTCAGTCACCTGAATATTGTTTACCTCTGTTGCTTTTGTCCATGGTGTCTCTCATGTTCAAACCATTCTAAGCACAAAACACCTTTTCTACAGATTTCATCAAAATTAGCACATTCCCAGCAGAAGTGTTACTTTCTGGGACTAGATTGTGGCAGATTTCAACACTTCTGTTTCAAAAAATTTGACTAGCTCCAAAGTGTTATAAATATTTATTTAAACGGACCTTCTGCCACAGGTTTTTTTTTCCCCAGATGAACCTTGGAAGGTGAAGGATGAAAATATGTTAACTTACTCTGTCCCTTTTACTGGGAGGATAAATATTATGTTACCTTTTGCAAGTTGTGAGATGTTTTCTTAGCACAAGGCATAGCGTGTACTATTTGTCTGTTCAGATATAGTAGCTTCTGGATACTCATGTACTGCATTTGTTGCCTCAAAAGTGCTCACAATCCCCTGTATTTTATCAACACGTGTAGTACAAAAAAAGGCCAAAGTGAGGAATCTGATGTATTGAAAATGTCATACCTAATTTCAAGAAGCAAACAAGGACTAGTGTCAAAAAAGGACCCCAGAGATGGTTGTATGTTATGGATACACACAGGATGGAACAAAGTTCTGGTTTTCACACTTTGAGTATTTTTCATATGCCAAAACACTATTATGACGTAACTTCTGATGTATATTCAGGCTATCCTGTACTTTGCATTCCCAATGGAGTGGAACTATATCAAGACCATTGCTCAGAGTACTCTTGACTAATGTAATTGTTTTCAGCTTTGAATTTGATCTCTTTTGATCTCAGAAAGGTTGATTGTCAAATGTCCTCTGCTTGATTCTCATAAGTCTCTCAAAATTTCTGTGACTGAGATTACACACTAGCTGCTGGACAAAATTTAGCAATGATGCTCTGTATTGACTCAGAATGTTCTGAAAACCAATCTTAATTGTTCTCTGTACCCTATGAATCTTCTTTGAAGTTAGCAGGGCTGGTGTGGGAAGAAGATCATTTGACTACTGCTTTTGCTGCCTGCTGCAGCTCATCTTAAAATTTTAAACTGGGTAAGGCACAAGGGGATTTCTCTGGAGATCTCAGTTGTCAAAAGGACACAAGTTTCCCAGCAATTCCCAGAGAAGAGCTTGGGTTCTTGTTGTCATCATTTTTAACACTGTTATAACAAGTATGCTTTATTTGTCAGTAGCACAGCAACTTAGTATGCTCTTAAATTCAGCTGGGTAACAACACTTCCCAACAGTTGCTATCCAGTGAGTCAAATAGATAAAATATGTGGAGATTTTTGTTTTGTTCTTTTTTTAATTTGTTGTTAAACGAAATTATTAAAAGCCAAGTCATACAGTCTTTTCTTTGAGCTGTTTTAATCAGTAAGCCTGCAGTAGCACATGTATTACAAGGGTATGTTATGGGAGGATGAAAATGATCACAGAGGGGTTTGAGACATGCAAGTAGGAATTTCAGGGGAAGGGAAAATGTGTTTCTTAATGCAGTCTGTGTTCAGAGTTGCTCCCCAAAGCCAGGTCCAGCTTTTGTCACTGGAGATCCAGTAAAGGGCAAGGAGGCAAACTGTATTAATCAGGGGTCTGTTCTGATTTTGTAATTTCTGATGGTCTCCTGCTTTAGAAGAGTGTGACTTTGCTACCAGCACAATGTCAAGGACAAAGATCTCCAAGTCATTCAACTGCACACTTTATTTTCCCTTGTCCAGCTTGATCTGTGGGCAATACATTACAATTCCAGGAGGGCTCCTGACAAATCCGGCTGCTGGGGCAGTGACCAGAGCAGGGATCAGAGAAACGCCTTGTAGTGAGAGCTGAGTGGAACATTGTCCCTTGGACCACACTCAGCACACTGGTGGATTGCAGCAACACTGCAGGGAACTGATATTGTTGCATGTGATGTTTCTTTTTTACATATTCTTGCCCCTCCAAAGAAAGCCCAGCTGCCAGGACAGCATTGACTGGTTTTTGCCCTGAGACACCAACATGTGTTTGCTGTGCTGATCAGGTAAAGCATCAGAGAGAGTTTAATCATTGCAGAGATGTTGGCCTTAAGTGTTTGTAAATCACAGGCAGGGATACCTTCCACTAAACCAGGTTGCTCAGAGCTCCACCCAAGCTGGCCTTGAACACTTCCAGGGACTGGACATCCACAACTTCTCTGGGCAACCTGTGCCAGTGCCTCATGATTTGAGTTCTCAAGAAATTACTGTTTTCCCAAGAAATCTGGAAACTTAAACAGTTTTGTTGTCTTGAATTACTGCTTGGCTTTCTGAATCTCTAAGAGATCATTCAAATCAAGTTAATAAGCTCCCTGGACCATAAAAGCCTTTTTTTTTTTTTTCCAAAAGAGAAGCATTTTTTATTCATCACAAGGCTAAAGGAAGCAGAGTTTCCCAGTACCGGTGAGTAAATCTGCATGCTCACAGCTCTTATTAAGC
The DNA here is from genome assembly GCA_013397725.1 of Rhagologus leucostigma. Lineage (NCBI taxonomy): Eukaryota > Metazoa > Chordata > Aves > Passeriformes > Rhagologus > Rhagologus leucostigma. Next base: position 471,273 of record VZTD01004197.1, on the reverse strand, counting down.
TAAATAAGAGTTGTGGGAATTGGAAGACTCTGGAAAGGAAGTTTTAAGTCATTAAATCATTCTGATATCTCTATGAGGGCCTGCATTTTCTAACTATTTTATTTACAGCTTTCTGGCCCCTTGACACATCACAGATTTTCACTTTCAGTGTTGCTTGATATCACACCAAACCAAGAGACTCATACCCCTGGCTGGGCAGCGGATCCCCTAAAACTGCTATTGGGGCAGAAGTGAAAAGGAGAATTTTACAGCATGTCCTGATTCCCATTTCACTGCACAGCTCCTCTGAGATGGGAAAGTCATTCTGCTAAGGGAGAGACAGATAACAGAAACGCTTTTTTGGAAAGTGATTTGAAAAATACACCTGTAGCATGTTTGGATTGGACATCACAGGGAAGTGAAGGTCTGCAGAGTAGCTTTTCACTGCAGGAGAAAGATTTAACCTCTGTAGCAGTTGGTCTTTTTTGCAGTGTGGGCTGTGTTTGTGAGCTCTCAGCCAAGGATATTCCCTCTGGTCCTGTGTCTGGCTGACCGGTAATTAGGAAAACCTTTGAAGTGTGAGCAGGATTTCTGATGATCCGTGAGCTTTGGGGTCATTAACAGACAAGAGGGTGGCAGGATTGGTGGCAATCTGCTTTTCTAGGAGACTTGCTGCCCTAGCTGGCATGTAAAATGTGCACTGTATTGTAAATCCCTAGAGGGTTTTTTTCTCCACAGAGGTGAGGGAGGCTATCTCTGGTGTCTGTGACACTGACTGGAGACCTGGGTGCTGTGCTGGGAGGCACTGGAGGAGTTTGGCAGGTTAGACTCTTCCTTCATGGGAACCAGTGGGACCATGATTTTTTTCTTGAGCCTCCTTCAAGCAAAGTAAGCCCAGGAGTACCTCAGCATTCCACAGGAACACAGGGCAGGCAATTCCTTTTGATTTGCCTAAAGTGAAGCTAGTACAGTTCAGCCTGACTAATGATTTAAAAATCAAATCAGACACTAAATCCAATAAATTGAAGTTGTGAAACTTTGTTTTCTTTTGTCATGAATTGCTTCCACAAAGAATTCCTAGAAGCAAGGAACCCTTCCACTGATCCATCTTACTTAGCAGGGGTAAACAGGGATAAGCCCCAGCATTTCACACAATCTTACGGGGCTGAACTGACACAAACTGGTTTGTTCCACCACTTCAAAAGACAGATGAAGTAGAAAATTAATTATAATATCGATTCCAGATTAGCCAAGTTTAATTAAATGGTTTGTTCAATACCAGGTGATTTTTAAAATGTGTTATACAGTGCATTATTTACAATCTCCACTTAAACAAAAAGACCCAAATATTTTATGTAATTAAAGAAATGGATTCTGAGGTGTAGCTCTACAGGCTAAATGAGTAAGCTAGATGCACTCCTGGAAATATTTGCTCTACAAAGAACATAGGAATGACTTTAGGAGAGCAGACAGAGGACCTATCTAGTCTAGTGCCTTGTCTCGGGCAGTGGTCACTCACAGATAGTTGTAGAAGAGTATAAAAAAGGGCAAATGCACAACTGTATTTTCTCAAAACAAATTTTCCTGGTTTCCAGCTATAGATGGAGAAGGGCTTGCACTATCAAATACAGCTTTCTCTAGATGTAACCACATGTTATGTCGCTGACATCAGTGGTATTGCAGTAGATTTACACTGCTGAAACAAATATAAGGTCTAGCTTTAACTTCCCACCTGGAGAATGTCATTGAGTCCCTCACTGGCTCCAAAAGAAATGAACAGGAAAAGGGGATTTTATTGCATTATCCCTCAATAAGACCAAATGGACACCTTTAGCAGGAGTCAGACTACAATAAAAGTCAGGAGTGCAGTAGTATGTCAGTGATAAGAATCACACATCAAGATTATGAAGATGAATTATACAGTGGTTTGCTGTTTCTTTGACTCTGAAGATTTCTCAAGAGAATTTGAGGTTTAGATATAAAATGTTTCTGGCTGATACAGCTGCTCGTATGGTTGCTATATCTTGCTGATGTTTTGCCCTAAACTGATATATTGAAATAACATCTAAGGTTTGTGTCCTGGAGTCCTATCATCACTGACACTCCTTAAGCAGCAGAAAATGAAAGGAGATTAGTATCTCTGAGTTGAAGAGACTGGGTTTGACATTACAATTTCCAGGGGTAGCCAGCGTCTCAGGATTGTCACTATAACCATGTGGATCTCATGATCCATAATTTTGTCTTTGGCACTGATGAGTCAATGTCCCGGTGCTGAGATGTGTTCATGAGGACCGAAAAAACAGTAAAAGGTTGTGTTCTCAGCAGTCCCTGTGTGGCCTGTTTCTCATCAGTTCCCTGGTGCTTGTGTTCCTGACCCGTATCATTAAAACCTGGACCACACACTGCTACTACAAATGCTGCAGCCTTCTCTCCCACTATCAAGGATGTTCTGTAGCCACCAACATATCCACAAGTTTCCTGTGAGAATTGGAGTGTGGCAGATGTGGGGCTCATCTGTCTCCCTCTGACAAAACATGAGTGGAGGAGTAGGCTTAGCTGGGTTGTAAGCCACAGTTTTTATCACAGTTCTTCACAATATCTGGCATTTCTCTTTATGTCCCTGCTCCAGGAGGCAAGTGGCTACATGCAGACCTCAACTTAGAGCAGTCAAACAGGTGAACAAAAAAACCCTTGAAATGAATGTGTTGGAAAGATCAAATCCAGAAAGCTATTGATGAATTCTAGGTTTCCCATTTGAAAATATCCACGGCTTTGCAAATAATCTCATAATTTGGTTTGTGTTTGTGTCTGATTGATGATCTTTAATTATTGAGAGTTTAGCAGAGCTCAGTTAGCAGAAAAAGTTGAGAATGGTTCTTGTCTATCTTTCTTTGACCATGATATTGACATTTGAGTTTCCTGTGCAGAGCAGAGGAGTTCAATGCATGAGATGTGCAAGTCAGAGCCCTGGTTTGCAGGATATTTTCCTTTGATATGGGAGAACTTCCTAAGAGAAAAGTGTCAAAAGTGTGCTTACAGAGGGTTTATATGCAGCAAGACAGGGAAAATATCTGCAGTCATACAAGGTAGCTCTATTATGGAAAGAAGGCAGAATCCTTGAGCATAGCAGAGCTCTTTCTATACCTGTATTTTTCTATTTTCTTAGCTTTTTTCTGGGTGAAATCCCAGCCAAATCTCTTCTCTGTGGTGGTGAATCAGTGGGAATGCTCTGTGCATACTCATTAGGCTTCAAAATCCTCATGCATAAAGAAGGGCTCATAGTCAGGGCAAGTGATGGTGTTCAACCAACAGCATTCCTATCGAATCTCTTTTATGTCCACTGCTGAGAATTGCCACACTCTAAGTTGTAGTTTAGTTGTGGGGTTTGGGGTTTTTTTCCCTCTTAGCATTTGTTTCCCCACTTGGGAAATACCATGCTGTTTGGTAGATATTAAGCAATTAATAAACTGGCATATTTTGCATCCTATTATGTGGACAGAATGACAGAGCTCTTCTTGTGTGTGCAGATAAAGGCAGCAACATTTAACTCCCTCTCCACTAGTAAAACATGTCTGGTCTGTGCTAGACTTGCACTGTACTGCTGATGCAGGATTGGGGTTTTTTAGTGCCATAAATATTGGAATATCTTACACTGTGTGCTGTTTTAAAGGATTTTTGTTTCATTATTCAAAGCTGCCAGGAAATGATTTTTACATAGTTTATCTTACCCTTTTTTCTAGTATTAGTAATCCTATATAGCAAGTCAGTTTTGTCATTGGCTTGGAACACAAAAGGTTTGAGTTCATCCTCTGCTGCCAAACATGTCTTATGTGACTTTGGGTGCTGACTGTTGGTAAGAGCCTTTTGCTATGAACAGGTCACAGGCAAGCAATGATGTCTCTAATGCCTTGATTATCACGCAAAATTTGTGTTTCAAATTTATGTGACATTTATTTAGAGAATTTGGGGGGAAAAAAAACCCCAACCAAACAACCCTAATCCTGTAGTCATTAATTTAGGGCCACATATCCTTCACAGAACTCTCTACAGAACAATTTTCAAGTCTGGATTGAGAGCTCCTAGATGAGTCTCACTGCAGGCATGGCCAGATCCTCCTCTGGAATCATCTGCCCAGGTCTTCTGCTGCACAGTTTACCAGTAATCAGGGAACCATATGCTGTATTTCGTAGTTAAATTGAAACAGCCTTCATTTCCACCAATAAGAGTAGTAGGAATAATTTCATATTTTGCATTTAATTAGGAGAAATGAGTAGAGAGTGTGTCATTTTCTTTTATACGACAATTAGAAATGTGCCAAAAAATTCAGTCTGGAATTTATGTGCAGCTATCCTTAGCAATTAGTCATCATATTTACTGCCAAATAAATGTGATTTTTAGCAGAATTTCTGTGAAACTGCAATTACAACTAGGGAATGAGTAGATTAATCCCATCTGCATGTTTCATATGGATCTTCCCACAGATACTCTGCATCCCCTCCCCACATGCTCTATTCATGGCTGACTTACGGAATCCAGTAAAACTGGGAGAAGGAAATTCTCTACACTCTTCAAATGAAAACCTGAATTAATATAACTTAACCTTATTTACCAAAAAACCCTACATTCTCCTATGCCACCTACTGTCATGGCGATTTGAGCAGGCAGAGTGCATCATTTTTCTTTGCGGAGAGTACTGGTTGGAGTTCAGGACCCAATGCTGCAGACCTTCCTCTCTTTGCTAAAAACAGGGTGGTTTAGAAGAGAAAGGTCTAAAGGATCAGACCACGACACAGAGAACAATCGAAGTATTGCATGAGGTGAAAGGGGTAATAAATCATGTCAGGATTGACTTCTTGGTGTTCATTTTTTTCGAGACAGTATGTGCTTCCAGAAACTCCTTTCCTTTAAAACAAGTACGGTCCAGAGGTTTGTTTTTTTGTGAACTAATTGGGATTATTTGTTGTGGGAGTTGTTGGGTTATAAATTCAGATGATGCTTTGCGGATGTCAAGAATCATGTTTTGCACTTGTGTACAATACACAAAACCTTGCCAGATATAAATCAGACTGTGCACTGGTGAGGTCTGTGCGTGCAATTTGCAGCAGCAAAAGTGTCTCCCAGGCACATTCATAAACCCCCACACTGCAGCACATATGTGAATAAATGAGTTGCTATCAGGGCTGGACAGAGAACTGAGCACTGCCCCTACTGCTCGCCTTGGCTGCTCCTCAACACTTTTTTTGCTCGTGGCAGTCAGTGCTCTCCCAGGAACACGACAGGAACAGTTTGGGGCACAAGGGGGCATGACCCTTCCAAAATGACCACCGTATTTTGGCCTCTGAAGCAGAGAATAAGTTCTGGCATCTTCTATTGAACAAAATGAGTTTTTCAACATCATTTACTGAGGCACGTGTTGGTCCTGTGTTTTTCGTAAGAAAAGGCTTCTCAAAGAGAAGAGTTGTTCCAAACTAAGGATCATGAAGTCTGAGCTTGACATATTCATTATTGCTAATGGTAAATCTGTTAATTGCAGTCATCCTTAAGTTCTTTGTTAAATTACTTTTTGAAAGTGAAGAATATCTGAAGGAAATATCTTCTGAAATTTTACTGAAGTGTTTCAGTGAACCTACCCAATCAGAAGACCCTGTCACATTTGCAGGTTGATATTTCTGCAAATATTGCTCTTTTAACATGTCTTAGGGAGTTAAACTGTACCCATATGATGATTACAGCCATTTGCTGGACTATCTGTCTTTCAGGACTATCAGAAAGTCTAGATGGATGATACTATAATTTGGAACAAGGTATTTCATTCCCTTGAATTTACTAATGTCAGACAATATATAGCTCAGTTCTATTTCTGGTAATGATGATCTAATTGCCTCAGCCAGACTGCATCACCTCACTGGGAGTATAGATTTGTGCGATGCCTGCTCAGTTGTGGGGAGACCTAGAAGGGGTCGTGCCTAAATACCCAATCATATTGTCAAAACGAAGTGGGTCACGAGTGTGATCCGTTTATTTCCTTCTCATTTCCATTTATTTCCTTCTCATTTGCATTTATTTACTTCTTATTTGAGCAATGAGCATGTCCATAGTGCAGAGGGAACAGTGCACCCCACTATGCAGCACAAGCTGTGTGGAGACACCACAGGACAGTCACAGAAAGCCTTAGGTTGGAGGTACTGCTGCAGAAAGGTGGCCCAAACCCACTCCAAGCAGAGCTGAATTGCATTTATATCATGTTTCTCAGGGCCTTGTGCAGTCCAGCTGCAAAACTCAAAGGTGGGGATGACACAGCTCTCTAGCCCTTGTTGCAAAGATTTACCGCTCCTATTATGATGATTTTTTCATGTCTTATCAGAATTTCCCATGTTACAGCTCATGGCCTTTGCTCTTGGATTTTGTTGTGCATGAGAGGACTACCAAGAAATCTTTTTCTGTTCAACAAAGGTCCGTATAAGCAAAGAAGAGAAGACTTGGGAGCATGAGAGACACTCCCACTCATTAGCAATGTCCATTTAGAAGTTGCCTGCACAGTGATCAGCAGAATCATGCTGTGCGGAGGTGTAAAGTGTCCCTTACACACACAGGTATCCTTGCACAGTCTTTAATGTTCACCCGAAGCTGTTTTTACACTGGATTCTCTATCCTATTCATTCTCCAAGACTGATGACTTCAGAGGTTAAGCAGAGCTTGCGTAGTGAAGTTTTCTTCAAGATTGGTTGCAGAAGGTGAGATTGACACAGTGAATGTTGCACTAGTCACTTCTCAGATTAGAAGTAAATTTGGACATTCATCTGTGTAGCCTTGATTCTATGTTTGTAAAAAGAGGATAATAATTCTTACTTGCTTAAAAAAGCTGTTAGGAAGAAAGATTCCATAAGAGACTGCAAGTCTCAGAAGAGGTGATGTCCACGCAGGCTGGTGACAGAGCCATGCCCAGTCCTTCCAGGCAGGAATGAGAGCTTGAAGCAGCACTGAAGGGCTGAGCTTTGTCCTGGAGGCTGCTGCAGAGGATGTGCAAATCCACCATGTGACCAGTGGGAGAGCCCAGACTTCACAAAGTACTCAGACCTCGTCTGAGGGTGTTGAAATGCTAATGGAAAACTTTCAAGGGAATTAATAACCTTTAAGTGTAATGAGATTTGAGTGGTGAGTTATGAAAAGATGAGATATACAAATAGAATAAAAATAATCAATGAAATAGTAGCATTGAACATGCCCACAGTGTGAAACAAATCTTGTGAAATAAAGGAGATAGTTTTAGGCAAGGATACACTAAACCCAGGATATGATGGTGTATCTGAATGCTTACAGCCTGAAGAGACAATGTAAGCCTTGGCTTTTTCTAATTCCTGAGACCCTGACTTTGCAGCGTGGGTCATTTCGTATGCTTTCTTTTAAACATTTGACAGTATTAGTATTAAATCATCCAAACCTGGACAAGCATTTTGGTAGGCCGAATATATTAGCACTCACATGTAACAAACATGTTGCATACTCAGATTATTCGCTTGGTGCTTTGGAGAATCAGCTGGTAATGGGTATTTTGCTGGACGTGTGCAGATGTGTGATTTGTGGTGAAGGACAGACCAGCCATGGATCTGAGCAGATGGTGGTCATTACTTGTGCCAACATGCAACTGCATTTAATTACAACAGAAGTGCTGAGGCAGATTATTTCACTGGGCTCTTCACATATATCTTCCTAGCAAAGTAAGTATTCAACGAGGCTTTGCATATAAAGCATCAGAACTGAAACACTCACTTTAATCACTGCTGTATGACAGTGTCTAATATTCAGAAATTCCTATTCTCGTATACATTTGCAGATAGTTCTGCTGCTTGAGAGCAACAGAATATCTTCTTCTCAATGTGCAGCAACCACTTAATGCAATTCAATTTGATGGAAGCTACATTTTTCCTTGAATTCATGAAGCAGTAGAGTAAACTGGCTGCTCATAATAAGTGTGTCTGCACACCTTAAAACACAAATGCAGCTTGCCATTTTGAACCACATTATATGGAATTATCTGTAATGCAATATGATTTCATCTTGGGAACCTCACTGTTTTATGTTTATATGCTCTCACTAAGTCATATTTTCAATTTTTATGGGTTATTTTATTATTGTTTTGCTAATGACACTTAAACCTCTTTGTTTCTCCCTCATAATGCTTCTTCAGTGACAGATAGTGTGGTCTCTTGGCTGTGAGTTTGTGGTTGTGGAATAATTTTTAGCAATTAAGCATGTTATTGATTAAACTGTTCCTTCTGTTCCATGATTCATGTCACCAGACAGTGCACAGGGAGCAAAAAACAGCTGCAAAGAGAACAAAGTGTAGAAAATGAGGGTTGTGTTGGATTCTTCCTCATCAACCCCAGCTGTCACAGACAACTTTCAGCCTCAACAGCATCTTGTAGCCAGCAGCCCGTGGTGAAATGCTCCAGTAGAAAACCACGTGCCACATGTAGAATTAGCACATAAAGTGAGTGCTGCTGGAAGCAGTACTGACATTTCCTTTGTACTTTGAGGTATGGACAGGAAAAGGGGCAAAAATCCACAGGCTTAGCAGTCTCTGACATTATATAGCCTCACCTGCCTCATATAGCTGGGGGACAGGCTTGCAGAAACAGCTCTGTCTGGGATCTAGGGGCTGCTTTTGTACTTAGAGAAGGTACAGTCAGCATCCGTGGAAGTGTTCAAAAAGCAAGTAGACGTGGTACTTCACCACATGGTTTAGTGGGCACAGTGGTGTTTGGTCAAAGGTTGGACCTGATGATCTTAAAGATCTTTTCCAACCTTGATGATTCAACAATTCTAAAAGTCTTTCTAGTTATTTGAGAGATTCATCTGTCTGCCTTTATTCTAGGTCCCATGCTGTCTGCATTATGTCCTGTAGCTTAAATTTCCATGGGCCAGCACATAATTTTAATATCAAGGGAATTATGATTAAACCATCTGAAAGCCTTTGTTCCTTCATGAATGTAAAAAGCAGCGAAAATAAAGTCCTTTCTTTAGTAATAAAATCTTATGCTTGTGGCCATATGGCTGATTTTCCTGCCAGCTCCTACCTGGCTGCCAGGGCCACTGGTGCCTATTGATATTGTAGGTGATGCCATGATGATTTTTTGCTTTTTCATATACCCCTCTCATATACCCTTCGACATACCCTTTTATGCAGCTTTGCATGTATCCTTAGTGCTTTTAGCCCACATACTTGTAATTCCCCAAGTCTGATAACTAGCTTAGACCCAAAGTTCCGTTACGCCAAGAGACGAAACATCATGGAAACCTCGAAGTTGGGTCAAAAAGCCCAAGACACCAAGGTCTTCTCCCGAACACATTCTGTAAACCAAGATAGGCCCATCCAGGAGGAAGGTTCCTCAAGCTGTGCGCTTCTCTTGAGCCTCTCCTTGGGGAATCTTTGATAGATGTGCTGATGTGCAAGGTCTATAACTGTATACACGAATTATCGTGTGTGTGCATCTTGGGGTGGGCATCCTGGTGTGCATCTTTCGGGTGTGCATTTTCAGTGTGCATTCGGGGGTACTTTCTGCCTGGATCTGGTGCACCAGAGGATCCTTGAATAAATACCGAGGTAAAATCCTTTTTCCTGTCTAACCGTGTTTGGCTTTTAATTCTAAGCCCAGGGAAAGGCAACATAGGGACCATTCTGTGCTTTTCAGATGTTTCCACAGATCTTTTGATGTGCATCAGAATCAGCAATTCTAAACTTGTCTGTATCAAAATATCTGCTAATATTCTAGTAATAGGGGCTTCTGCTTCATCCTTTTGAGCTTGGTTCCTGGGCATCCCCAAACGATGTTGTTCCTTTTAGAGAATTTTAGTTACATGAGATTAGGGCCTCAGACATTTTTAATGTGCGTGGAGTGGATGGAATTTTGGCTTCTGATTGGTTTTGGTGAGTATCTGGGGAAGAGGAGCAGCCCAGGCAAGTCTGAGTGGGAGACTCAGGGTGAGATGTGTGGGGGCACAACCAGGGCTAGCCCGGGCTGGTGGAAGGCATGTTCTCCTCCTGAGGAGGAGATAGAGGCGACACAAAGTCTTTCAATTTATTCTTTGAAGCTTTGCATGCAACTGACCTCCACTTAAGCATTTTGTGCTCTATAAATATTTCAAGTGAGCCATGAATCAAGATTAGTGCATTAGGTGACTACCAAATCATTAGCAGTGCAGGATGTGATAAAGTTGATGCCGGGGTTTTATTAAACAGGGCGTTTTGGTCATTAAGGTAAAGTAATGGTGTTGTGTAAATGTGAGAGCAGAACCAAATTTCCTCTGGGTGTCTTGTCTTAAATAGGTAGTAATGGTAGGAATGGCAAGTAGCAAGGCAGGAAGTCCGGCATTATTTAAATCTCTGTAGTGACTGAATTCTGATTAACAGATTTGCTGCATCTCTTCTCACAAAGAAGATGATGCCAAACCTTATTTTCTGTTACGCCTCAAAACCATAATTTAGTTAGTGCTAGGAGAGCTGATTTGTCAGAGTCAAAACCAAATTCTGAAAAAAACACAGAGCTGGGGAGCAAGGCAAACCTCAGGGTTTGCAGCAAATACGCAAATGTCTAATCTTCTCCTTTTTTTTGGTAGTAACAGAATAAGAACGGTCAATGAAACATTTATAATTCATTGTCAAAATAGACTTTTAGAGAACAAATAGGAAAAACCCCAGAATCTATTAATTCTTTTTATGCTTGAAATTTCCCTAGTTTCAGTGATCATCCACTGAATTTATTCATTTTGTTTGTGCCCCATATAGTCTGAGTTTGTGTTATAAACTAGATTAAAAAAAACCAAAACACTTGCAAAGAATTACTTGGCTAAGAGCTGAAAAGTTCACAATGTTGGCATTTTCCTTTGTGTGCATTCCTGTGAATTCCAATGATGAGAACATCAGCCTGTTTAACAAATGCAGCCAGGATTTGTATTCAAGCAGGAATTCTTGCCCTTGCCCCTGTGTCCTTACAGGGAGGGCTGGCACTGAGGTCCCATCTCTTGGTGGGCTGGGGTTGGTCACCCACAGACCAGGGAGATGGAATGACCTTCACTGACACTCACTTGTTATCTTTGCTGTCAGCAGCTTCCTCCCCCCTCCCCTGCTGAAACTCAGGCTTTCTGTGACTTTTAGGCCATCACTGTTGATTTCATAACTGTTTTGAGGTCCTGATGATTTTTTTTTTTTTTTACTCTTTGCAAATTAATAGCTTGAGATATTTGTGCTGATTGTCCTGCTTGGTTCCACTGTAGTCTTGTTCAATCTTGTTTGTTTGTATCTCAAATAGGAACTTTACCACTCCTGCTCCTCTGGTTTCTGATGAAAATGCTGCTTTTATCATCTTTACATCCACTTTAGCATTTAATTCATCATTGTCATTTCTTATCCCCCAATACTGTTATATTTCAGGGATCCATTCAAATGATGGATCCATCCTAACAATACCAACACAGCCCTGGCTGCAGTGATTCTCTAGCCAGGATGGGAGCTTGCTTTCTTCGATAAATTTTTTCCTTTTTCATTTAAAAACGAATTCTGAAGGTTTAAGATTTTGATTTGCTCCTTGCTAGGGAAGGCATTTTTTGTTCATCAGTTTCTCATCCCCAACATTCTTCTTGAAATATCATCCACCCTCTTCTTCAGATGGTTTCCTTCTTTGCAGTCTGGAGCCTTTATAAATACAGTAATTACAGGTAAAATGCCAACATAACATTTTTCAATGGCCAAATTATGCAAACCAGAATCATACAGTTTTTAGGGAAAAAGAAGTCCATGGTGACTTTAGAAACTGATAGACAGGATTAAAGTGCTTGACTGAAGAATTTACCTTTATGTGAATGTGTGTTTTAGCTGATGGTTTTGCCCTGTCTTTTGTAAGACATTGTCCTTAGCTGAAATAAACATATTTTTTGCATTGCTCATTTTTGTCAGTAGTAACTAACGTGTGATTTAAATGATCAATTTATAACTCTCTGAGGGTTCTACCTTATTTTATGGTGATTTATTTTTGTGTAGAATGTACTTTTACTGCAAGTGACATTTCAAGAGCGTATTGCAGTCTCTGGAGTCCTTGAGCTATTTCCAAGCAGTGAGCCTGCTGAGGTTTAAGCCAGTTTGGAAATCTGTCTGTTGGGTTGATGGATTATAGTCCATGTAGTGAGCACTCAGCCTCCACAAGGTTCATGGCATCTTCACCTTTAAGTATCTAATTTATGTAGAAATGCCAATAAATTATTTAGAAGGGCATGCTTGCTGATATCAGCAGTTCTGGAGCAACTAAAAATGGTATGACTTTGAAAATCATTGGCAATGTTGGCAGGTCTTCAACAATTCTTAATAGGTTCCAGGTATTAAATATTTTAGAAGAAAAAAAGCTGGTTTTTATTCTTTTCCCCAAGATTTTCTTGTCAGTTCTTTAGGAATTTATCAGATTGTTCTTGGAGTAAAGTTCACATTGATTCTGGAAAAGCATTCATCCCAGAAACATGTGAGAGGAGAGCGAACTTTCTATAAAATAGGAATATAAAAGTGCTTCTTCCTTACTTCCTGGCTCATTAAGGGTTTGTTCCTGAGTTTGCAGAAACTTCACGTCTCCACCAATAAACTTCATATAGGTACATGTACGGGGGCCAGGCAAGGATCCAGGTTAGCACAACATGCAGGGCAGATGATGATGTAGAAATTTGCCCTGAAAGCCCAGGTAATCCTTCTGGAGAACTGCAAATGTTGACTCTTCAGGTTAAATACCTAAATCTGTCTGAAGGTGTCTATCAAAACAGCAGTATTTTTGCAAGTGCTAAACACTTAAGTTCTTTACTAAATCAACAGGAATTTGAAAATCACCTTGTAGACACAATCTGATAAAATTAACATTTATTAATGTACAGGCTTTGGAAGAGAGAGCAAATCCCAGTTTTGGCACCTCTGAACTTGGGGTTTTTAAGATACCACCAGTCAGAGGACCATTTGCAACTCTCTCCTTCCTCCGAAAATTATTCTTTGCCCCCCACACTGAGGTATCCCTGAAAGCAGAAGAAACAAGCGAAAGTAGCAAGTGAAAATTATCTTTACTAATGTTTATTTGATTGCAAATGCAAATTGTCATTGCACTGCTATGTTAGATTAATAAAAGGCAGGTGCTGCTGGGCTTCCCCCACACTGGGTGTCTGTTCAGAACCAGGGCTTCTGCCTCTTGTGTCTCTCTAAAGCTCAGGGCATTACTTGGCCACCTATTCTAAAGAGAAACCTGCATGTGTAGAAGGTGATTTTCCTTTTACTAGTTTATTTAATATTTATAGCAATATAAGCAGTGGCTGAAAACTGGACTTAGATTTTAACTTCATGCACAAATGAGAAAACAAGCTGTACTGCGGATAATATTTTACAGCCATATGACACAGTATATTGATTTTATTTAATCCTGAAATTCAGAGGAGTAGTGGTGCAGCTTTGTCCTTAGCTGGGATCTGTTTATCTAAAACTGTAATGACTAATTTTTTTAAAAATTTTTTTCTTGCAAAGCCTAATTGAATTTTGCAAGCAGGATTAGATCTTTAAAATCTGAGGCATTGATGGGAATGATTATGGAAAACCAAACTGAAGCAATCGCCTGCTATTCGCAGTGACAGCACAGCGAGCTCCTTTCTAAGGGTGTCATGTGCAAACAGCTGCTGATTTAGCGTGGATCTGGCTTTGGACTTTCCAGCAATTTGGAAAGCTCGTGGCTTTTCACCTGGAGGAGTAACTGTGGGACACAGAGTGTAGTTTTTGTGTGTGAACACACACTGCTAGGGAGGGGAGCAACAGGAGGTAGTGCCACTTGCTTGGACTTTGGTGCTGTACTGGTTGCTACCACCTTGTGCATCCCTGTGTTAGCTCATTGCCTGTTTCAAAGGAGATACCCATCACATGTGTGCAAGGATCTTATTTTAACCAGTAAACATATGGTGAGCATAGCTGCTTTTTTGCTGTGGCCAGAATACTGAATTTTTAGGTGTGAATCTGCTGCAGGGCATTGCCTTGAGGCAGGATGAGGTAGCAGAAGACAGAGCTTCCTGAAATAGATCCCAATTCACATGAATTTGGTTCGTATTAACAAATTAACTCTTTGACGTTGTGGAAATATGTAGAGGTAGAGGGAGACTCCAAAAGCCCTTTCTTATGCACGGGGTTGGTAGAATCACCTTAAAAATTTCAGAAAATGTCGTGATTTTTGTCTGCTGGCTGTGTCAGAGGTATACTAATGATGCTAAAACATTTTGGGTTGTCAGCAGTGACTTGCTTAGCAGAGGCTTTAGGGCTGACATTGCCACTTCTAATTAAGCCCTTTACAAGTAATGTCAGGACAATTTCTAACACAGGAAGGTCACAGTTTTGATGGAAACATTTAGTGTCCACTGCCAAGACTGAAGAGAATTTGAAAATCTGGTTATTAAGCAGAGTGATAGTCACCAGTGGTAAATTCTCTTATTTGTGGTGGACATATGAGTATGTCTAATGCCTGCATCTCACCCTCCCGAGGCAATGCCAACCCAAGCATCACCATCTTCTATGGAAGCTGCAGCAAATTCTGGTAATTGCTAGTTTATCTAATCATCCCATTACCTCACTGGGAGGCTGGCTGAATTTAGAGGAGTCTGTAAATGAATAAATAATGTGTGGAGGAATAATATCCGAGAAAGGAGTAAAGAAGTGATGTTAGTATAGGAAATATCCTTTTTGAATAGGTCTGTTTCTATTGTGGTCAATTATTGTCGTTACATTTTGTTCCCACATATGTTTCTTGGCTGCTGCAGGAATGCTTTTACTTTTGCATTTATTTTCAAGCATTTTTCAAATTATTTGATGTGTGCTGGGCTTTCCCTTCCATCTCTCTCTGGAAACATTCCTCAAAGACAAGTAAGGACCTCTCTGTCTGTCTCAGGGACTGTATCTCTGATAGCTGCTTTGATGAGTAAGGAACCATCTGTCTGAGAGTAGCTGGCATCCATGGAGGGGAAAAGACAACTTAGAGCTACAAACTAAAATAAAACTAATGGTTGTATCCTACAATGTATTACAGCATCATCCAGAAAGAGCCTTGCTAGTCAAACTGAATGAGCTGCCTCTTGAAATGCTTAATCCTCTCTGAGCGCTACCAATCTAAACAGAGGCAGCAACAGAGAATGTTGTATGTTATTCTCCCTGAGTACGTTTAAGAAGGGTGTAGGTATGTGAAACTGCAGTTGTATAACTTGGTTCAGAAATGAGAAAAATGCAGTGTGAAATGCAATGAAAAGGGCAGTAAGGATGAAGGTGGAAGCACAAGATCTATATTTCCAGTTTAGTTTTTAATCCCTATCAAGTCCATCAGAGAAGTGAAAACATTGTATGAGCAATTGATATAGATGTATTTTTTCCAAATATGTTAATGTCTTTATTATGAAGTAGCACCTGCTACTGCATCAAAGGTTATTAGATTGTGTGTGCATGAAGCAATACCCATGGAAGAATTTAGATGAATAACCCATAATAAATCATATATCACAAGTGCATGCAGTTAATATCAAGATTAATTATGCAGTGGCTTGTAAGTCATTATATCATAGATATCAACGTTGAGGTTTAATTTTTCTCTAAAAACTGATGAACTCTGATATAACTGTTTAACTATTTATAAGCCCCCGTGAGATGCAGGCCAAAGCAAGGCAAGGAAACTGGGACATTGGTTTAGTTCTGTAATGGAGTGGTTAAATCTACACCATCAATCATGCAGAAATCTAACTGGAGTTTTTGTTTTCAGTCCCAACCTTGTAAACATCTTGTTGTGTTTTTTGTTCCAAAGTTCATGGTAGCACCCTGTTTTTCTCATTTTTATGCTCCTGATAATCTTCTCTTGTAATGGTTATATTGTGGCATCCTTTTTATCTGATTTATTAAAATTATTAAAGAGCAGGAAAACACAGGATACATTCTGCCATGTTGATGAATTTTTATGAGCTCTTTAATATATTGTGTCAAATATAATTTATATTCTTGAGCCATTAGCGTGTTGTGTTAGGTTTGAGACGCAGTGAGGGCGCTGCAGGGGCGGCTTCTCTGAGAAGCTGCTGGAAGCTTCCCCCATGCCCAGAAGAGCCAATGCCAGGCAGCTCCAGGATGGATCCACTGCTGGACAAGCATCTTCCTGTACTGCTGGGGGGAGGAGGTAGAGCTTGGGATGGAGGGAGAGAGGGGACAAGGAAGGTGTTTTTAAGATTTATTTTGCTTCTCATTATCCTACTCTGATTTTATTGGTAATAAATTCAACTGATATCCCCAAGCCAAGTCTGTTTTGCCCATGATGGTGTTTGGTGAGTGACCTCTCCCAATCCACGTCTCAACTCACGAACCCTTTGTTATATTTTCTCTGCCCTGCCCAGCTGTGGAGAGGAGTGATAGAGTGACTTCGGTGGGTGCCTGGCATCCAGCCAGGGTCAACCCACCACACATGTGAAACACCACAATATTTAATTTCCCTTCCCAATTATGGGCCAGATCAACTTTGAGACAGATACCCATGAGCTGGGCTCAGCTCCCCATGCTGTGCAGAGAGGACTGGGTGCTGCAGGGAGGTGGTGGGGGAGTTTGTGCACAGGGCAGGCATTCCCCTGCCAGGGAAAGGATACCCCTGTTGTAGACACCTGTGTTGGATCTTGGGTCTTTCTCTGTAGAGCAAGAATTTATGTCGGGAAGTCATGCACCAAAATGTCTGGGAAGTGCTGAAACGCTCCTGTCTGCATCCCACTGAAGTACATGGGACTTAAGCAGAACTCTAAATGGTTACCCTGCTACAGAAAGATATCCTATTAAATGCTTTTCATTAATTAATCTACAGCTGAGCCTGTGGGCATCTGAGGCCAAAGGAAACCACTGCCCTTTCCTGGCAATATTTTCCCTGTAGAGGTAGAAGAGCATCCCATGAGAAAGGAGACCAAAGAGCCGTTGTGCAGGATCATGCATTTACTGACACCAACATTTCTTTATTTGTACCAAAAAGATTTAGTAAAGTAATAAATACAGTTAGTGGTTTTAGGAGTAGCCCATAATATACAGTGTTAAATTTGTATTTGGGTGTAGAAATCAACGATACTCTGAGGCACACTGTACAGTTACTTAATGAATCACTGACTGACAAGCAAAGCCTAATTATGACAGAGTCACATTTTCATTTTTCTGGAAACTACCTATTTTCTATTCCTTTGCTTAATTGCCCCCATTTCCCTTAATATATATATATATATATTAAAAAATTGCCTACATGCACAAATGGCTGACACTTGCAGTTTGGAACTGCACACATCATCCCCACACACCACCCCACTGAGCTCAGAGCTTAACTGGTGCACAAAGGATGATGAGTGCCATCTGGACTAAGGTAAATGTCATCCCTAATGGACATGGGAAGCATTTTTCCAGAGGCTGATTCCAAGTGAGCTCCCCATTAGCAGGCAGGCCAAGCACCCCCACCTCTTGCTGATCCTGTGTCCGCCCATGGCAGCGTTCTGTGCCAAATCAGGCTCTGTGAAGGATGCTCAGGCAGTTTGCTGTGACTGCTACAATCATCCCAGCAGCAGCAGAGGGAAACGGGATTCTTCTTCCCTCTGCAGCAAACATTTTAATAATTGATAGTGGAAGCAGTAAACTGGAACTATATGTGGTATCCATTCACGCAGGATAACAGGAGTTAATAAAACACACCAGGATTACATCTACCTGTGCAGAGCAGCAGATAACAGACAGAACACCCAGTGGTGTTCTCCAAGCAAAGTTCAAATACTCCTGTCCTGACAAGGCAATGGAAACAGCTAATTAGATGTTACCTCCTGCTCCTCTTACTCAAAATTCTGCCCTTACATCCCCCCTTGCTGGTTACACCGCAGATGTGCTGCCCGTGGGCACGGATGCAAGACCAGCTGCAGCTTGGGAATGTGTTTTGTTACCTGGCACAGCGTCAGAGAGGGCGTTGCTGGCAAGGGAGAGCTGAGCAGGCAGCGGGTGAGCTCTGGCCTGTCCTGCTGAGCAGAAACAAGGGGAGCTGCACCTTTCTCTGTGCCCTGCCCAGCAAACCTCTCGTGTGTTATCTCAACTTCAAGGCTGCTCCTCTACCTTAAAACTACTGTGGGAGATTGGTTTTTTTTTGCTGTATGTGAGCAAAGGAAGATGGTTTTTAAATGATACTCAAATGGAGAGGTGCTTAGGGACTGGGCATCAATCTTCACAGATGTCTGGGAGCCTTGCCTGCAGAGAAACTGAGGGCAATCAAGAACCTAAATTACATTTAACAGCCTAACCCTGCTTTCGATGCAATTGAAATTTGCATCGACAAATATCTTGCATAGATGACCTCCATAAACCCTCCATATTTCCCCAAATCTCTGTTCTGAGAGTTCCATCTCCTCATATTATGGAAAGGAAAACTACTGGCAGAACAGCGGCAGGAAAAGCTACAAACCAGTGAGGAAGCAGGAGGATGCAGATTTGGGGATCAGCATCACTACTGAGGGAGGTTAATGAGTTGCCCATTACTGGATCAAAAATTGGATCCATACCGTGGATTCCCACCCTGCATGGTTCACTCCTACCATGGAGTGACCAACTGCTGGGGAGAGGGATTAGCTCAGAATCAGAAAAATTAACTAGTACAAGCACGAAGTAGTCTGTAAAAATTAAATTTTTCCCAACCGTTTCTCTCATTTGGTCTTTCCACGTATTTTTTTTCTACAGCAGGTGCATTTTCTGGTTTAGGACTTTTAATTCTTCATACAAGGCTTAATGTAAGTGAAAAATTAGTCGTGTTGTAATTAAGAGATATGTAAGTGTGGATGCTGTAGAATACAGGAGGCTGTTGGGAAGTCCATGCTGAGCATGAACCCAAGCACAGAAGTTTCACAGACTCGTCTTTTGAGATTTTCTGAGTTCAGAATTCGTGTTATTAAAGGATCAGGATTCTATCAAGATGTCTTTTATTCCCATGGGAGATAATGTCTTCCTGCCTGGATGGCAAATGTTCTCATCTCCTTTGAAAAGTTACAGGACAAATGTTAAGCACCTCCTGTAATTTCACAAAGAAATTTGATAGAAGCCTCCAGCTATTTTTTTCTGTCTGTGCTGGGCATTTTTTGTTGTTCTAGAAGCTGATGGCAAGGTACACGCTGTAGCACAGGGGCTCGTTAGGGCTTTGGAAGATTGATTATTTTGCACTCCACGTCTTCAGCCTGCGAAGGGGATGTGCTGTGCAGTGGTGGAACTCGCACTCAGAGCACCTCCTCACGTGGCACTTGCAGCTGGACTTGGCATTGCTGGAATTGTGTCACCAGACTCCAGGGAAAAAAAAGTAGAACTGGGCTTATTCCCTGTAAAGGAATTTTTTTTTAATGTATTTTTTACAGAAGCACGACAGAAGCAAACAGCTTCCAACTCTTTGTCCTATTACCCAGGAGAGGTTATTCTCTCTCATAGGAGGGAAAAAAAAAATACCAAAATCATGAGCAAATGGTGATGAAGCCATTAAACAAAATGGAAATTAAGGGGAAAGTGGGAATGAGATGCTGTTGATGTGAATTTTAAGAGTCCTTCACAAAGGGTTATGTAAGAGAATGAACTAGATTCTGATTATGTTTTTGAATTCATTCCAATAAAATGAGAAAAAAAGAACAATCCTAGGTCTGTAGTGCCCCATTAGTTTGCTGTGAGTTTTCCTGTATATAATATGACTTTTTCATTTTACATTACAAGGCAATATTTTAAAAGGCAAACTACCGTACACAGAAAAGCAATGCTTCTTCTTTGCTATTCCAATAACCTAACTGGGCACTAAGGCACAGTCTTAACATATTTCTTATTAAAAAGGAGAGGTCATAAAACATACATTTTTTTTCTGCTCCATCCCACTACTAAAAAGTAAATGAAAGCTTTGCAGTCCCTGTCATAAGTCAAAGCTCTAAATTATCTGTCTGGGGTCCCAGGACCATGTGGCTGCACTGATGCCCCGAGCCCCTCTCCCAGCTCCCAGACAGGTCCATGTTTCAAACACAGCTCAGCTCAAGGTGCCCTTGTGGGCTTTGGGAGGCACGGGGCAGATACATGACACCAACAGCCACCACGCTGTCAGGAGCACAAATGGGGATGGAGTGAGCTTTCAGATTTAGAATATAGTTTGGGTTGGGAAGGACCTTAAAGACCATCTTGTTCCAAACCCCTTTCCATGGGCACAGACACCTTCCACTAGGCCAAGTTGCTCAGATCCCCATGCAGCCTGGTCTCGAACACCTCCAGGGACCTGGAGTACACAACCTCTAAGGGCCTTTTTATTCCCTGTGAACCGAAAGAAGGCCATGGCAAAAAAGAAAGAAAATGGGGAAGAAAAAAATGAAAAGAAGCCACGGGCTTTTACTTCAATTCCTCTGATTCTTTTGAACTTTTGATCAGACATATTTTAATTAATTATTCACTAGTCATAGTCCCTGACCAGATGGGGAAGGAATTAGGTGAGGTGATGAAACTGCTGCTGTTCTCCACTGCTGCCTAGTCCTACCTGATGGGGAGGAGGCTCAGCTATTGACTCGTGAGCTGTTCCTTCAGAGGAGCCAAAGCCCGGCTCCACTCAGCATATGGAAGGACAGCTTATTTCACATTTCAAAGGAGATAAACAATATTGAGTGAAAAAGAAGTGACTTCTCGTACAAAGCTGATTGTGTGTAAAAGGTGAGTCTCTGCTTTCCCATGACAAGACATGGAGAGAAAAAAGTTGTGTGTTTGTATACATATATATATATATATATATATAAAAGCTTATATACTTCACTGCTGTAGCAGTATAAAGCAGTGAATGAATCTGTGCAAGCCAAGTTGGTTTTGGTTGGATTTCTTTGATCCTCACCCCCTCACACCCCTTGTCCAAATGAATTTAACAAAAAATGACTGCAATTTTTCTAGTACCATGGCTTGCTTCCTTGTCTATGCTCAATTTTTAGGTGAAATGGTGGCTGTAACCTTGTGTTTTATCTTGGCAGCCAAGAGTACCAGTTGACAGTCCCTTCACTGCTAGATCAAACCAGCTGTAAGAGTAGGGAATAAATGGTCCGTAGCAATCTCATCAGACATTAAAGACTACAGTTATATATAGTCATGTAGTCTTGCCATTATTTACCAACCAATGAAGAATTTCCAGAAGTAGAGGTAGAAAATCCCATGGTACTGTGAACACACAGGCAGGGAAATGTGGAGTCTAATCCTCAACGTGGGGAACACCTCAGGGGTGAAAAATGATGAGAGCAAAACAACCATGGCCTCTGTTCCTCAAGGCATCATTTGGCAATGAATGAAGTTTAAATAATTCAGATTCTTTACACTGACCATTATCTGCTCTCTACAGGGGGAGGTTTCAGGGGTGGAAAGCTGTTGAATACACAGGGGGAACGATGCAGGTATTTATGCCAATGCAATGGAAGGAAAATAATGCAGTTGATTTATCCTGAGCAGCCCATATGATCCGTGTGTTCCTTCACCGTGCTGTGGAATCTTCTGGCAACCAGCACAGCGGCCAACATAAGAGCACAGATCAGTTGTGTCATGTTCTCTCTTCATTCCATTGACGCAGAACATGCCATAAAATCTTGCACTCCTAAGTGCCACGTTTCAGTTCCTGAGTTTGGTGACAGCAAATGTCACTTGAGAAAAGCACAAGGGCTATGATGGGTGATAATTTCAGGAAACACGGTGTGGAGCTGTGTCACTTCAAAGACTTGTTCTGATTGTGGCTTTGAGTGTGAATGTCACTGTACTGCTCGGTGTCCTCTCCAGGTAGAGAAGACACCCTGTGTATTGTGAAGGGGAGAGGAGTCCACAGTTTGCAAATCAGATGATGGGAAGTAGAGAGCCTGTGGCAGTGCCATGAAGTTACGGGAACTGTTTTGGATCTCTTGAAAAAGTAGGATTTCAGCTGATGTTTGCCCTTCTGCCAGTTGAAATTAGAGGAAACCTGAAAACTGTTTCAGATCTTCTAGACAGATGCCAGGAGTCCAGTGAAGCTTCATGCCTTCAGCTGCTGCAAGGCCAACATCAGGTCTTGCTCAATGGGAAGTCTGGAGTTCAGAAGCCAAACCCTGCTTTTTCTGAGGTTATAGAAGTGTGTGCAAGAGGAGGTAGAGGTCACAGTCTGGTGAACATGAGGAAAGCTGACAAATGGGTTTCCTAACCAAAATTACTTTATATTGCATTACAGAAAATGTTGTGCTTTGCAGGCTGGTAGGAGGGAGAGTCCTGCTTTTAATTATGATTCAACATTATCTTTCACTGATAATAGCCTTTTTGTAATCAAAGAAGGTAAAAGTGAACTGTATGTTGCTGATTTTTTTGTGTGCACCAGTGAGCAATACAATCATAACGTAGTTTTAGATTAAATTATTTTGTTCCTTTTGTTAATTTGAGTTTGATGGCTTTCCCTGGTGCCAGAGCATAATTTACAGCAGAGAAAATTCTCTTAAATTGATTTTTAAAAATGCACTCACATACACTACATTAACCTTTTCATTCCCTTATGGTGTGTGTCAAAGAAAAATGATCCCTGTGACTCTGCTTATTGAAGAGATACATCTGTGAAGTATATTAATTGGTAGAGTTCCCATTCTGCTCTGAATAGATTTTTCACATGGTAAATGAATTCCTGGCTGTGCTAATGCTCATCTATCTTTAAAAATACCGGTATTCCAGCCCCTGTCATGTACCTTCTCACTGCTCCGTGTCTGATCACTTCTGAACTCTTTAGTAGTTGTGGAGGAGTTTTATCTTTTAACCTAGATCAGGTGAAGAGAGGCACCGAGGCAAAGGTCCTCAGGAGTATTCTTGTGCCTGAATCCTGGTGAAGCCACAGGGAATTAATGACCTGAGCAGCTGTGAGGACACTGGCACATGCATGGTGCAATGGGCTGTTTGCAGCCCCACATCAGAGAGCTCAGACTGGGTGCTTGGTGGGGAGATCTATACTGGAAGGTTCATTGCAGCATCACAAGTGTAGGATGTCTTTAAGCCTTGCAAAATGAGTGAGAGGGAAAGAGAGATGAAGACAGAGGGCCTTTTTAAGGTGTGTTATGATCACAAATAGATCCAAAGCTGTGCTGAGCTCTGTAGGGAAATGTGGCCATGGCTATGCCTGCTGGGTCTGATAAAGCCTTTAATTTCAGAAGCCAAACCCTGCTTTTTGTGAGAATAACAGGCTGGTGAGGTGTGGAGAAGAAACTTCTTTCTTGGATACTTTTTTACTTACCATCTCTGGAGAATTTTTCCATGGGATGCAGTGAACTTGCCACACACAAGTCATTGAGTCTGCTTGAGTGATTTTTCTCTTTTCAAATCCTACAGCATGTCTATTTCAAAATCATGTCCCTACATTTATGGGTAAATCACCTGCATGACTCAGGAGAAGAGGTGATTTTGTCAGTGCTCCTGAGATGCTAACATGAATTGTTCAGGGAGATTAGAAACTATCATGAAAGCAATGGCTTTACTGCTGGTGGCCCTGGTGGCGGAGACCCGTGTGAAATTGATCTAAGAGAAAAAAAATTGCGATTTCTGTCTCAATCAGTTTTGCTTGTTTTTCTTTTTAATTCTTTTTAGAGTAGGAATGTGGATATTTCCACTTCACTCTATAATTCACTTACTGAATCTCAGAATTGTATTGAATTAAGGATAATTCTTTCAAATGAAAAATGAGCAAGGAAAGTGGTCTTTCTATACGCTCCTGTCACGCTCCTGTGTTGTTCTGTCACAGTTAACACAACTCAGTATGGAAAATTTGGCATCTTGCTTTCCCGAGGAAAAATGACTTAATGTTTGTTGGTTGTGTTTCCTGTCAACCAGAAAGTTTTGAAAATTAAAATAAACGACTTTGCAAAGCCTTGTAATGTGCTGTGAGAACCCTGGCAAAAACAGAAATCAATTAAAACAGACCAAGCATAAGACTCGCTAACCTTTGGAGACCTTGGAGTCGCTTTTCCTGACAGCAGCGTCAGTGCTGAGCCAGCTGCTGGCATTTCACGCCAAGAGCCCAAGCACCCTTCAAAGAACTGTAATTCTTCAAACCACAGTTGTCCTAAGATAGTGCTGGACAAGGGCCTGGGGGAATTAAGACTTTTTTTTAAAAAACCAACTTCATTAACATCAAATCAGGATTTACATGAAGTGGTTTCTGGTTCCAGAATATCTGAGAAATACCTGAGCAAATCCCACTGGGAGAAGTGAGATGTCTCCCAGCTACTTTGAGGAAAGTCTCACAGCCTGTGGACTCTGCCTCCTGCCCCATCATCCAAGTGATGCCCATGGATGTCAGCACAGGTTTCTGCTAGCCAGAAAGAAATTGTTAGCATTATACAATATATAAAAAACCATCTTGTTGTGTCCCTTTCTCTTTATTTCTGTGTGAGTAAAATGTGAGCTCGAGCAAATGGTTTTCCTTAAATGTAAGAATTACACAAATGGGGGAGAGTTGGGGACTAGTGCTAAGATTTTGGATTTGGGATACTAATGAAGTTTAGGGCTGCATTTCATGATGAAGTAACCTGGAGGAGTGGAGCATAGGACCAAGCATAGGTGACCACTGGTGTGGTTTGTCAGTGTGCTCCCGGGCATGGTTTTGGCCCATTATAGCAGGACTGTCCCAGGAATGCTGCAGAAAAATTTGGTGTACCGAGTGGGCCAGGGGCTGTTTTGCTAAAGAAGTTGTGGTAGGTTTGTGCTGCGCTCCAGTATTGGAGGGTTTGGCTTTTGGGTGAGAGGAGTGCTCAGCCAATCACCCTTGGGACAAGAGAACAGATTTATTTACTGGTTTTTATTTACTTGTGAAACCAAGAATGAAAATTTCAGGAGATGAGATGAAGGCGATGAAGACTAAGCAAAAACTCTTGGCTGTACAGGCTGTGGAGAAGGCCGCTTAGCTGGGAGAGAAGAGCCTCCATACTGGATCCTACTCCCACAGCTGCTAATGTCTTTTCATCTGAAAGAACTGTGTAAAATGTAGGCCCACACTTTCACATTCTTTTTAAGTTGTTCGACTTAGTTAAAATTTGTATCAGAGAAGAATATTCTTTCCATAATTGTATTTAAAATTGTGGTTACATACTGCAACATTAAAGACCTACATAGCAAAAATGATGTAATCTTAAAAACAGCAGACAATTAAGATTCCCTTAAAGGTAAAATTATAATACAAGTCTCATTGTCATATAAATATTAGTACAATGATGAATAATGCAATTGCATTGTCTTTGAAACATCCATGCATTAAACAATTTGTCTTTTTCAAAACTGTAAATGACTGCTGCTTGAGAATAAGTTGTGTAAAATCCATTTTATCCCCCCCCTTGTACACATGGATTTAATGTTCCTCTTCCTACTGTCTCTGCAGCACAGTGACCCCAAACCTTGCCTGTCTTCATATCTCTTCCTCACATTGCTCTCAAGCAAATTATTTAGTAATTAAACTTTTTTTATCTCATGTTTTACTTCTTGTACCTTTTAGAAAAAAATTATTTGTAAAGTAATTTAAAGAAAAAGCCTAGGAATTAATAAAGTATAATATTGAACAGAATTTTTAATGTTTTCTACCTAGGGGGATTAAACACCTCACTATTTCCCTTATCACAAATTCTTTCTTGGTGTTCAGAGTCATAAATTAAATGATATTTTCTTTTTTTTATTGGAATACAGTTCCACTAAAAATTGGAATGGCCTTTTTACAATGTAAGCAGAATGGCATTGTTTTGGAATTAGGGGAGAAAACAAAGCTGAGAGGTTGTTTTGCCAAGCTCTCAAATCTTTCAGGTAAACTCCCTTTCCCGTTTCTTGAGATCCTAGTTCTTTGAGAAATAGAGTAGGGAGATGCCATCCTGGCCTGCCTTGGCAATACCACTCTTTGCAGATGCTTTCTGCACGGATATGAACTGTTCCAGGGCTCGTGTGTGTGTTGTGGCTCAGTTTGGAAGGAGCCAGGCTGTCAGAGCATTGTAGTGGAAAAACTGGAGCTCAGCAAGTGCTGTGGCATAGAGGCTTCCTGGGATCAGTCTTATAATCTGTGGCATTTGGACTTGCCAAGCATTTTCATGGATTTGGTGAACACACAGACTCCTCTGGAATAAAATCCTAAGCATCACACCAAGTTTTACTGGTGCCATGGCAGATATTTCACTCCAGGAGATGATTTGCTTCTGTTTTAGCAGATGAATGTGTGTGCTTATATCAAACACTGAAATAAAATCAAAGAAATGCTGTTGATTTTATGGGCTCTGTCAGTATTGGGAATGGATCTTTAATTATAACTTGAATTACAGTAGCAGCTAAGGGCCCCTGAGAGGATTCACAGTCCCACCGTGCCAGGTGCTATAAAAACATCTGGGTTACAGCACCGGAATGAACCAAACTAATGGGGGGGAAAGTGAAGGGGATTAATAAAATGACATTAAATCCAGGCCAATACAGTTCTTGGCTAAAAGTATCTGTAGTCACATATGTGCTGTGCCATACCCAGGTACAGTATTGCCATCTCCTTTCTCCTGGCCCTGGTCAGAGGCTGGCCATGCCTCTGGCTGGAACCACTTGGAGTGCAACGGGTCCGGATGGTGTTTGCAGCTTGAATTTTGTCACCTTGAGAACAGGCTTCTGGCAGGATTTCAGAGTCCACGTTCCAAGGTTCTAATTTATTTTGGAAGTTCCATGGAGTCACTCTGACCCTAAGCACTAGGAATAATTTGGGAATGTTTCAAATGGCAGTGGTGTTTATTTACAGATGCTGTAAGGGCGTAGGAGGGTGTTGCAGTGTGGTTACTCTACTTGGGTACGAAAGTCATGTGAAATGCCAGTTCAAAACACAGAGATGCTAAATTAATCTTTTAGTGCTGAAAGGTCTGGAGGTGATCCAAAACCGTTTCATCATAATGCCTATAAAAATGATGGGAAGTTATTAAATATCCATTTCTGCAATCCAGAACAGCTAGGAATTCCAGATATGACTGTATTTAAATCGTTTTACAGATTTATTTTTCTTTTAACTCCGAGGCAGCACTGGGTTTCATTTGTAGCTGACACAGACTGGCTTGGCTCCAGTGGAGCCAATGATCTGTGTCAGTCAATGCTAACTGAGGATCTGGTGCCTCCTGCTCTAAAACTGTGGAAGACTTGTCATCTGTTAAAGCGACGCTTAGGTGTGGGATGCAGATGGCATTCATTTTCTCCTGTTGGCTTTGTAATAGAAACATGTGAGACTGAAAGCTCTACCAAAGCATAAAACATGTAAGGTTTATTGTTACTGGGAGCTGAGTGTTACGGGTGCAGCCTTTTTCTCGCTCACTCTCAAACACACCATTAGTGCCCAGCCTCTGAACATTTGCCTGTGTGCACTTTGCAGATAATGGCAGGAGGAGATGGAACCAAACAGAATGGCTTTGGGGCATTCATAAAAGAGCCTCCCAGAAATGCAGGGCAGGAGAACGTGCTGCATTGTGTGCAGGGTACAAGATTTGTCTCACAGTGCTGGGGAGTGGGCAGCAAAGATGTTCACTGTTACTAAGTCATTGCTCCCTATTAGGAAAAGCATCAACAGAAGATGAAGAAAAACATAACATAGTTGTCTTTCATCACCACAACAGGCAGATGGTTTTATCCCTCTTATTTCTGTTGGAGTTTTGCAGGAAAGCCCACATACGTGCCATGCCTCATTTGTAAAAACAGAGCAAGTTTTTATTCCTCTCACTCTGAAGTGTCACCTTTAGCATCTGAACAACTGAGTTTTCTGTAGCCTCGGGCTCAGGCTCTGTGTCTATCTGGAAACTGATTGTTATTCAGCATCACACTCCAGCTGGATCACAGCTCAGGGTGGTCTGCAGAAGCAGAGGAGAGGGAGGCGAGTAGGGAGGAGAAGGAAAGGAAAGAAAATAAATAAAATATCCCCAAGCAAAAGTAACTCAGCTTGACTTCAGAGGTGAGAATGATGCAGTTACATGCTTATTATTGTTCATCTGTGTTATGATACTTCCTAAAGTCTGTAGTGACTGAGGTTTCCTCTGTGCCAAGCAGGGTATCAGAAATGATTCCTGCCCATGAAGAACCTGCATCCTAGGCTCAAGGCAGGGGAGCAGTGGAGGATTCAGGCAGGAGGATGGTGTTGAGACAGCAATGCAATATCAATCAGCAGAATAACCAGGAGTTTCAGTGAGCTCCTGCTGTAACCACTGCAATTCATCTAGTTTACTGCCATTATCATTGCAATTAGTGTTTCTTTTTTTGCAACATCAGGTTAATAATCTAATAACTGTATGGGTTACCCACTCCTCAGCTCATTTGTTGTACTATTCAGCAGGTATAATCTGCTGCAATTTTGTATTATAAAGACCTAATTAGCAGCAAGATTATTTTTCCACTGAACTTCACAGGAGTTTTTGTCTTGGACAACAGTGTTCCCATACCTTTATATTCTGTGCCATGTTCTGGACTTGGTGAGCTGAGTTGTCAGAAACACCACACTCACCCACATTTCATCAGGCAAAAGTCCTAATTCAGCATCAGGTAACGTGAGTGAAAGATATAATACACATTTTTCAATTAACAGTGTTAACAAGCTTGTTAGAAGAATTTTTATTTGCTGTGCTTATAAGTGTTATATTTAAGGTCAAAAAGTGGAAATAAATCAACAAGAAGCAAGAAACAGAGCTTGCAAGAGTAGCAAGTATGGAAACTACAAAATTACTGCTATAAATCCCCATCCCGCCACCTCTGGGGCCAGCAAAACATCTTGCACCTGCTTTTATTTCATACCATTAATTTCTTGGATTTTCTTTTGTCTTTTGCTTCAGATTTACACCAGTGTAACTGAGTCCAGAGCTCAGTCTCCATGGCCCAGTGTCACCTGATTCTGCAAGGAACCTCTAAATACAGCACCAGTATCTGGGATGTATATATTTCATATAACACACCTAGGATTTATTGTTGTTGCACAAAAGTGGCCGCTCTGTGTTGAAAAAGACTAAGAGGCCCACCATGACTATCTCACTACTGATACTTCAAAGATTTTGGTCCAGGATGTATAATTTTTATTAAATAATATCTATACTTGCTGAATGATATCTATATTGTCCTTCAGCCTTCTAGAACATGGTTATTTAAAAAAGAAAAAAATAAGTTGTGCTTGATGAGTTGTTTTAAGAAGCTATTATATTATAGTAATATGACCACTGTGCTGGCAGGCTTTTGGCAGGTTTCAAATAAACATGCCAGCAATAATTTTGTTGACAGCATCTTGGATTGGAGCACATCCAGCCTTCATCCATAACATGTCAGCACAGTGATTCTTTCACAGGCAGGAAAATACGTCACCGTAGATCTGTATTTTAGAGTCTTAAAATACTGTAGATGTCTAGATTAATGGCTCCAAAATCAACTTCACAGGTGGGTAGTGATGTTTTTTAATCACAAATGAAGATGTAAGTGTTAGCATTTGCAGTTTTTAATATGCAGCATCAATGAAGTGTGCTTATGTAAAAACCTGTGGAAACATCTGGTTTACTTTCCGAATCCAAAATCAATTTAGTTTTCATGTAATAGGAAGAAGGAGGTGGAAAAAAACCAGCAAAGGAAAAGAAGGTGAAAACCAAGCTGAAGGGCTTTAACTTGCTTGCACAAGTCATGAAGATGTTGTGTTAGTGCTTCATGTGAGGCAGAGAGGAGGTGGCTCCTACTAATGAGTGACTTTAATGTTTTCTTTCATATTCTTTTCATCAGAGCAGAAACCATATGTGCTTGGTTTATTTCCCTTTGTGTCATATGCTCAGATTTCAGTACGAAACCCAAATTTGGTATCTTTAGGATTAACACAAAGGGCATCTGCTTGCTGGTGGGCTTGGATCTCCACGTTTATCTCTGCAATCTGGGTCTTTCAGGAACAGGCGAATTCCGGCTTTGTGCTCTGTGCTGGAAATGCGCCCTTTGAGTTGCCACTTCAAGAACATCATTTATGTGCTTGAATCAGTACCTACCTAGGGCTGAATTAAACACCTTCCTGGCTTCAGTCCCGAGCACAGCGGCTTCCCTGAGCAGTGTGAACAGGCAGCTGATGCCTGCTGGTGGGAAATGCCAGGGAAGGGTGGGGGTTTGCTGCCAAGGGCAGGGGGTATCACAGGCTGGTGAGGCTGTAATCCCCTGGAGGTAAGAGCTGGTCACAGTGACACAGCATCATCCCTCTGGAATTAATAGAAATACAGACAGGGATAATCTGAGGTGGCAGTGCTATCAGGAATATGGTGTGATGTGTCTGCAGTTTTGCTGGGAGTGATTCTATCAGAAGAGACTTCAAATGACTGAGAACAAAAGAGCAGCTTTCCAAACCTGTGCTGAATAAAGCTGTTTGTCTTTCTTTGAAAAGTCATTTATCTCTCCTTGCTTTTTACCAGGGGAAATTTCCTGATGGAATTTTGAAAAGAAAGTGAAAATGTTCTTTTCTACTTCCTTGCAGTATATTAAACCCCAATATTTTGTTTATGAATAGTTTTCCGCCTCTTGATACACTAGAAATTCACAGTCTTTTTTTTTTGCTGAGATTTTGCTCAAATATTGACTGAATGCCTGGAGAATTAATGGGATTGACTTGATAATGGATTCAGTGCAAGTACAGATGTCCTGAAAGCTCAAGTACGTGTGTGTATTTCTATCACACTGGGACTCATGGATGGGGAAATCACACTTAATGTAAGGTTTCATTAAGCTTTTGAACTACATCTGGGTTTGTAGATGTTATTCAAGTCCATGATCTAATTTTTTCTTCAATTTTAAAACTTCTGATCATTTGTGGTGAGAGTGTGATTAGATTATTTTCAGGACTGTGGCTACTGCCATCAATTCTGTAACACTGTCAATGTTTTACCTCTGTCTCAAGACACTGCGAGGGCTTGGATGGGTTTCTCAGCAGCTTCTGCTCTGTTCTGCTGTTTCCCTCTAGACCGTCCTGCACCCTGCTGGGAAAGAAAGAACATTTCTTCCACTTACTAAGAAGCCCTGCATTCTTTCCCTGGCTTATTTATCAATTTGTTTCTCAAGGAAAGTCACAGACTCTCGTTTGTGCCTTTTTGCATCACCTGAAAAATGGAGACCATAACAGTTTCCTAAAAATGGTGTTAGAAGACTAAATTGATTAACACTTGTATTCATAATTAGTGTAAAGAATCTGTAGAAATGGAAGAACTTTTTCTGTTTGCTTGTTGCCAAAGTTGCATTTCTCAAAGCTCCTGACCTACTTTTCAAATTTTGCTCCAGTAATGATAGTAAACTATAAATTTGTTCCTTCTAATTATTTTTCACTTCAAATAGAAAGCCAAGTGCAAACGAGGGGGAGACAAGGAGGGGAGGGTGTGCTCACCTCTACCCCTCTTTGCCAGAAGGAAGAGAAGCCTTGTGTCTTTTCCAGAACTAGAAAAAATGATGGAGTGCATCAGGTGTTTAATGCCTCAAACTTGGCTTTCCATCACAGATGTATAGCTTTTGTAGTGGCTAGATCCCCAAACATATGGAAAGAGAGTCTAGACATTATCTTTTTCTGTGAAATTAATTCTGGGGAAAGGTTGAAAAATATTTCCCAACATCTTCTGAAAACAAAACTGTGAGGTTTGCCTGATTTCCCTGTTCCAGTCTTGTTGCCGCATACAGGAAACAGAAGTGAAACAAACTCTGAATAACAGGAGAACTTAGTCTACTAGAAAGTTTTTTGTTTTCATAAAAAATTTAAAATGGAAAAAAAAAGTAGTCTTTTAAAGAAGTACCAGCAGCTCTGTTTTAGACACACCATCCCTCATAATAAAGGAAATGAGGCAGAAATCCTAAATAGATGAGTTTTACAAGGAGGAGGAGCATCCAGAGTTGTTCTGGCTGTGAGACCAGATCCCTTGAGTGAATTCAGCCTCCCAGAAAAGTGGTGTGCACTAATATTTCATACAGTTCCTGGGGGTGCTTCAGTGACTGCATGAAATCACATATGCAAAATGCTAAGAAGAATCCAGCAAAACTCATGAAAGTGCAATAAATTTTTAAGATCCTGTGAATGCGAACACAGCACTTCATAAAAACCTTAGTCCTGAGAGCAGGGGTGCTGTATTCATCGTAGGCAGAACATATGGTGCAACCACAGTGCAGTCAGAGCTAATCAGCGAGTGGTGATGGAGCTTTTATTCTAAAGTTTTAAGGACGTGATTAAATTTAATATACATGCTAGAAAAGAAACCTGTCTTCAATTCCTTAGACCTACCAACCTAGGAGTGCAGGCAGAATGCCCTGAGGAGATGTCATGTTTTCTGGGAAGGCAGGAAAGTTCACCAGGGGGATATCCTTATTGATTTTTATCTCTATACGTGCCCCTGTGAATTATTTATCTTCCTGTATGTTTCTCTGACACCTTATTATGAAAGTCTCTTGAAAGTTACTGTAAAGCTCCTCATTCCCAGACTTAACGAGGGTTGGTAGGAAATCGGCGTTGATGAGTGTGTTTGGATGAGTGCTGGGATGGGGGCTGGTGGCCGTGTGCCAGGAGGTAATGGGGAGTGTGGGTTCCACTGCTGAGCCACCTGTGGGTGCATTGCATCTATTCACTGTATAATTATCTGGGATGAATTCAATTAATGCCCCCATGAATTATAACAGCGTGGATTGTGTTCAGC
Source organism: Rhagologus leucostigma (assembly GCA_013397725.1). Classification (NCBI taxonomy): domain Eukaryota; kingdom Metazoa; phylum Chordata; class Aves; order Passeriformes; genus Rhagologus; species Rhagologus leucostigma. Next base: position 438,567 of record VZTD01004197.1, on the reverse strand, counting down.
TCAAGGACGTCACACACCGTGGTCACAGGGTGTAGTCTGGATTCTGTGCTTGTTTCCTTGTCTAAGTGCCCTTTTCTAAATGTTCATCTTCTTTTGATGTTTCTAGGAGCTGGTGGGGAGTAATCCTCCTCAAAGAAACTGGAAAGGAATTGCAATTGCCTTACTTGTTATTCTCGTTATCTGCTCCCTGATTGTCACCTCTGTCATACTCCTGACACCAGGTATTTATAACCTTTAACTCACTTCCAGTCTGTTTTTCTTCTGTGATTTTACACTTCCAAGAGTAAAGGGATTGCAAAGTCAACATCAAAGGAATCCTCCTTCCTGTCTTTATCTTGATGTGATGCTGAGTACAAGGCCACTCTTAGGTAGATTGTTTTAGAATTTTACATTTCAGTTCAGAGATCAGGGCTGCTGAGCTGAAGGCATGAGGCTGGAACTTGATTGCCTAAACATGGATGGGGAGTGCCATTTTAGATGTGCCAGGGTAGGAGAGAAACCCACATAGGGCAGTCAGTGAGGAGAGCACAGGAACTTCTGAAATTCATGTGTGCATGGAGCAGTAGTTGCCAGTTGAGGGTCATATCCCAGACCATTGGAAATGGCATTAGATGCCTACACCTTGGCACCTAAATCCCAACCTATTCAGCTGGATTGATTTTTAGTTCAGACCACAGTGTTTACAAAGCAATTTCAGATAATGATATACCAGATAGTACTTATCCACAGCAAATAATTAGTAACTTCTCAATAAGGAATTCTTTAAGTTAATCCCCTTACCAAGTTTCAGCAAGGTTCTGTGCACATGGCCTCTGTAAATTACTTCTCTTACAGTAGCTGCTAATGTTGTAGGCTTGAATTTTAATGTGGTGTCATTATGATTATTGATTATTATGTATTTATACAGCTCTGTAAATTTCAATGCCTACTTAGGGAGTAGAAATTAAGAACTTTTGCAGCACTGACAAGATCGTGAACTGAATATGGAAAGACAAACAAAACGAGAGACAAGACACAGAAAAGAGAATTCAGTGTCAGAAAGGGTGAGGAGCTACAAAACACATGGGGAGGCAAAGGTTCCCTGCTTAGGGATGTAGAGGAGAAGAACAGGGACTCCTTCTTGAATGACTACACGTAAGTGGGAGGATCTAGGGAGCAGCAGGACAGAGAGCACAGTGCTGAGGAGCAGAATGGAGGCAAGAGAGAAATAGAACCTCGGGAAGTGGAACAGCACAGGCTAGCGAAGTGGAAAAATGAGATGGAAGTTGTGGGGCAAAAATTTCTAGCTCATTACATGTGAAATTACATGCAGTCCAGCAGGTCTGGGCCACCTTCCCTGACAAAATTCTTATCCCACAGTCCTGCTGTGTGATGAATGGGAGACAGTGACAAACCAAGAGACACAGAAGTACACTGAGTTAATTTGAAAATGAGTAAAACAATCAGCACATTATTTTTTTAGTTATTTATTGTCATGCCATGTTCAGTTTATTTCATGTTATCCTGAAGTTTTCAGTGTAAATGTAAGTACCATGCGGTCATGCAAGATTAATGATGTAATTAAATTAATTAAGTTAAACTTAATTAAGGATAGTTTATTAAATTAATTTTGCTGCTGTTCAGATTCAACATCTTTGGACAGTGCTGTTCATCTCTGAGATGTTTTGGGGTATGGTCTGTGGACTACACTCACGTCAGGCACACCTTCTTAGATATGGGACTGTTGCCTTCAGTTTTACAGAAGCACAGACTTTTTAAAGATGCACACAAAAGCCTAGATTTCTAAGCCCGTACCTGTGAGCCTCAAGAAGTGGTCTTGAAGCAATTGCACCACATAGATAGGACCATGGGTGCCACTTCCATCGAAATCCAAAAGGGTTACATCCACTGGCTTCCCTTGATCAGCTAGATTGGTTACCCTTTCACGGTATGAAATCAGGTTTGATAAGCAGGAGTTTCCTCTCAGAAAGCCATGCTGGCTGTGATCAATGACTGTATTGTCTTTCAGGTGTTTTTCAATACCTCCCAGAATAATCTTTTCCATAACTTTACCAGGCACTGAAATATCACTAACGGGCCTGTAGTTTCCAGAGTCCTTCTTCTTCTACTTCTTGAAATACTCTCATTCAGTTATAAATAAAATTCACAAATTTATTTGTTTATTTATATTTTATATGCATACACATAGACATTCTCCCTTTGGGATGCATGTGCACACACATAAATCACACAGTTTTTGGTATGTACCCAGCAACACCTCCAGATAACACTGTTGAGGAGGTCTCCATGCGTAAAACTTAGGAATATGCAAAGTAATTTTCAGCGCTAAAATTTCCATTCATGTTTTTTTTGAGATTTCTAATTACCTGACCTGCTGGTAAACTGGGCTTGGGTTGCTTTTTTCCCCTGCTGACATTTCAGAAGTGTGTCATACACGTACATACAAAAACTCTGAGCTCAGTACTGCTCCTGCTTTTATTATGGATCCCGAGTGCTTCATGGTGAGACTATCGGGTAAATTAGAGAGCTTAGGGTGCTGCTGTGGCTTGGCAGCAGCTGAGTTCAGTCTTCTTCTAAGCCACTGGCCCTGGAACTTGTTACGAGGTTGGGCTGTGACAGAAGGGAACAGGAGGCTCATTTCATGGGCATTTCCTGCTAGTCAGTGCTGAGTGAGACACTGAGGCTGGATTGACAAATGTAAAAAGTATCACATTGCTAATCCTGACTGGGGTGTCCCAGCAAGGTAGGAGTGGGGAAGGTGGAGGAGCCTGTCCAAAAGGAGAAGCAGAGTCTGCATTTCCCTGCCATAAAGTAGTTCTCTGGAAGAAGAAATGTTTATCTTTTGATAGCCAAACAGAGAATTGAGTGGTGGATACGTGAACAAGAGGTGAGGAAGGGGCAGGAGCACAGTGAAGGAAGGAGGCGGAGCAGTTTTGTGGATGTTCACGGGGAGCTGCCAAGTAGGAGAATGACACCAGGAAAAAACAAACAAAACAATCAGACGAAAACCCCTCTTCACTGCAAAAGCCTTGAAGAGGGTGATGCAGTCTGGCATGGATTGAGCAAAGTGCATATTCAAATGTTTTTAATTCTTCCTTCTAATGATATTGTTGGAGTCCAGCCTGATGCTGTCGCACCAGCACAATTAACTTTTTGCATTTTACCTCTGGATCCCTTACTTTGATCCTTTACTATGATCCCTTACAGGAACTTACAGTTCCTGTCTTTCTCAGTCCTCTTCCTGTCTGGGAAACCGTGTTTCTCTCAGTATTTTGGTGTTGGTTTGAAGGCCTGCTTTGCAGTGCAGTAGCAAGGCCTGAGATGCAGAGATGCTCTAAACCGAGTGCTGAACATCATTCAGTGCCTGATTCCAGAGAGTAATTTTGGACAAATATGGGGTAGAGTGCCACATACCGGCATGTAGTCCATGCTCAGACAAAGAAAAGTGGTTACTTGGACTCATAACTTGGACTGGGAAAACTTGGGTAATCTCTTGGGTAGTCTCCTGCGAAGTCAAAAATAACAGGTAAAGTGGGAAGTGGAGAAAATTTGCTTAGCAGGGAAGATAATGATTAGGGTATTTAATAATTGGGGGGAAAAGGGATTTGTTTATCTCTTCCAGATTCTTTTTCAAATCAGCCCAAACCTTTAAAGGTTTTAACTCTGGATTCAGCTGCAGAAGGGCTGAAATCCCTACTGGTCTGGGTTTCTCAGGGGCAGGTCACTCACGCTGCTCCAAGATTAGCTCATAAACTGGGAGCAGTGGACTTTGCATTCAGCGGACACTGTAATTACAGTAGCATTGCTCTATTTCTGGCTAATGCTTGTGTCTTCTTTTATAAAATCCTAAAAGCATCTCAATATTTCTATGATTTGTATATCCTTTGATGTTCTAGAACAACATTCTCAAAAGAAGCAGTAACTGGTGGAAGTTTGCATTTAATTACACAACAGGACACCACACGCACACCATTGCCAGTGCTGAACTTCTCCAGTTTCATGTGTGTGTGTCCTGCCCACCTTTGACACCTTTGAAAAATGCAGAACTATTTATTCAAATGGTAACAGTGTTGGCCTGAACCTTTCCTAATTGGTGGCTCCTCACTTGTCACAGCACGTGGCACCTGTATGGGTCCCATTCCATTGTTTGTGTATTTATATAAACACATGAAAACTGTCTAGAAGTCTGCCCATGCACACACACACAGAGCAAAGCTGAAAAGAGGACCCAGTCCTACAGAAATTGTGAGTAAAATAAAGCCTTCCCAAATTCCACTAGACATTTTGCTTAGAAAGAGGCTGCTTTCTCATACACTTCCTGATATTTAAAGCTTTCTGGAGATATACATCACATTTGCTCCTTTCAAATCTGACCTTTTAGCTGAAAAAAAAGGAAGTACACCCTAATCCATATTAAAATTTTTGCAAAATCCATAAGAAACATTTCTCAGAAGTGGTACTGAGCTAGTCATTGCACAGCATTAATTCACAGCATGCTGTCTGACCGTCAAAGGTATTGCCTAGAAAGCTTTGTAGGACTTGTGATACTCAGAAAGAGCAAGGAACTGTCCTTTGACCAGCTGTGCAGGAGAGCAATTTGTTCACAAGGGTTATATATAAATGTGTATTTTACACCACTAGAAAAAGGTGGGGTATTACAGAAGGGAGAAAGGCTGCTGGTTTGCCTTGTCTGGCCACTGTCTTTTGGGTACAGAGAAGTCGTCTGGGGGAAAAGAAGGCTTAGGTCTGCCCAGAGATCAAGCAGGTACGCTGAGGTGGGGAAGGAGCTCTTGGTGTGCTGGCCACGGAGAGATGGACACTCTGTCCCTCACATGCAGTGCACAACAGGCCAGGAGGTGTGTGAGGAAAGCACCTGACACCAGCCTGTGCCTGAGCACCAGGGGAGATGGAAAGAAAGGTGGGCACCCAAAGGTGGCTGTAGCCTTCTGACCTATCAAGCAGCCTCTGAGTACTGCTGGAGTTAAGGAAAAGCTTGAAAAAGGTGAAGCAAAACAGGCAGTGAGGTCAACTCCTTGCTCCTTTTTGTTTAAGTTTTCTGAGTTTCTGGAGGATCTTTGTTTGTTTTGTGTTCTGGAGAGCCGGGTGTTGTCAGCTCAGCCCAGGTTTGCTTGGGTGCACTGACTTCAAGGGTGAAGTGCAGGCAGATGAACCCAATCACAGGGTTCCTGTCATGACTCTTAATATTGAATCAAAACCAATATGGGCATGGTTTCTACTCTCAGCACGTAGCTGTGATGTTTGGATGCTGGGTTTCTGACTTGGCACTCAGATCTCAAGCCCCTGTGCCACTTGCACTGTTGCCATGCTGCCATCTGGATCTGCTGGGCTGGGGGATATGAATGAAAAAAAAATGTTGGCACATGCTGAATCCTGTCCTTCCTTAAGCCCAAAGAGGCCTCAAGGTCCCTCGAATTGGGTATGGACACAACTTGTCCACCAGCAGCTGGCTTAGACACCCTGAGGCACACTTAATGTCTGCTGCTCAGGACAGAGTGGGCTGCCTGAGATCCCACAATTGCATTTCTTCCTCCATAAATGTCTCCATTAGGGCCAGTGGAATGGAGCAGGTGTTCTGAATAAGCCCTCTGACCTACTTGTCTGTTAGAGGAGAGGTCAGGAAATCTGATTTTTTTCACTAAAATTTATAGATGGATTTATTGTTTAGTTATTTGTTTTCTCCCCAGCTCTGTGGCTGAGATAAATGTAGTCCATGGTCCAACAGAGGACCTCTTGCAGCTTCTACAGCCCAAGGCAGGGGACAGGAAGGGAATCTCACCTCTTTCCTTAGAGAGGCTCCTAAGTGTGCAAAGTCCAGATGCTGCATGTCCCTCTTCCTGCTGTCCCTCACGAGGAGCTGGAGTGCTGCGGGGGAACAGAGATGGTGCAGCTCCCGGACTGCCTGTCCCCATCCTGCACAAAAAAGAGGAATAGAAGGGCTTCCTACCCTGCTTCTCCCCAAATCTCCAGCACAGATGTTTGCTTGTGCCTGTCCTTATGCCCCCATGGGGGAAGAGGGTGTCTGTGTTCCTCCAGAGGGCATTTGGGAAGCAGCTCCTGGAACAGGCACAAGCCCAGGGCTGTGTGTGGGCTCTGAGCTCCTGCTCAGCCCCTCCTGACCTCCCTGGGTATCCAGTTCTGGGGACTTGCACCGTGGTGAAAACTAATTGCAGTGATTTCCTGGGTTCCTTGTCAGCTATATTTTCCATTTTAATAAATAAAATGATGCAGAATAACTTGGCATGAGGTTGTCACATAGAGGGATTTGGCTGAGGACTTGTATTAATGGGTTTTGGTACTTGGAAGCCACAGTGAACAGTGTGATTGAAGCCTCAGCCAGACTAGGGAAAAATATGAACATTGAAGAATAAAATTTAATTTCATAAAAATGAAAGTTTGTTTTGAAACACCTTTTAGTGGAACAAAACACTGTTCATAGGTAATTTTCTGTCATCTCAGGTAGCTCAGGGGCTTCAATTTAGTACAGCAAAGAAGACTTTTTTCCCGCAAATAAATGCCTTCAGAGCCTGATTCCACTTTTCTAATCATAAATGTTCAGTGTAAGTTTAGCACTAAACAATATTAAAGATAGCTAAGGCTGCCAATAAGCCTCAGGCATGAGGGTACTTCGTGAGGAAAGATGATGAAACATGCATTCCTGCTGTGGGAATACTCAGAATGTGGCCTCCTCTTTTTTTTAAAAGAGCAAATGTATTTAAAGCTGACTGAAAGGTTTCCATGAAAATATTATTTTAGCAAAAAATTGAATGTTGACAACAAATTATTCATAGAGGGTGACTGCTTGTCATAACAAAGAAAAATTACAGTTGATGGGAGAAAACGAAAGAGGGAAAGTATTAATCAAAATTGTTGGGTTTGCAAAGTTGTTAGTTTTTCTCTAAAATTTTCAGCTGTGATCTTGCCATGTTTACAAATGAAACTGTGTATCTTTTCACTAAAAATTAAAATTAGTATGGGCCAGCTATGCAACATGTAAGGATTTAGGGTTATATCTCACAGACTTTTCAGAAATATTTCTTCAATCAAGTGGTTGATTCCCATGGAAATTCTGTTGTGAACTTCTGAAGTAATCTGTATGAGCCCTTATAAGACTAAACACCTTTCCAACTACAGTTTATGTGACAGTTTTTAAGGAAATAAAAATATAAGCTATAAAAAATTGGCCATTTTAAATACTTTTTAAAATGTAGCTCATGATTTCAGAAATGTTTTAGTGTTTAGCTGTCGAATATGACACCTACAGGTGTCTTTGCATGACTTACGCTCTTTTTTGATCACGTTATGTCTGAAAATGTGTGGTTTGGACAATTTCTTGGTCTTTTTGTAGTTGTTAAGACCAGGCATGCATAGCAAGGAGGGTTCTGTTAGTGACCCATTAGGTGGTCCTTTTATAACACTGACAGTGGGATGGGATTTGTGTATGGCAGAAAGCTTAATGTGGACTGTTTCCAAATGAGATATGCCATGTCACTATTCACAGTTTCCGTGCTTTCAGAAACATTTCAAAGTTGAATTAATGGTGGTTTATTTTTGAATGTTTTACAGTCGAAGATAACAGCTTGTCTCAGAAGAAGAAGATAACAGTGGAAGATCTCTTCAGTGATGATTTCAAGATTCATGACCCAGAGGCTAAATGGATAACTGGTGAGTTTCGAGCATTTTGTAGTATCTTCGCCTTGCTTCCTTGCTCCCTGGACATTGCTTTGTTTATATCCTTCTTAATTCCTCCAGTTCTTTATGTTGCTCCTGAAATTACAGAATCAAGGACTGATTGGGGTTGGAAGGGACCTCTGGAGATCATCTTGTCCAACTCCCTGCTCCAGCTGCTAGAGCTGTTTGCCCAGAATCATGTCCTCAAATTCATATTTTCAACCTTCAAATTCCTATTCCAGTTTTCCTCCTGTTAAACATGAAAACACCACTGTTCTAACTTTTTATCTGGGGCTGCCCAGTGGGCTCATAGATAGGCACGGAAAACTACAGCCTTTTTCTCCAAGAGCATGCAGGACTTAGTAAGTGATGTAACACATGGTTGGACGAAGTGGTTGAAGCACCATCAGTGATTATTTTACCATAAACAAAACTGGAGGTTTATATTCCTTCATCAAATCCATTTTTTCCTGGCAGAAAGGTGAAGCAATGCTAAGCAACAGGCAAACAGTGGTCCAGCAGCAGCTGGGCTGGGGCTTGCACACAAGCCATGTGCTCTTTTTATCCTCTGCTGCCTTACATTTTCCAGTCAGGGGAAAACCAAATAATACATGAATTAATGCATGTTGGATTTGCTGGAGTAGAGCTGCTTTGGGGGATGTAGAGTCCAGCTCTCAGTGGAAATTGCTGCAGTCAGAACGAGCTTTGGTGAGAATAAAATGATTTGTGGTGTGCTGTTTATGTGAGTTCCAGTCCAGCTGCTATTATCACGGAAGTTATTAGCTTTTCTTTTGAATTTAATGGGGAACTGGATCAAGTCCTTCCTCGTGTTTAGCTTTCCTTGTCTGCTGTGCCCCTTGGGAACAATTTTAATACCTGTAATGAAAAGAGAGAGTGTTAAAGGGTAGTGCTGAATTAACACATTCCCCAGCTGCAAGTTCTCCCACCCAATCAAGTAGAGGGAAAAGCTGTTGCAGACAATAAACACCTTCACAAACACACCTGCACAGCACAGGAGCTCTTTTCCAGGCTGCGTGGGAACGGTGCTCCCCACAACCACTTTCTGGGAATGATGATAATGGAAATAGCCGCATTGCAGTTCAGGATTTTTTGTCTAGCATCCTTTTCCTTTCAGCATGGATATCCCTGATGGCCCTAATGAAGGAAAATGTGTTTTACTGAGACCTTGACTGCTATTTTCTTTATTTGCTAGAGTATAGCAAATAGAGCATAGCGGAGGCAATGATAATGAATTAACTAAACTTTTGCAGGAACAGAGAATGAAGTATTGCCATAGAGCTGGGTGTAACATCCCCCCACTGATGAGTATCACTTTATGTGGACAGAAGGCTTGTTTTCCACAAAACTGCGGTCTGCTGTGAAAAAACAGCATTTCCCTTGCTGTTTCAATTATGGTCGAATACTAAAGTCATATAAACTTTTTTTAAGACTCTGATCTTGACTGTTTTAAAAACCATCTCTCTCCTCTCGGGTACCCTTACTGATTCCAGTGCAGTCTTGCCAGATCTGAAATTACTAAAATATTGTTTCTGTAAGAGACAAAACACAAAGACATATTGTGAAAACATACGAAGATATTTTAGAATTACTTACTGTATTGTTTTCATATGGACAAACACTGACACTGATTTTAATACATCTAAAGGAATTTTATGAAGCCGGTATATATACCCTGTAGATTGACCCAAGGGTGACTTTGCATTTAAGGGCAAGATCTCATTCATCCAAGGATCCAAAGCCATTTTACAACATTAATTGCTTTTCTGTATTATAGTTGGATTTTTCACAGCTTTCTCTAGCTGGCTAAGTGATGAAATTGTGATTAAGGTGAAAGACCAGTAGCCAGATTCCTAAGCACATGTTGTTATTGGTCTCTTAGTTTTCAGTGTGCAAACACAAGTCTTCAAAAATGCCGAAGCCAAACGAATTAACTTAGTATAACAAGATTACTGGGATGCCTTAGCAAAAAAAAATTTCTTATTTTAAAATAGCTTATTTAAAATTTGATATCAGCTCCCAAACCTAGCTGATGCTTTGTGGGCATCCACACAGCTGCTAAAATATGGGTAGCTGTTGTGTGTCCTTCTTCCCCTTCCTCCCCTGTCAATCATACAGCAAAATATCACAGTTATCCAGAGCTCTGCAACATTCACTCCTCTTGGCTCATCAAAGCTCTATTTCCTTTCTTTCCCTCTACATTATTGCAGAAGAGAGGAGCTTGGTGGCCAGAGCTGAAGCACGCTGCATGTTTTAGGGGTATTTGAATCATCTGAGGGATCTGCTCCCAAAATAATTCAGTCAGTAAAATATCTGTGTCCTTCCCAGTAAGCAAGGGGCTGATTCAAACACTCTGAATGGGGAAGGTCTTTCCTTTATCTTGAGTGAATCTTAGAGAAAGTGTTTCAGTAAATAAAATATTTATATTCAGGGTGACACTTAAAAATATGCTGAAAGTTACACGAAATTGATGGGATGAGCTCATGTTTTAGTGTTTTCTTGATTCTCAGTGGGCATGTGGAAAAATAACATATTTCTAATCAATAGCTTTGTGTCATTCTATTGATTTTAAAGGAGCTAGGAAAAAAGAAAAGAACCAGTCTCAAAGCTGACATAACTACACTTTCAGTGTAAAGATTACAGGCTTTTTCTCAGCTTTCAATTAAAATTTGTGGCTCATTTGTGGATATATTTGCATCTTTTTTTGATCGGATTTAGTTGTAAATCTGAATATTTTACAGTTTTTATGATGCACCTTTCATTTCAAATTCCAGTTTGCATTTTTATCCACTGGTTTAGGGAGAGGAAAGAATAATTTGTTTAATTAGCATCTGTCTTCTACTGCCCTGACCACTGTTGTTCCTGACTGTTAAGAGCGATGCATAGAGGAGCAAGGCATTCATGGAGCCTGTAGCAGCAGGCCAAGGGGGAAGGGCTTCAAACTGACTGAGAGTAGGTTTAGATTGGATATTGGGAATAAATCCTTTGCTATGAGGGTGGTGAGGCACTGGAACAGAGTGCCCAGAGAAACTCTGGATGCCCCATCCCTGGAAGTGTTCAAGGCCAGGTTAGGTGGGGCTTTGGTCTAGTGGAAGGTGTCCCTGCCTACAGCAGGGGGTTAGAACTGGATAAACTTTAAGATCCCTTCCAACCCAGGCCATTCTGTGATTCTGTGACTAGAATGGATTGCTCAAGAGTTTATTTCCAGTTTGACTTTCAGGGACTGCTACTGGTTAGGTTTTCCCTGTATTGTGAGTAAATGCTGACTTTATTGTGAAGGTTTTGTTTTTCAGGACAGCATAGCATGTATGTTATATCGCTGTAGGTGTAAAGCAGTGAAGTACAGGAAGTTTGGGGTTCTGCTGGTGGTTAATTGACACCCCTTTGCCTGGCAGTCCAAGGGCGAATAATCTGAGCTGTGTCTCTGTTCCAGCCCCATCCATCCCACACCTTCTCCTGTGCTCTTCTCCTCATCACTCCATGCCTCTCACTCTGCTGACCTCCCCTTTCCTGTACAATTACAGTTATATTGTCCATATACTTAACAGCACATGAGCTCCAGTCAGTGGCTCTTTTCACACTGGGTACGTTAAATGTAGCATTTGAATGTTTCCTCATGTTCATATTCTCCTCCATAGCCCATCAGGAGTGTCCTGTGCTGGCCTTTTCAGCCCTCTCCCAGCTGACAGGTGGCCTACTCGTTAGTCTAGTCCCTAATTGTTTAGCAGTTCTGCTCATGAGCACCACATTACCTTGTAATTAAGCTTCACAATTACTGGGCTTTTCCTGTAATTTCTCTCACACAGCAGTTTAGCTCAGGTTTCTGAAGAGCTCGATGGGATGCTGTAATGATCTTGTAATGTTCGACAAAAAACAGGATAAAGAAATTTGTTGTCATTTTGTGCTGAAGAGCGGCTTGGTCATCTGATTTCTTCTACAAACAGTAATTCATAGTCATTAATTAGACCTGACCAATTGAGTTATGCATTTTGGTTTTGTGGCCCTTTTGAGCTGCAGTGATTCCTGCCAGCTGTGAATCTGACCCCTAGCATCTTGGGAGTACTCCTTCCTCATGGGGAGGGAGCATCACGTAAAAGGAAACAGTGGAGACTGAACTATATTTGCCACTTGTGGAGACTTATGCTAATCTTCTGTCTTTGTATTTAATGGCAAATACATTTTGCCCACTTTGAAAGTACTTGGCTGCTGTTTTAGTTAGAAAAACATCAGAGCAGCCTCTAATATCCTGGCAGAGGTTATTGTGATGGATTGGGTGCAATGTGTCATTCCTTGCTTCTCAGAGGGTGTTTTTCCAGTCTTGCTGTTGGCGTCTTGCAAGACAGTGTATTTTGCAGTGGCTGTTGTCAGGATTTTGGGCTGTAGGTAAGTGGCTGAAGGTTTTAATTAGGAGTGCATCTTGCTTGTGCTAGACACTGGCCAGACATGGAGAAACAGTCCTTGCAGAGGGGTTGTAGCCAAATGGGAAGAATTAAGGTTCATATGAAGAGCACAATATATTCAAGCAGTGAGGAGCACTGAGGTACAGGACACCAAAGGACATGTTTGAGGTCACAGGAACTTAAAAAAATGTGACTATCAAGCCCTTCTCTCTAAAGTCCCTGCCCACTCACTTCACCTGCAATATTGGAAAAATAATATTTATTCTTATGTGAAGAGGAATAATGAGTAAATTAGCAAGAGGTTCCAAATGACATTTTCAGAAATGTCTCAGTTATTTGGAAACCTGCCACTCAGTGAGAGCCAGGGCCATGGTGTGCCCAGCTCGCTGCTGAGAATGGCAGCTGGGCTTTTATCTCAAAAGTCCATTTGAAAAATACACTAATAACTAATATCTAAACATAATGGAATAATTATGTTTTCTTTAATACTGAAGCACATATGTTCTGTTACATGTTTTGCTAATAACATCATAGAATTTCTGGGCTCTTTTAAATTCTAATATTGAATTTAATGACCTAGAACTAATAAGTTTTATTTACCATGCTGAAAAAAGCATCGTGTAGTAACTGAGGTAATTTATTTCCATTTACCTTTAGTAATAATGCTCAGATTAACAATACTTAGATAGCCCAAATGCCCTCAAGCCTCTTCTCTACAGTGTAAATCCACTGCACTGTATTGATAAAAGCACTGATGCATTTCAAATTATGCAGATGTGTGTGGAGTAAATGAATTATTTATAGGTTGCTTTGCATAGATATTAAGAACTTTGTAAGTGCTAATATTTTTCATTATGAAAAAGGTTTGTGCTAAGGTGCTGCTTTGACAGCTCTTAAGACTCCTAGAAGCTACAGCGTGGTTGACTGGAATGCAGATGTCTCCGGGCTGCTTCTCCACGGGCCAAAAGATTCATAAGATCATTAAGGTTAGAGAAGACCTCTGAGATCATCCAGTCCAACCATTAACCCAGCAGTGCCAAGTCCGCCACTAAACCATGTCCCTAAGCTCCACATTGACACGATTTTTGAACACTTCCGAGGGTGGTGATTACACCACTTCCCTGAGCAGCCAGTTCCAGTGCTCGACCCGTGAAGAAATTTTTCCTGATGTGCAATTTAAACCTGGCACGACTCAAAGTCATTTCCACTTGTCTTATCACTTGTTACTCAAGAGAAGAGGCCAGCTCCCACCTCGCTACAGCCTCTTGTCGGGTAGTTTCAGAGAGCAATTGACAGCTTGCAAGTGACCATCCAAACTGTGAGGCAGAAGGAGGCTTTCCCTTGGCAAGGTTGGGCTGTCAGCAGGAAAGGAAAACTCATCTTTCTGTTTGTCATCTGAGGAGAAAAGTAGTCTTCCTCAGGCACTGCAGGCTGCAGTCTTGTGCACGTTTGGGGTCTGTGTTAGGAAGGAGCTGCTTCCCCTTGCAGGCACCCTTGAGCCCCAATGCCACCCCAGTGCCTGTCTTATGTTAAACTATTGTAAGGTAAAAGATGCTCACAGGTGGTTTTGTTAGTGTAAATCTGGTGAAGGCATAAAGAAAACTGTTACTCTATCAGAATATTTGTCCATCTTATTAATTAGAAATATTAGGTCATTAATTACAATGTGTTTAAAATGTGTGTTAAAAAGAGTTAAATGAATGCTTGCTGGTCTTAATGGTTCAAAGAAAACTTTCTCCCTTCCCAGTTCAAACCTCATATCCAAGCTCGTGGCAGCTTGTTTCTGCAGTATGTTTTATGAGTGTTTTGGCTTTTAAAATGATCTTGAAATGTTTTCTGAGACACACAGCAAGGTAGCTGGAGTATAGCACATGGGTTTGCGGTGTCAAAGGTTTCAGTGAACTTCCAGTCCCCATTACAAAGAGCCACATAATCTGTAAAGATGACCATATGCTGAGTTAAAGACACCCTCACTAAAGGAAAATGCTGTGTGGGCCAGAAGAAAATACAGGGGAAGGGCTAAGAAGGCTCATCTCGTCTAGCACATCATGGTTTTGCTGGGGATGGCCTTTAGAAACCCTCTGTTATGATTCATGAAGATATGGATGATTGTTAAGTGAACTTTTCGGTTGTGCTGGTGCCAGTGGAAGTGTCCATGTACTTTAGATCTGGTTGATTACTATTCTTAATCTAAATGCCTTCATGAAGTGACATCTTGTGTTGCCAAAGCAGAGTGGGTAAGACAGTGGTTGCTCTGTCACGACTGCCACACTGAGGAAGAAGTGAGGAAGATGTTAAACCATTTGAACCATAGTTTTGATTATAGATCCCATTCTGGATCGTCTTCTTTGGGGATTTCTGATGATCTGTGGTCTGAGAACACTGAAGAGAATTTCTTCTACGCCTGCCTTTCAGCTTCTGGGCAGCTGCCCGAGTTCAGCAGTGACAGTAACCCATTCACTAAAGACAGGAAACAAGGGAATTAATGGCTTTTTAAGATACTATAACAGGCTGTGGAGGAGAGAATTCCTGCCATGTAGCTGTTTTGTTCATTACTTCTAGAGAGAATGAAATGAGAAATTAATTTGGCTCTTTCAAAAATTAATACAGTCTGCAGGAGCAAGCCGGGGAGGAGTGTGGTGCCGAGGCTTTGACAGTGCCTCAGTGCCCTCTTCTCTGCAGTGCTGGTGGGACACGTGCTGCTCTTGGACTGAGATGATAATTCTTTGGTGTTTACAGCAGCTTCTGAATTTAGAAGGACAAATGTGCTGGATAAAGTCCTGTTTGGGAAAAATACCACATCGTGGAAAAGCAGAAGTAACAGCAATGATCAAATTGGGGTTTTGTGTGAGGTGTTTTTGAGTAGTTTGATGTCTTGAGGAGGTCAAGATTTCCATAAGAGCCTAACTCTATATTTGGAAGGCTCCACAGGTGACCTAATTTCTCCAAAGCCTGCTAAACTCTAATCATTCCCCTGCTTGTCATGACTGCTGTTGAGCCGCTGAGTCAAATGTCCTCCTGAGGTATCAACATATGGCTTTAGTTAGAGAACATCTAAAAACCTCCATGTGTTAAAAGTGGCCTCAGGCATTCAGTGTCATAGCTTTCTATTTGTTATGTCTCTGCATCTTGCCAGGATGAGTGATGAGTCTGGCCCAGGGACAGGGCTGGTGGCATGGAGGTCACCTGGGAGAACTGAGATGCAAGGAATGAGTGATGAGGAGGATATGGGCAATGTGATGTTGCACAGTCACTCAGGGGAGAAGCCCAGGCAAGCAGGGAGTATCTTGGGGGTGTTCCACGTGGAGCAGGAGCTGGAGTTGTGAGAAGAGTGAAAATGAGTCTGGAAGTCAGTACTGCTGAGAAGTGGCTTAATGGCCCATGATGAAGAGCTGGAAAATACGTTCAGTTGCTATGGCATTATCAAAGAGAACAATTAGTGAATCAAAGATGGCTGGAAGAGGCAGGAAAATTCCTAGGACTTCATTTCTTCTTGTCTAAGTTCTGCTAACACTTACTGCCCATAAATGCCTAATTCTGTTCACACCAATTTTTTTTTTTTTTAAACAAAGGAGGAAAAATAGACTTCCCCCCAACAGGCAACATCCCACTCTCACATGTTGGACCAGCAGGCTGCTTTCCGAGGCTTTTTATAGCCATTAACAAAAACAGATTCCCTATTTCCATTTCATGCCCTACTCCACTAAAATCAGTGCTTTTCCCTCAAAGTAGCTCAGAAGTAAGGCAGTGCCTCCTGGCGTGACTGTGTCTGCCAGCGAGAAGCAGCTTAGAGGAATAATTTGAAGTTGTAAAAGGTGTGTGAAAACTAGAACAATTTCAGCTCCTTTGTGTGTTAAATTTGTTTGTAGATTTGAGGTAGAAGTCCCCGGGAATTATGTAGAAGCTGCCACCTTTGCTCCTCCCCATCAGCTGTGTGTTGTTCTAAGGTGCACTGCAGCGTTTCTTGGCTCAGTGTTCCTGGTGGTGAATGCAAAGCTGATAAATTCGGTGCTGGGTCCTTTCACCTGCCAGCCAGGCAGACGTACTGCAATGACACCGGATTCACAGTGGGGAGCCTTTTGATTAATAAATAAATAAATAAATAAATGAAGGAGAGCAGCAGGGATGGAAGTGGGAAGGAAACGCTGCCACGGGGAGCAGTAGCATCTGTGGGGAACTTTGAAGAATGTGGCTCACAGCAGAGGTGTTTCTGAACCACAGACACAGAACCACATGCACAGTCCTGCCTGTGTGCTGAACAGATTAAATCCAGCCAGGAAAAGGATCAGGTTTTTTTCATCCTGTTCAAAGCCGCTTGAAATCAAAACCCCGCTGCTCTCAGAGGCGAAGGAAGGGCACTGGTTTTTCAAGAGTTTAACTGGGAGAGGGATTAGATGTTCTATCAGTGGGTGTTAGTTAAAAAGCCATGTGAATAGCTACAGGTGGAATATGACACCAAGAGAAGCTCTTCCCCAGCTGCCACCTGTGAACCAGGTAAGGGTGAGCTCCAGCTGCCACCAGCCCTAGAGGAAGGGAGCACTGCTGTGACAGAAATTGTCTGTGATAAGCCTTAGAAAGGATGGCCATAATTGCAGCCCTGCTGATTGAATTTGTACTAAAATAAAGTTGCTGGTTCTTCTTCCTTTCCTTCTTCAGAGGAATATAACACAGTCAAGAGGAGGAAGAGAAACAAGAGCTGTGCTCTACTCCTGGGTGATAGAGCAAGCTGGGCACAGCAGAGGGTGATGGTCTCCCTTCCCTGGGAGCTTGGCAGTGTTTCACCATGAGGAGGGTTACTTTTGGAGAGAGTAAGAAATTTTATTTTGCTTGATCCAGCACTGCTTAGAAAATGTGGGTAGATAGGAAGGAGACTCAGTTTTGAACTGTAGGTAAAGAAGGTCAAGAAAGAGGGTTTGCATGAACTTGGTGAAGGTTTTCCTAACAGTAAGGCTGATTTAAGGATAGAAACATTTTAGGAAAGAGGCACTTAAGAGAAAAGCACCCAGGAAAGCACAGATGGAAGAAATGAGGTGCATAATTGCAGGATATGCTGGGCAAAAAGCACATTCAAGGGAGGACTGTAAAGGGATGATGGCGAAAGGAGAACTCTTCAGGGTGTTTTCAGGCCTCTTGTTAAGCCATTTATCCTAATTACTACACACTGCTGATGCCTTCAGTAGTGATTTCCAGAAATGTTTGTCTTTTGACACAGTCCATCTCTAGGGACCCTCCATTCTCTAGGATGCAATTTGCTTACTTTTTTTTCTATTTTTTAAAAATATTTTAGTCAAGGCAATTTTCTGTTTTTTACACTGCCCTGCCCAACTTTGATTCCTTCTTGGAGATTTTTACTTGTGCAAAGCATATTTTCCTGATTCAGTAGCTTTCCCTGAGCTTTCTCCACTGCTCTTGGACACTTGTTGAACATGGAATGCTTACCAAGGTTTAATTAGAGCAGTATGTATTCTACTTGTTCCTTTTAATTGATATTAAATAAATATATGCTGAGATACCATAATTAAATAATTTGAAGACAGGAAATAATGTATTTCTGGTGATTAAATTTTATATCAGGTCTTTGTAACTGAAAACTTAGCAGGCAAAGATTTACTTATCTAAGAAAAAAGTCCCCGGTGAGCTTGGATCTCCTGACTGGATTAAGCTGTTGAATGTATGAAAAGCACTTTTTTTTTTTTACAAGAAATAGTACCAGACTTATATAATTCATTAAAAGAAATTTAGAACGAGATAATTATCATTGATCAAGGGAATGTAATTATACTTTAAAATCTCACATCAGTGGAAATTCAATTAAGAACACAGGAGACCAATGGTTTGCCCAGCCCAAAATCCTGTTTCCATGAGAGGCGAGATGTGTGTGCACAAGCATGAGCAAGAGGGCAGTGAACCTCACGCACTTTTTAGCGCAGAGAATTCTCAAATCCTCTTGTATATTTTCTGTTTAGTTGCCCAAAATAGTTTTCTCTTCTAAGACACTTTGCAAGCGTCCTCCAGAGCCTCTTGCATCCACCATTTCTTTCATCAACGAATTTCACTGACCTAAGACCTCTTGCATGGGGAAGGGTTCTTGGGAGCTTGTTTCTATTTGCTTTGCTTTGGTCAGCCTTAGATCAGAACCTTGGACAAATGTTTTCCATCTCTAATATATAATTTTAGAGAGGATGAGATGGGAACTACACACAAGGAGTGCATGGAAGTGCCTGGGTGAACTTCTCAAAAATGTTCAAATTATTTGAGTTTCATGACACCTGAAGACAAGTGTATGCATGCAGTATAATTTGTTTGACCCTAAAGAAAAGCCAGATGATTTTGCTTTGTATTAGAGGTGAAATCTATAGGTCCCTATACCAAATCATGCCACACAAAGTAATCATGATATCGTGAGATCATGTGATCCAAGTCACCAGCAGGGCTTCATAGCTTCATGTGAGATCAGCACTGGGTCTGCTGGGTATGATGTCAAGATCCCATTTTGCGACTTGACTTAAAAGTCCCAGCCTCTGGGTACAGGTAGCACACAAAAATACTCTACTTTGATTCAAAGAGGCAATGTGATAAATAAACATATTTTTAGTCCTCAAAGATATTATCATAATTATTTCTAAATGGTCCTTCAAATGCTAGAATTATTTGGAGGGGAAATGGAGACAATCCAATGTTTAAATTCATTAGAAAAGATGTTTTTAAAATATCAGGTTCTTTTGAAGGCTTATACCTGATTTCCAGTGCTTAAGTTCCATAATAATTCACAAAAGCTCGGTAATCATCTTCAAAGCATTTTAATTTGTCAGGTAAGGCAGAATTGCAGGGATGGAAAAAAATGTTAACAAAGTCTAGTAAGAAGGCAGTGGGACATGTCAATGTTCGAGCCAAGAAAAGTTAAAAAAGTCTCAGCTCAGAAGCATTTCCTCCATAAGGGACAAAAGTTTGGATCTATTAGATAAATGATTATTATATTGGCATGCACTTGACTCTATAAAAATTGACTCCACAGTGAATGGTGGTGAATCCAGCAGTTCAGAGAGACTTTGCTCTTATTGCAGTTATGTTCTGTGTGGTCATTTATGCAGAGTAAGCCATTCCAGGGTCTGCTTGGACGTGTTGGCTTTACCATGCATTCACTGCAGGAATATCTGAGTACCCTGGTACCTTCAGGCAGGCTGAGAAGAACCATCGAGACTTGGACAAACGTCTAAAATCCACCAATTCTGCCCGGACCGTGTCCAGAAATTTTTCCACTACTCTAATTTGTTATCACCCTAATAAACACTTATTCTCTGCTCAGCAGTCAATTTTCCTATTTCCTGGTGGACAGGAGCCCATCCCCAGGCCTTCTCCTGCAGCTGGCTCTGGATGCTCACCCACTGGCAGCAGCGGCAGGGAGCAGAGCCAGCGGGGCCGGGCTGGCCCATTGCCCCACAGAGGGTTTCATGCACATATGCTGGGCCATGTGCAGCAGTTTCCACTGTCTGCCACTGCTTCAGCTGATGGACTGACTCATTTCACAAGACAAATTGCTTGGAATACTCATGCATAAGCCAAGATGCTTATTAATAATTTGGAGGTATCTTTTCCGTCCTTATTCTCCTTCCCAGGGGAAGTGGGCTGTGGACTGTGACATAAAAAATGTCTTACAACACTTATTTAAAACATGCCCAAGAGTATACATGTACATATGTATATTTATTCCATGTGTTTCATATTTTCTTTCTTCCAGGTGTCACTTTCAGGGACAGCATTTGTGAGAGTTTGCCATTACCTTTTGCCTTGAAGCTGATACCAAACACAGAAGCAGGCGTGAGATATGGCATTAAACCAAACTAATCTTTAACATAAAAGCATGTTTTTTATTTATCTTCTAATTTTAATGCCTCGCAAAGGAAGATCTTTTAAAAATATATATACCAATAATTATAATATTTCTGAGTTTTTTTCCTAATGGGCACAGAATAGCTAATTTAGCTAAACTATCAAGCCAGAAGACTATGAATAAGAAAACAGGAGAGCGATTATTAGAATTCCATAATTTATATTTGTTTTCCTTCTAGGGCAGGAAACTGAGAGTGTAATCAATTTTCTGTTGCAATCAACTTTTTAAGGAGAAACAATACTGAACTATACTCAGGGGAGAAAAATACTGAAAACAGCATGTTTTGATTTGGTTTGAGGGACATTATCACCTTGATCACTGCAGTGAGCTTGGGTTGCTCCATTCAAAAAAGATAGATTGTAATGGGAATAGAAATGGTCCAGAGAAAGATGAAGACCATGACAGAAGCATGGAAATACAGGATAAAAAGAATTGCCCTGAGTTATAAAGAAATTATGTAAGGATAGAAAATAAAGAAAAATATTAAGAAGTCAAGCTCTGTCCGTTGAATAAGGGCATTCTTTGGATTTAATCTCATCTGCTGAAAGTTGTTAACCCATTGAGAAGGAGTTGTTGGACAGACTGTTGATGAGAATTGGAAGGAAGGGGCAGTCATTCTTTTGGTGTAACTATTTTTCATCCATTGCACTTAAACCAGGTGTTCATATCAGCCCTTTTGCTTCTGCACCAGCATCAGCACATTTGCACTCTTAGCAACAAACCACTGCTGCTTCAAGATGAGCAGAACAAAGGCAGTAACAGGTAGATGATGTTGGTTCCATGGTAGAGAGAGGAATAGGAACCAGAAGAAGTGAAATAAGGAATTCAAGAATCTTTTCTGGGGTTTGGTGAGAACTCTGTGTAGGAGCTGACCCAGTCACTGCTGGCAAACCAAACCAATGTGCATTGCTAAGGAAAAGCTCCTCACTCATCATGGAATCATCAAATGGTTTGGGTTGGAGGGGCACTGAAAGATCACCCATTTCCAACCCCCCTGCCATGGGCAGGCACATATTCACTGAAGCAAGTTCCTCAGAGCTCCATCTAATCCAGCCTTGAACACTTCCAGGAATGGGGCATCCACGCCTTCTCTGGGCAGCCTCTTCTATTGCCTCACCACCCGACTTAGCTGACAGAAATTTTTTCATTCCCTCATCAGTTGGTTCAAAAACAATGAGAGTTTATGTATAATTGCAAAGTGTTTCTCCAGTAGTAGCTCCCTCGCAGTTCAGTGCAGGGAGACTGCTCTCACTCGGGTGCCATTTCCTTCACTCAGTGCCGTCTCACTCAGGACACCAGTCCCCTGCCCAGCATCGGATCTAATTATTTATTAATTGTTCTTTGCAAGTGTTGAAAGTGTTTCCATTGGCTCTGTAACAGGGTGCCCTCTTGTGACCGCTCCAAAGCGAGTAATCATACACTGGTAACCAAAATGTGTCTTGGGGTCTTGGATTTCATCTCCTGTCTGCCTTGATTTTCAAAAGCCTGAGGTCAGGGTGATGGCAATGTCTCTGACAGACTCCTCGTACAGTTAGACTTCAGCACAGTCATACCTCGCCAGACACATCTGAAATGACAGGGTGACATCAGAGGGATTGTGAAATATTGCACACAAAGATAATTACAACTTTACCCGAAGCTGCATGCGCAGCATAGCTGCTTGTTAATATACAACAGTCTCATTCAGTCTGCACTGAAATTTAAGTAGTCTGCCCACGATAATAATAATGAAAACCAAGAAAAAGCACTTTCTATCTTCTTTCTGCCCATCATGGCCACTAACAAGTGCAATTTGGTTAGGGGCAAAGAGAAGGAGGCAAGGGAATGCACAGAGAAATTAGGTGAGCGAGCTGTGGGGTCACATTTTAATGAAAATGTATTCACGGATTCCTTTTTTTCTCAGTGTCAAATGGATTATCACATTTAGGTGTAACACTTTGGAATTATGCACTCCCCCGTGTGGAGCCATATTAAATGAGGCAGATAAGACCTGGTGCATTTGGCAGAGAAGAGGGAGTCACTGACTGATGCTGCACTGGCCTGGGGCACAACCAGGGAGTGCTTGGAGCAAGTGTCCCTGCACGGAACAGACAAGGTGGATGCAAACAAGGAGGAATGGTATCTTGGGCTCTCATCTTAGCTAGCAACTACAGTGGAAAAAGCCCCGGAGGTTTCATATTCCCAGTAAAATCTGTGTCATTGTGTAACTGGGGCTGTGCACCCACCCCAGTCACTTTATGGAGCTGGGATAAGCTGATTCCTGCTACCTGTTGGCTGCACTTTTTTTTTTCTCTTCAGTTGCATGATGAGACTGTGAAAAATATGTAGGGTGTGGATAAAAGCATCAAGGACTGTTTCCTGGGAAAATAGTTGTGTGGGATTAAATTGCTTTTGGCCTCTGTTGAATGCAAGATGTTTCCAGCAGGGAATCAAAGGGATGAGTGTAATCTGCTGTCTCCAGCTGTCTGGTAACCAGGGGTCATCTGCACCTTTCCTTCTATAACATCTAGGATTTGAAATCACATGGCATGGGCACAGCTGAACAGGAGAATAAGACGGCAGAGAATTTTTGAGGGAGATTTCTCAGCTCTGGAATACACCAAAGTCAACTCAGTGGGGTGCACTCTCCTCCTCCCCTCAGTCATTAGACAAATTAATTGAGGGCAGCAAGCAACAAGGTGTGAGGTTTCATTGCTGTTGTTAGGGTTTTGCAGCAGTTTTGTAATCGAGATGGTTTGCCCTGGATGGAATAAAAATGGATTTAGAACAGAGAATTTCTCATTCATTTTTTGCCTAATTGTTGTATCTCTCTTTCCCCCCCTTCATATGTTATAAAAGCAGACAGAAGTAGGGAAGGAAGTTATTTGAAGTTGAAACAAGTTCTTGGTTTCTCACATGCATTTCAGCTTTTCATGCCTGTGCCACTGAGTCATGATCTGAGCCCACAAAGTTCCTAGACTGGGGCTCTTTGAGGACGAGTTCAGCCTCACAAATGAGGCAGCAGCAGAATTTTACCTGGTTTCAAATTTGGGACCAAAATTTCAAAGGTGTGCTCTGCCTGGATTTCAGTCTTGGTGCTGAAATTTCTTTTGTTGTTGTTGTTTTTGGAGTGTTTTTTTTAGTTTGTTTGAATCTTGAAAGATTTGGGATTAGATAAAAAAGAGAAATGGACTGGCATTGCTGATTTTTATAGTTTTAAGTTTTCCCAAGACTCAGTCCCCTTCAAGCTTTTGACAAGTTAATTTACAAGCCTGCTAGAGGTGCACGTTGATATGGGAATTTTCCTGAGCTATAGTTGTGTTTTATTTTACTGGTACTACTCTAAAAGCACTATATTGGTGCACCAAGTGCAACTGCATTGAGATGATGAGCAATTAAAATCACTTCTTGCATAATAAAGCACATTCTATCATGTTGCACTTACTTAACATACCAATGCAATGTGTTATACAGCATTTAGCTAAATTACAGTAAATCACCTATTTAAAGAAGTTTTTCTTTCAGCCTTGCATGTGGGGAAAAAAGTGCTGGGAACAGTAAAAGGATAATGACCCATAATGGCAGAAAGCTAAAAATGGGATTCCAGTTGTCTCCTGGAATTAAATGCTGTACCAATGTTGTTAAAGGCAAGCTGTTCTCTGTCCTCTGTTGCTCCTTGTATCAGCATCACAAAGTCTAAGAAATTCTTATTTATTTCTGCCAGACAAAGTAGGAAGGCAGAAGAAAAAGGAGTTACTGGTGAGGGTAGGTGGATTGAAACAAGAGGCAGGGTGGTGGCAGGGGCTGTGAATGTTTACAAATGCCAAGGTCTTCAGGGACCGTCCCTAAGGAACAGCTAACTGAGGGCACAATGAAGCTGTGGGTGTGGAAATGGAGTTTTGTTTCTATTCCCTATTCATGATCCTTGCCTCCCACTTTCTCAGTTATCCCAGCCTGCTGTAGGCACCAGGGGACAGCGAATGGGAGACCTTCCCTGCATTTTCTCCCTGGGAAGCAGCTCAGTATCAAAACAATCTTTGCTTCTGCCTTGGGGAGGGAACTTCAGAGCCAGTTGTTTGTTGGGTACATGCTATAAATATCAAATAGATGAACTGCAGCGTGTCTTGAAAGAACAACAGATCACAGCATTAAATGCATCATCACAACAGCTTTATTTCCACCTGAGTTTGTGATTGCATCTCTCTGGACACCTGAATAGGCTTCCATTGGGGACTGATTGTGCTTTTATTTTGCATTATGATCTATGTGGTGAAGTTTTGCAGCAGTTAGTGAGCATGCACAGTCCTAACATTTGTTCAACTTCTGTTCTCAGTGTTTCTCTGAGGCTTAAATTCCCCCTGCCCCAAGGAGTGCAGGTCTTGGGGGGGCCACTCTCCTACCTGACTCCAGTTAGGCAGATACTGTCCTAAGTGAGTCAATAATCCTGCAGGCCTAGCAAATAAGATGCAATTTCCACTTCCATGAAAGCAAAGTAAAATAAGTATTTCCATAAATCTGCCTGTGTTCATCCTTCTCCCTGCTCATACCATGCTGCACCTTATTCCTCTTGTTCGGTGCTTCTTAATGTTTGCTGGTTTGGGGTTTTTTTTATGACAGCTTCTATTTCCTCTGTGAATTAACCCTGTTCTGTTGTTTTCTTCTATGCTTCCATTATGTTCAAAAACCTCAGGCTCCCTCTCTCTCAAAACCAGTCCCTGAAGATAGCAGGATGTCTCTGAAGATAAATGCTTCTGCTGCATCTGGCAGGATTAAGGTTTTTTTTGGGTCTTGGCCCCTCACGCAGCAACCTGTTAACCACAGCTTGTCTATTCCCTTGCCTCAGAAACTTGACACTCAGAAAGTACTGTTTTTACAGGAAATTCAAAGTCAGGTCATCTATTGGTAGTCTGGGTTTGCTTTCTCCAGCTGGACCCTCCCCTTTGGCCCTGGTGTGTGTGAGCTGGGATGAGAGATGTGACATGCTCAAGTCATGGGACACAGCCACTTCTTTCCCCACTCTGGTCTCCATCCACTGTTCTGAGGCTCACCTGACCCTTCAGAAAACCTTCTGGGGTGCTAGACAAGCAGAAGGTTATTTTTAATTTTAACTCCACTGCCTGATCCTTGTGTATTTTTCCAAAGGAATTTAACTATAGTACATAAGGTTAAAAATACGAATTTTGTCTGAAGAAACATCTGTCCTACAATTGCAATCTTCCTGCCTGCTACCTTGTTAGATGGTGAGTGCTATCCAGGTGTGTCTGATCAATACCTGCCTGGGAGGACTCCAAGAAACCCTTGGCTGGTTCAGGCGTTGCTGTCACCTCGGTGAGGGAGGGCCCAGCCCGGCCGAGGGCCGAGTGATGCCATGCACCACAGTGGGCAGTGCTGCAGGGCTCCTGCAAGACTCGTCCTTCGCATGTAAGATAAAATACCAAAGGTCTGACTGCTCTGGGTCATTAAAAACCCCACAGTTTTTCTTTTCCTCCCATGAGGAATAACAGAAGGGTGCCAGTGCTCTCTTGGTGGCCCTGTGACGTTTGCTGTGCCAGCGCAGAGCTCCATCCCAGTATCTCTGTACATGGCTTGGTGCAAAGTGACCTCTGTCCCTCAGGACCTGTTGCTGTCTGCTCTCTTGACACAGCATAATATGTTTGCCAATCCTGCTAGTATCTGGAGGCTCATTTGTCTGAAATGGCTTAGAACAACTTCAGGACTTAAATTTTCTTTATTCACCGATCTTCCTTAATCTTAGGGACTGACAATGATAATTCCCTCGATGCTGGCTTTCATCAGACTGAGACTCATTCAATTATCTTTCATGTCTGTTGATCAGGACTCAAGAAGTTTTCCTCTAAATCTGTGGCTCTAAAAGACTGGAGTGGCCTTAACAGTCCTGACTCTACCTTCTCTCACTATCTCTTGCTGCTGACTTGCTGCATGTGAATTTTCATAACCTCTTTTTGTCTACTTGTCATTCATCCATTATTAAACTGATAGAAAATTACAATTTCATTAAAATACTTTTTAGAGCTGGATTTAAATATTTTTTTCCCATATTTTATCACTCAGTTTTGCTTTCTGCTTTCCATAGTCTCTGACAAATGATGAAAGTTCCCCTCACAAGCACACAGGTCCTGCTAGTATCTTATAAACCAGTCTCCCCTCTCTGGTGGTGTGGACTTCAGAGAAGCTGTACTGCACTAAATTTTTGGGCACTGATGCTATGTTCCTGTTGATGGATGTCATTCCTTGAAATTCTTTGCGCTCAAACTTGCTCCTTCCAGAAGTAAAGTTGTCCCAAACCTTCTTGTCCAGTGTGGTGAGCTGTTTTGTCTGGTGCCCAGTCTGACTGTCTGTGCTGTTCCTGGCCAGGGCTCAGTGACTTCAAGGGACACGAGCTCCCTCTCACTGGGTCTGTTTTCTCTGCCCATGGATTTTCTGACTGAATTCAAGACAGAGAAACAGATGGGGTTTATGATTTCACCAATTCTGCTTAGCAGGTTTTTAAAAGTTTCTCCCCAGGCCTCCCCGTTCCTCTGCACTGACTCTGCACAGCCCCAAGTCTGCTCCATTATTTCTGGTAATCGTTGTTTTTTGCAATCAGTCACTTTTTTTAAGTGTGACTACATATCTGTGTCTACACTCACAGACAGAAAATGTATTCTATCACCCAGACAATTTCCTGGAAGTTGAAACAGGGATGAGGAGTTGGCAAAGTGAACTTTGCTGTTGAATCATAGAATCATAGAGAGGTTTGGGTTGGAAGGAACCTTAAAGACCACCCAGTTCCAACCCCACTGGACACCTTTCACTAGACCAGATTGCTCAGAGCTCCAACCATCCTGGCCTTGAACACCTCCAGGGATGGGGCACCCATGGCTTCTTTGGTGAAGAAGAGACGGAAGAAATCCAAGAAAGATTGAAGAAATGGAATAAATGGCTGTAAGCCTGAACATTATAATTTTTGGCATCATTTATACTGAACATCAGCCCCAAAGAAAGGCAGATATAAAAAATGAGATGCAGTGATGACCTTTATCAGCTGTGGTGACAACTATAAATCAGGCTGCAAATTCTCATCAGCTTGCTGGACAGAATTCATTATAGAAAGAGGCTGCTGCATTGCTTTCTGGCTTTGATTGAGGCATGTCCCATTTAAATAAATGCTCTTGCACTGGAACAAATCACATATTTCAAAACAGAAGTCCAGGAATATTATTCATCTTTTGAGGACTAAGACCCAGCTAAACCTCGCAGTGTTTTGTTTGGAATATAATGCAGATCAATTTGTTCTTCTCTTAAGCAGACCAATTTTCTGTTCATTAATTCAGACAGTGTGTTGATGGCTGGTATTGAATATAATGGTAAGATTTACAGCCCTAACAAATCAGCACTGCTTCATTTGTTCTTTTTTAATGCATTCCAGAAGTACATGCAGCAGATTAGCACCTGATTTTAAACTTGTTACGCTTTAACAAATAATGGGAAAGTCTGTCATCTACTTCCAACCATGGAGCAACCATGGAGTAATCTTCTTGAAGTTTCACAGTTTATTAAAATGTTATGGGGTGTTTTGGAGCATAAGGAGCAATAAAATTTGGTAGCAATGTCATTACGGGCAGTAATGTAACGTCCATCAGTTCCTGCAATGTTCAAGAAACAGCTTCACAGACTCACTAGATTAACAAGCGACTTCACCTGTGTACTGAACTTTGAGCTGAGTTTCATTGCTATATTTTTCTGTAATTAGGAAGTATCCTGAGAGGCTTACAATTATCCAAATGTTTTGCTCACCGTATTTCAAATGTGATTTTTCTGCCTAGAACTTAGTGTGTAATTGGAAAACATTCTGTGTTTTTGACAGAGGGTGTTTATTAAAGCAGTAATTTTTTTCAGAATGTCTGATAATTAGGTAATAGTCTGTATCTCAGTTTAATTTTTTCTGTTATTTCTGGAATGCCTGAAATATTGCTGGAAAATAAAAATTTGGACTGCATACTTTCCTCTTATAACGAATAATGCTTCAGACTTTGTTTCCTGAGTATATAAAGACCAGGTGTGTACGAAGCATTAAATATTTTACTGCCATACTTCCTAAATTGTTGGCGTAAACACATTTCTTAAGGATCTGGACACAGGAGGTGGAAGTTAGAGTTGTCAATATATTGCTGCTGAATCAGACCCCAGGGATTGTCTCTTCTGCCACATGGACCAGGACAAGGGAGAAAACTTTGAGAAGATTCTAAAATGCAGGCAAATTTCTCAAGTTGATGATTCAGGATATTGCTTTAATCCTTCTCAATGGCTGGTTCACGGGCTTCCTGAAAAACGTCCCCATTCAATACATACAATCTTTGGTGGATTTTTCTTCCATTTTTCTATTTCTAGTTTGGATCCACCTGCAGCCCTGGCACCTGCTCTGTTCTGGGACTGAGACTTCCACACTTTGTTTGCCTTCAGCATGAAGAAATAATCCTTTTTATTTGTGTTGAACCTGACACTGGCTGGTGTCATTTGGTGCCTTCCAGTATTTATTTTGGAAAAGACAAGGAATAAGCATCCCTTATTTATCTTCTCCATACTGCTTCTGACTTTTTTGACTTCTGTCCTAGCTCTGTTCAATCAGTTCTTTCTCAAGTTTAAGTTTCTAAGTTTGTTCAGTCATAAATTGTATGAAGGAATATTTTAAAGGCAAATACAAATCTTAATCTCATTCAGATCCTTCTTTTTTTTNTTTTTTTTTTTTTTAATTCAGGACAGAAGTTGCTGGTAAGATTTATTCCATAATTTAAAAAAATGTTATGCTTTGAGAACTTTGCCTATGAGTCTGAAGGGCTGCTGCTCTGATTTGGACTCCGACAATCTTAAAGTCTCTAAAACCTTGTGGTTTTGAGAGGATCAACTGTATTACAGCAACCATTTTCCCCTACAGAATCTGATTCATCCCAATCTCAGAGAAGATTTCTTCTTCCTCCACTTATGGGTGAATCTGTGACATGGAGGAGGAGATTTTTTATTGGTAGCAATAAGTAGAGCGCAGAAGGTTTTCATCTGCATTTTCCAAGCATTTTATAAAGCTGGTTAATGACTGTGATGAGGATTATCATCACCAGGTTGGAAATAAAAGACTGAAACTTGGATAAGGAGTGTGCTAGGTCTGTACACCAAAGTTTTGAAAGAACCAAGTCTCAAAACCCAGTGTTGCCTTTAGCAGGTCACCCCAACTAGGCAGTGCACACTTCTGTGGTTACAGTGAGCTGGGTTTGTGCTTGTATGAATCCTAGAGGATTTAACCTCAGCTTTGACTCATCCCAGGACAACCCGTGGATAATGTTAAACCATCCAGATGTCCCTAACCCTTGTTGCACCATGGTAACACTGCTGGGGTAGCCACAGTAAGCGCAGGTGATGAGCAATTCTTTCCCTAACTGAAACTGGAAGCAGAAGTTTGGTAGGATCCATCAGTTCTCAGTCTCAGTCTAGCCAGGTTGCAAAAAAAACATAACCCCAGTCCTGTGCCAAGAAAAACTGCTGATTCCTTTAATGGCAGAGTGGTTGGGACTTATGTTTTATCTGCAGGGCAGTGCATGTAAGCACTGATCAGACTTGAACTTCAGTTTATGACATCCCTTTATTGTTGTAATGTTTTTCATCCTGAACTTTTGACCTGCTACCTAACCCTCATTTGGAGTCCCTTTCATATGTCTGCCCCAGCCTTTCTGTCAGGCAGGTTGTGTGCTTTGAGAGCTGGACACTGTCTCCAGTATTCTTATCCTTGTCCAGCTGTCTTGAGAGCTGGAGTAGTCCCAAAGTGCATAGAGACAAGCTGATTTGCCTTGTTTCATGTGAAAATGGTGATTTCTCTGCGTGTATCTCCTTCTGGTATAAGTTTGCAGAACAAATTTCAGAGTTGGAGCACAATATTAGATTCCAGAATCTGCTTTGTTAGAGGGTCATTTGCCTTTCAGAGACTTTCCAGGCTTATTAAACTCCTACAGAGACTGCGGACCTCAGAAACCTTTAAACATAAGGAATGTTTTTTTGACCTTGTTTTCTACCCCAACAATTTAGTAAGCTGGGTATGTACATTCAAAACAGGTCACTCTTGCATTCATCTAAGGGAAAGTGTGGCACAGCAAACATGTGACGAACACTAACCATGTTGGTTTATGGCTGTCCTCAAAGCCACTGTTAGCAATGACTGTGTTAAAAAATAATTTGTGTTCTTCAGAAAGAAGTTCCCAGCAGTACTTTTCGTTTAAGTCTGTAATTAGGTTCCACACAAACAGACAATTTCAGATTTCCTTAATGACCTTTTGTTTTCCTCCTTGCAGATAATGAATTCATTTATAGGAACCAGAATGGCACAGTGATTCTGAGGAATGTCGAAACCAACAGTTCAACAATATTAATAGAAAACAAAAAAATTGTAAGTATTTTCTATGACAAGTTGCTGAATTTCACAGCCCTCTTGCAGTTGGATCAGTAAAGCAGAAAATGACTTGGGTTTCAGCTTCATGTATTGTCAAGGAGAAGCAATTCACTGGTAATACAATGGGCTATGCAGTGATGGATAATGTGAGATTGAACTCCAGCTTTTGTTATTATTCTGCAAGCTCAGTTTCTCTCATACTTCTAGAAAGTATCATATAGAGATCTGAAGCTAGTCTTGCATATCATATATAATTGAAAGATGCATAATTCTCATCTTTGCATCCTTAATAAAAAGGACAATTGATATCTTTTACTGTCTGTCATCATTCTCTACGTTCCTCCATGCAAATACTTATTTTTAATTTGTGCATTTGCTGATTTTTCTTGCCTAATAGTTGAAATGTGATTTCAGTGTTGTTTATGAGTAGTGTTGAGGAATAGAAGTGGAGTTGCAGAGGAGAGAAACCCTAAGAAATTGTGAAAAGAAGTTACTAGGTGGCTATTAAAATGAACATAAAGAAAACAAATTCACATCTGATACAGAGTGTTGCTTATAGAGATAGAAGTGTTTTGTAGCACTGTTTTTTGTAGTAGATGAAGCCAGCATTGTGGCAGAAGTTAGTACATCAATTATATTAGCTATTTTTTAATGAGACAAAGAATTTATCACTGAATTGTTATAGCAGGGCCCAACCTTAAGCTTCACATGCTGCATTTAACCTTCAACCTTTTCTGCATCACATAAGGAATCCTCTTTTACTCTTTCTTTACAATTCTAAGGGTGAAGAATGGGCTGGCTTCCTTTAATGTCAAGGTCTGTTGAAGTCAAATTGCTTCCATTTGGCCTCTGTTTATTCCACTGGTTTTTAATTTTTGCCATTTGTAAGAAAAGGACAGTGCTACAAGATAATCCTACGTTTTCATGCCACCCTACTGCCTGTTCTACCTTTGTTGCTCTGCCCTCTCAGTAAATAAATCTACAGGTCACCTCCGCACTAATCCAGAAAGTCCCAGTGCGAGAGCTGCCATCACACCTCACTCAGACACGTTGTCTTTTTCCCTTTCCTTCCCAGCCCTGGGTTAGAAAGCTTTTTCTACTTGGTCATGTTTCCATTTCTCCGTGTTATTAACATAACAGTAAATAAAATCTGTTTTCCTGGTGACACTGCTGGTTCCTAGGCTCCCCTGTACCTCCTCATCCTGATCTATGCTGGGCCATCAGCCTGTTAGATGTCCCAGAGAGGTGGTGGGTGCGTCTTCCCTGGAAATGCTCAGGATCAGGTTGGATGGGGCTCTGAGCAACCTGGTCTAAGTGAAGATGTCCCTGCTCATTGCAGGGGGTTGGACTAGATGGCCTTTAAAGGTCCTTCCAACCCAAATCATTCTATGATGGTATGACCTGTCCGCTCCGCTTTTGGTTGTCCCCTGGGCTCCCCCCACGGCACATCCAGCCTCTCTGGCCTTGGGGAGGACTCTCCCCAGTGGGGTGCTCTGTCTTTCCCAAATTCTCCTTTCAGTTTTGCTCTGTGGGACTCTCTCAAGGACTTACATCTACTTTGTTAGGTGAGAGGGTGAGATTTAAAAGGCAGTGGATGAGTGATGTGTTAGTGGCACCTCTCTTTGACCTTGGTGCCATCTGTGCCGGCAATGCATTATATTGAAACACACTGGGAAGGAGAAATGGCTTCACTATACAAATGAAAAGTGGAGCAAGAAAAAGGCAATTCCTGAGAAGCCCGAGATATCCTGGCATTTCTTCTTGTTAGCAAGATTTACAGTGCTGATTTTTGCAGAAGCCAGGTCAGGGTGCACTGTATCACTGCAGCATCCCAAAGACTTTTAACTGGGGAAAATGGAATCGTTTTCCTCCGTGTTGCCTTAATTGGGGGAGGTAGTCGTGTGTCTATTACTAATTTGCTCCAGAAGCTATTTACTCTTTTTCATCTCCTGCACTGAGAGAATAAGAGGGAATTAATAAATTGCCATTTATCAGAGTTTTCTACTAACTACTGCCTACATCTGCCACCTCACCAGCCACTGTGCAGTTAGAAGGAAAATTCTGGTTTTTTGATATAGCTGCCTGTTCTGAGTCCCAGTGCATTTATTCTTCCTCTTATGGGGGCACACAGTTGCCCACATAACATTTCTGGTGTTTGAAAAGAGATGTTATATTTTTCAAGACACTTAATCTGGCAGTGTTCTTCATCCTTAGAGAGATGGTCATAACAATTAGTTCTAGGTGTCATTAGCTTGAAAACTGAAGAACATTTGTTTCAATATTGTATTTATTTTCTAGGTCTCCTTAAAGGCTATCCGGTATGAAGTGTCACCTGACCGGGAATATGCTCTATTTGCCTTTGATGTTGAACCCGTAAGTGAACAGATTTGATTTCAAAATACACAGCCTTTCTTTTTTTTTTTTTCACTTTTATGCCAGTGAGCTGATACTTTAAATTAATTGCTTCCTATGAAACAAAGCAAGAAACCCCCTCACTTAGCAATTCTGAGAGCATGTCACACTGCCATCTAGTAGAGGAGAAAGGTATAAATTAGACCGTAGAGGAAACACTGTCATTGCCAGGATTTTATAGCCTTCGGGAGGGGGATTGTGAGGACATGTCTTTGCTACAAGGATTTCTGTTCCTCTTCTGTGGGTTTTTTTTTCCACAGTGCCTTTTTCAGTCACCCTATAAATTTCTTCCCCAGAACGAAAAGCTACTGTCAGTGTCTCCCACAACTGAAATAATACATTAATTATGGTGTCACCATTCCCAGTGCTGCAGTTAGGGTTGAGCTATCACTTTCATTATAAATCCTTTTCTTCAGAGAGTTAGGTATAAATCATTCGTAAAAAATCACCATTAGGTTGCTACTAGGTTCTGGATTATAGCGAGTTTTTTACCAAACTTCAGAAGGGAAAAGTGTGATGAATCATTTTTAAATGATGACCAAAGAATCAAACATGGGGGAAGCAATTCTTCTGCATGAATAATATTTTTGTCTTTCTCAATTCTGCTGGTATAAGGCCTGAAATGTTTGAATGATAGCTATGCTGTACTACTTGGATGAACTATAAGCTCTATATATTTTGCTTCCATAATCTAGAATATCACCAATTCTTCAAAATGAAAATAATTAATTCACTAACAGCTGTAATTCTTTTTCTGTAATGTAAATAACATTTCAGCTAAGAAAAGGAAATGTGTTGGTCCTTTAGGTAGTGGAGGTTGTGCCTCTGTTGCTCATCTGATTTCTCCGCTATCACCTTTGGAGTTATTCCTGACTTGATGCTGTGAAAGTCAGAAGCATGCCTGGTTTTAGAAGAAGGGAAAATAAAACTGCATCAGAAACTTCGGGAATAATTCATAATGATTTTTCCTGGGGAAATTACTGGTGGTGTGACTTCACTTACCTGAAGCTTAGCTGAGTTCTAGACAGAGATGGATGTGGAAATGTTAAGTTAATTCTAAACATGGGGAAGACAGCCTAAGGGTCACTGAGCAAGCAAAGCCTTTCTCTCAAATCTCCCCACCATGTGAGCCAGAGATGTTTTGTAAAATTCAGTTCTTTTAGTGGAAATCAGCCTTTGGCTGTGGAAGCCCTGTGCCGACACTGCTCAGATGCACTGTGCAAGCTGGAAGAGCCCCGAGGGGGGAGGGCTTCCTCAGTTCCTCTGAGAATGACAGAAAAATGCCTTTAATGACAAAAAAAAAAAATAGAGAAGAAGTTTAATTTCTGAAAAACAGTAATGAGAAATTCGCTTTTTATTTTCAACCTTTATGCATTGAAAGGACTGCACACCCTGAAGATCTGCAAGAAGCAGAGTTAGGGGAGCTTTTACAGCACGGACTTTGTGCTCAGGCTGCAGAGGAGTGCTTGATGTGAGCAATGTGGCAGGAGGGGCATGGGAATGGAAAGGCATGGGCTGGATGTGTTTCCTCTGCATCCTTCTCTCTGCCTGCCAGTGCTTGCAGACCTGTGAGTTTGAGGTACAGGTGAAACACTGAGTTTGTGGTCCCTAAGATGCCTCTCTGGAGAAGAGAGAGCAGCACACAGCCAGGTGCTCCCTTCCTCACACCACATCTTCTTCCAGAAAGGAAAACCCAGGGTAGAAATCCGAAAACAAGACCTTTGGGAACATTTGAGTATGTGGCATATACTCAGTGTAAGAGAACATTGCAAATTGCTCAGGTGTTCATGTATAGCAAGAGTTCCTGAAGCAAAATAAAACAAAACGAAACCTCCTCTTTTTTTCCTTTAAGATCCATGTTTATGGAGAAAACAGTTTGTTGGGTTTGTTTTGTTTTGTTTTGGGATTTATTTTGTTTTGTTTTGCTTTCTTTTGTTTTATATTGCTTTCTTTTGTTTTGTTTTGTTTTGTTTTGAAGCATGCTAATAGAGGGATAGTTAGATTCAGTCTTGGTTATTGCAGCCTTAAGCCGTGATGGGTGGCTCTGTGTATTAAAATGGCAATAACTGTTAAATTACTTCTTCAGCTTTCTTCTCCCTTGGTATGCAGACTGTGGCTACAAATAATTGCATGTTAGTTAGCTCTTCACATTTTCTGCATTTCAAACTGTATTCTTGGACAAAATTCAAATTACGCTGTTTTCTACAACACAAGAAATTGATTAGCAAAGCCTTGGGCAGTTGTCCTTGTTGCAAAGTCAAAAGGAAATTTCAAGAGATGTATTGGCAGAGGACATGTCTTTAAAGTTTAATTCTACAGTTTCAAAAAAGGGGCTTCTTGGAATTATTGTGTACTTATTTTGTAGGCGTCACAAATTGTTTCTTATTTTTTGGCATTTGAAAGTGGGATGCGCTGCCTTTTAGTTGTTTGTGAGTATAGACATTTTCATCATTTTTTACACAGCACAGTTGTGCTGCTGTTACATATGTGTATGATATTTTAATATGCATAGTATGAATTAATCATTTTTCTGAATTCTGAAATGAATGGATTCAGCCTCTATGTTTAATACCAGCCAGGAATAAACATCAAAATAGAAGAGCAGAATGTGTCACTCCAATGAAGCAGAATATTTCTAAGAAAAGTGCAACAAAGTAATTTCCTTCCAGTAATAGCTGCTTCTATACTTTTGTATTTATTTGCACAGAAGCATCTCTGCTCAGTGTTGGTCTGGGTAACAGCACTGACACCCACGTTGGAATAACACAGCACTGAACTGCCAGACACCTATTTTGCAAAGATACTGAGGCAGCTAATGTTTGTTTTCCTGTTGTATCACTTCATCATTTTAAAGGATAAAGAATTAAAGCGCGTTCCTTAAAATATATTTCTCCCAGGAAGCTTGGCAGACAGCTGTGAGGTTGGTGTGGGTACACTGTGGCTAGTCTGGCTGTCACGTTTCACTGTAAATGCTTTTTTTGTGGTGCTTATATTTACAGAAGTTTAATCTTTCAGGCAGCAATATTCTGGGTAAGCCTTGTGCTAATAGGGAGCTTTTCTAACCTTGAACATGGAAGATTTGTTCTTTTTCTGGAAAGGTCAGAGGAAAGGCACCAGGCTTCTTTCTCTTAAAATACTCCCACAGTTTTTCTGCTGTTTGTTTTTGATTTCTTTACACTAAAACAAGGTGCGACCTGAGGCCAAAACAGCTGAGTGAAATTTCGGGAATGCGTTGGGGAATAAACACCGCCCGCCATAGAGAAACTTTGATTTCAAATCATCCTTCACTGAAACAGGTGTCTGAGGCTCTGATATAGGGTTAAATAACCCCGAAACACGTGGGCAAATGGGGTTTGGCCACAGCACCCCAGCAGAAGGGGTGCAGAGGCTCACGGCTCTCTCTGGTGTGCCAGGCCAAGGACACTCTTGCCCAGCTCGTGGCTCCACCAGCACTGATGGGCAAGCTCTGTGCTCCCCGTGTGCCTCCTGGGGAGACACGCAGGTCTTTGGGCTGGAATCACCTCTGTGGGTCTCCCTGGTCTCCAAAAGGGATTTCCTGAATAGCCAAGTGACGAAGCAACCCTTAAATCCAGCGGCATTTCTGTGATGCAGTAAGAGTAAAGACAAGTAACTAAAGCTTGTGCAGCTTTCTGTGGCAGTCAATTACCAGTTAAGTTTGTGCAATGGAATAAAAGAAATAGAGGAAATATGTGAGAAGAAAATTCGTTTTCTGGAGGGACACAGTGAGATGTTAAATAGGGAATATTTAATTGCCGTTATTAGGAATCACTGTTGTCATCATGCAAGAGAGGAACTAAAGCTGCCA
This sequence comes from Rhagologus leucostigma, assembly GCA_013397725.1. Taxonomy (NCBI): domain Eukaryota; kingdom Metazoa; phylum Chordata; class Aves; order Passeriformes; genus Rhagologus; species Rhagologus leucostigma. Next base: position 401,917 of record VZTD01004197.1, on the reverse strand, counting down.
AGATTCTTAAAACTTTTTGTTCTTTTGTACAAATTGTCTCCAATTTTACCAGCCCATTACTGTGTTTGTGCCAGTTAAGGGCAATTACACTCAGAAATCCTGGCTGATTAGCATGGCCCAAACTGCAAAGACTTCTGGACAAAGTTAGGGCTCAGAGGCTTTTGCAGCTGATACAACAGATGCTATTACCTATTTTGGCTATTTTGCAGCAAAAGAAATGCTCTTTTTTAATGCTGAAGGCTGGAAAGAATTAATCGTTGTAATTAGAACACACTCAATTATTATTTTTCAGACTAGTTGATGTGGTGAGTTGAGTATTTCTATTCTCCCTGCCTGTATCTCTAACAGGAGTGGTGGGACCAAAGAGAGCACAGAAAGACCCAAACCAAACCTTAGACTTGGTATTTAGAGTGTGAATGAAGTAAAAAAGCATTATTTATGAAAAGCAACATATTACAACTATTGTTGTTACTATTTTTTATTATTTCTCCAAGTCTGGTTGTTATGTGGAATGAAAAGGTTTTGTGCTTATGGTACAATTAGAGCCTCATGCTAATTTAATTAGCTGTGTAAAAATTAAAATAATATAATGCTTGTTATTTCCAAAACACTAATGGGTATAAATATGAATGAAACCTCACAACATCCTTTTGAGCTAGGTGATAAGCATTATTATGATAAATGTACCTCTGAAAATTGAACACTGTCATAACTATCATCAGTAATACTGCTCAAACTGTAGTTGTGATATTTATTGCTTAATTGAAATGGATTCACCAGGCCTAGAAATAGGCTTACATAAATCTGTTTTCTTTCTATGGCAATGAATGTATTTCAAATTTACTTTTGTCATTCTCACCCAATGCTGTTTTCAGGAACACTCAAAATGTGTCGTGATTTCACAATAAAGTGAGCACAGATAGAAAATTTGTGTCGTGAAATAATGCTACCTGTTTTATTGATTGTTGTTTGATTTTTGGTGTTTGTTGTAAATTATTAATTTTTGAGGGGGGCATTTTGAGGGAAAAAGCTTATGTTTTTCACATCCTCTTTTTAACGTGAATACGGTTTTGAATCCTCGTTGTTCATAAATCAGAAGGACTCCTCTATTGGAAAGCTGCACAATAGAATGGCATTTTTCACTTATATCAAAAGCTGGTGGCTAAAATAATCTTTTCTGACATTTTCAAGCCTAAAGTACTGTAACTTCATATACTGTGAGAAATAGTTACTGTTATTAGGATAAATAATGGATTAGGATAAAGCACTTGCTAAATAAAAAGAAGAAAAGGACTCAGTCCAAATACTGCTTATAGTAGCTAAGGTGTTTTTCTGTTATTACATCTGTGCATGTGTGTATCTTCAGGCAGAGTATCTTCTCTTTTCTCAATTCACCAACTGTATGAATGTAGTTGTGAATGCAGAATGAGCTGTTTAATTGTAGTCATTCGGTGCTTTTTAATGAGCAGAAGTCAAGTTATTCATGAATTAGTGGAAACACGTAGTCCAGCCACCCATCAAATCTGACGATTTGCTGCATTTTCATGAAAGCAACATCTTCAGTTACTTCCCATAGAATAAATATTATTAATATCATTCAGATATCCTTAATTTTCAATGAAATGCTCAAAGATTTTGAAAATGGCAGCACTTTTGTGTGTGCCTGTGTGGGCTTTCAGTGAGGTTGTGCTGGGGTTTCAAGGCTGAAGGTGGGGAGCACCTTTCTTTCTCCTTCCTCTTACAGATACTGTTTTGAGTGATATTTTAACAGCCAAGACAGTTAGTGTAAATAACCTTGTTTGATAAAGTGCTTTTTAACCTATTTGAGGTCGAACAGCAGTGCTCCAGCTACATTTGCATAACTAAAGCTAAGGTCCGGTGTGTCCAGAAGTGTTGTATTAACAAGAATGTGCTAAGGACATAGAAGAGGTTAATTTTGTGGGTGGTAGTTTACTCTGGATTTGAAGCTGAAGCAGCAGCTATTGTTTGACACCATTTAGAGGCAATAATTTATTTTAGAAGGAGATTGTTGCAGGAATTTTTAATTATGAATCTGGTCTACTTAAAATGCCCTTTGTGAAAGACAGCCTATTTTTTCCAATCTCAAGCCCACCATGAATAAATTCCCTCATCTGCTGTTTTCGACAAGACAGACAAACCAGAATTTTCAAAGGCATCAGAGAAGGTTGGTTCAAAAGCATTCCTACACTTCCGTTTGCTTTTCTGTCTGACCTGGGGAAGTGTATCTAAGCCAGGACATCAACTCTTCATGGTCACTTTTCATTGAGTAAACCAAAGCTGCTAATACATGAAGCCTCAGCAGCTGGGGGGCTTCCCTACCAGTGAATCTCAGCATAGGCAGAAGTAGCAATACCCCTGTCAGACGTACCAACGTGCTGTCATGTGTTGGTATCAGTAATTGTTTCAGCCTAATTAATATTTGATATCTGCAGTGGCACAGAGAGAGAGAGGGAAGTTTGCCACACAACTCTAGAGGGATTCATGGGTTTTCAAAACTCTATTACAGAGTTGTGCAAACACTGCCTTCTCAGGTGTCCTCAGTCGTGCCTTCAGCAGCAGAGCCCTTCTGATGCCAAATCTTCTCTGCTGCACATGCTTACAAAATTAAAAGTTCTTGCTATGGGAGGGTGGATACTCACTTTAATTGAGTAGGCATGTTATCAAGTGGTGAGAATATTTGTTCTTACTGCTCAGCAGTCAACACTCCATCCAATTTCTGTCACATTGTTTGTTTAGAACAGAAATTTTTTGGACACAGTTACAGGCCAGTGGAGCAATAATTATTGACAAGTTTAATCCTAGAGTTTTCTTTTGAAGGAGAAACTACAGAAACTAATTTCATATTGCTAAATTTCAGAGCCAATTTTGGACTAATACAGATGAAGAAAACAAGTCAAACCTATTCTTTATTTGGTTTGAAGGACCCTCATGGTTCATTTGAAATTCTGACAGAGTTCCAGAAGAAACTGTGTTTCTTTATGTAGCCTGAATGGTTCTTTGCTTTTGACAGCAATTCTTCTGTTTTGGAACACCTTGGTTTAATGAGAAAAAAAAATTAGTTTAAACAAGAAGTTAGAGGGGGGTTAGGAACTCAAAAAAATGAATTGTAGGAACATATTGGTAGTTAGGATCCTTGGGCCATGGGAAAATGGGTTGTTATTTAAAATTAAGGGTCTGTCATTGTAACTCAGTAGAAACTAAAAAAAAAAAGTGGAATGAAAAGACGTATCCCAAGTCTGCATACTTTTTCTTTATCTTCCATTCTTAATAAAAGGGAAATGATAGGCACTGAGTGTCAGCAAGGAGGAATGGCTGGGTGGAGGCTGCTTGTGTCTATTGTCCATGGAAAATATGTTTGCACTCCTTAAATGCAAAGAATGGGTGCTCTCCTCATTCTCAGCAGGTGTTCTTGGAGTGGGATCATCTCAACATTGAAGGAACCTGGTCTAGTAGAAGGTGTCCCTGCTTGTAGCAGGGAGGTTGGAACTGGATGATCTTCCAGCCCAAACAGTTCTATGATTTATCACTGGCAGCAACTCTGGTGACTTGGGGCCTGCAGCTCTTTCATGGGCCAGCAATAAAACCACACTGGATACCAGTTTTTTAGCCCTGTTGCTCCCTGGTTTTGGGGGATGTTTTCAGGGGAAAGTCTGTGCTTCTGAAATGATGGCCTGGGCGCGTCCATAAAACACAACATGCTGTGTTTGCCCGAGCTGGGAAGCAAAGCTGAGCACAGCCTGCAGTCCTCCATCCCCGCATTCCAGTTTTGCTGGTGCCTGCTCCCTACATAGCAATGGTTTTGGTAAAACTGTACCAAACCCCAGTTTCTTACCGAGTCACCATTCACTCCATTCCAGGGACGGTTTATTGTGATTATTGCAACAAAATACTCTGCGTGAAGTACAGAGCATTAAAAACTGAGTCTGCTGACTTCAGCTGCTGGGCATTAACTGCTTTCCTATTAAAAACAACGGATTAAACCCTTGCTGTTCTTCTAATAATGCGGATAAATTGAATTAGAACTAAACCTGAAGCCTCCTAATTTGAGCTAGGAGACTTCGACAGAAATTGCACAAACATGACTGAGTGCAAAATTGTTATTTCAGACTAAGTTGGACAGCCCTGCTTATGTAGCAAAGGCCAGTAAACTGTATCCTACATTTATTCACAGGCACAGATACACATCAGTAAACTGAAAAGAAAATCCACAGTTCCGGGGAAGACTAGAGGAGCATCAAAACTCAGAAATAATTAGCCTGTCATGCAAAAGTACATAGGTGTATTATGTATCAGTATCAGCTATCAGCAGTCTTCCTCTGTAAATATTTTCTTTAGTAAATGAGATTTTCATCAAGCAGGGAAGAAAAATAAAAAAGCCTCAAGGCAAAACACTATGATACAAAAATAACCAATTTTTCTTAGCTCGCATAAGGTTATATTTCTCATTCTGCCTCCTTTTCTGAGTGTATAGATGAGCTAACTTGAACAAACAGTTAGAGATTAATGTCCTAATAAGATTCACAAAATATCTTAAAAATAAACTGCAATTTCTTTCTGAATAAAGCCTTCATAAGATAATTGTATAAGGTTTCCTAGATAGTCAAAATCAGATGGACAGCAGTAAAATAATCAGTTTTCCTTCTTGCACTTGTATGGGGATCTATCTCTAGTGAAACGTGGGGGAACTTTGCTTTACGAGGAGTGAAATAAATACCAGTATGAAAATTATTGAAAAAAATTAAAATTTAACAAATAATTAGATTCCTTGCAACATAGAGTGGTTTCAGAATTACATTAGAGGTGAGTTCCTGCTGTTAAGCATAAATTTTCTTCCTATGCCTTTAGGGACAATAAACATCCTGGTTTGTGCTGGATCGTAATAAGTATAGGTGATTATTTTAAAATGTTAAGGAAAGAAATGTATTAGGAATAGCATGCAAAATGGGAAGACAACAGTGATTTTAAAAGCTTCAGAAAGCAAAACTAGAAAGAATTTAATTCTGGTGTCTCTGCAGAAACATAAAGCAGTCTATAATCGAATTCTCCTGATTTTCAGTCCTTTTTATTTTTTAAATTTTTAATCACTGAAATAGTAAAAAAAATATATTTAGTGCCCTCTTCTGGAAAAACAGCTCTTGCTATGCAGGGCACCCCAATGAAGTTCTTGTACTCAGAAATGCAAATCTTCTGACGCAAATGTTCTCTTTAGCCGAGTTACATGCCTAAATCCAAGGAGTGTGTGGCTCTCTGTGTTTACCCTGAACAAGTGCCTTTTATCTCTTTAACTGCCTGCAGAACTCTGCTTTTACCAGCTCTGTGTTAAAACCAATAATTAATGTTCCTCCTTGGGCAGCTAACGACCCAAATTTGAAAATGGAATCTTCTATTCTTTTTTTTCTTCTATTCTCTGCTCAAAAGAAGCTCTTTTTTGAAAAGGGAGAGGAATCATAGGGCTTTAGTCATGTTCTTAAATGCATGAATGCTCATGTTTTTTTGGTGCAGGAGTGGAAGAGTGATGCTGTTGATGGCAGTGCTGCGAAGGGTTCTGCAGCAGGCAAGGAGCAGGGCAGGTTCTGTGCTCCTTCCTGTCCTCTTTGCTCTCCCTCTGCTTTCCAGATAGATGCTCATCATCACCACAGACCATTTACCCCATGGAAGTTGCCCACAGCATCACAAAGATAACACATTAAATGTCCTCCTGCCTTCTATGTGATTTCAGTTTGTTTTCTTTCTGTCAGAAAATAGAATTGTCTCCTCCAGTGAATTAGATCTGTGTGTCCATTGAGATACAGCTCTGTGTCTTCTGATCTCATATGGAACTGGAAAATGAATCTTTCACTGAACAGGGAGAGGGTTTTTGACCAAGGTTCCTGGCATACATCTGAATATTTTCATTTCTTTCACATTCACTTCACTGCTTTTAAACTATTGCTCTCAAATGCTTTCTGACGGGCTCATCTTTCTTGTTTCAGATTCTTTTCTTTGAGTCTTCTAAAAGTGCCCTGAGCCTAGGACCATCTTAAAAAATTTCAATGCCAGTGCTAACTTCTTTGTAGTATTCACATTCTCAGCTGCTAGAGTAGAAAAAGCAATTTTTACATCCTAAGAGTAAATTTTAATAGAAAGAACATATGCCATGGTTCTGTAGTTGCTAATTTCTGTCTCTAAAGTGAATTATTTAAAAATGAATAAATTAATTAGATATACTATACTAAGCATTCAGCACATTTTCATGTCTTGGTTCTCACATAATTGCTACAAAGCTTTACCATTTGCATGGTAAACTTCACAAAAAAGAGGCCTTTAGAATCTCCCCACAGTCAGTGTCTGCACAGCTCAAGAAATGTTTTTTTGAAAGAAGGCATTATCTAATGTTTCATTAAAAGCAGTATTAAGCATCGATTTCTCATGCTGTCCTTCAGCCCTCAGACTCGTAACTCCAAAGGCAGTGAAGGTGAGAGTCAGTCGAATGAATGTAGATGTGAATCCTGTAAACTCCCATCTCCATCAGCTACCCCGGGCTGCCTCTATAAACAGCATAATTCAGGGTGTAAATCTAAGGCTAAAATAGACTTTGAAGGCTGCTGAGAGGAATCGTACCCCACACAAGCTTTTGGCACCATTGTCTGGGAAAAGGGAGTTGCTGCATGAGGCTGTAGGTGCAAAAAGTGTAAATGCTTGTAAGGAATGACTGGAGAGGACATCCCTCAAGGCAAAGAGGTCAGCAGCAGGGAGATCCCTCAACAGAAAAGAGGGGCACTCCAAGTTGCAAAGTGCAAGAGCCTGGGAAGGTATTTTAGGAAAGGATGACTGTAAATCAGGTAACTCTAGTCTTCTGTCTGAACTGGCTTTGGACTACTGAGCCAGGGTAGTGAACTGGATGGACTTTGGGTCTGGCCCAATACAGCTATTATTATGATCCCAGATATTCCTAGAGAATCATGGCTGTGTTTTTGTGGGTGTGTTTGTATGGATCTGAAGGTGTTCTATGTATCCCAAATCCCTGGATCTGGGATAATTGCTATCTCCTTTTAAAACATTTATTTGGCCTCAGGCTAGTTTTGTACTCTTAATACATAATAATGCTTGTTCGTCTTTTACTTCTTTTCCTTAGATATATTGCTCAGTGTGTTAGAATCACAACTATGTAATAGATAATTTTATTCTCATTTCCAAGTTTCTGAATAGAGGGTGGGAGGGGGAACCTGGGAATTTATGTATGTGATGTGAATACTGATAAAAGTTTAAAAAGATCAACAACAGTATGATCTCATTATTCGTAACTCTCATTCTTAATTCTTTGTGACTTCATTGCAGCTACTACCTGAGCATCAACAAGTGCACAAAGGCTGGTGCAAAAATCCTACCGAGTGCTTTACAGCTCCCATTTTATTTACCAGTTAAAAATGGAGCAGTCGTCCTTTAAGCCAGTGAGTGCAAGGGCTTTGTGGTGCCAGTGAAGCGCTGTGAGGGACAGGTGGCTCGGGAGCAAAAGGAGGCTTTTGTAATTGCTTGGCAGGGCAGAGCTGTATTAGAGTGCAGCAGCAGTTGGCAGATTGGATTAACGCTCTCCGAGGGGTGAGAGTTGGCACACGAGCTGTATGTTAATACCTGTGGCCTAAGTTGCTTCTGGAGCTGCATTTGTAACAAAAAGAGCATCCACTCCACTCCGCTGCCGTCACAAAGTCATAAATCCTCAAGCCGGCCTTGAAATTCTCTTTTGGCGTTGTCAGCAGTATAAGACCCTCAAAAGTGTAATTTGAAAACTAATCTTTTAATAAAGAATTATTATCATGAAACAACTGAGATAGATGATCAGTTTGTGGAAGGCGAATTAGCAGCATTACCTTACAGCACAGCAGCCCATCCATTACTGTGGTGGATGTTGCCATCACCCTTTATTTATGGTTGTTTTGCAAACTTGAGACGACACTATTTGTAAAGGAATAACTCCTTGGCTTTGCTGTTGCAGAGACCTTTGGTTTGGTGCTTGGAAAAGCAGCTTCTAATCCCAGCACAGCCTCTGCATGTTTGTGGGAGAGATTTACATATTAACCGTGCATGCTGCCTGTGGCGCCTGACCCCACCGCAATCGGCTTTGGCTTGCGTTACAAATGCTTCCAAAATGCAAGTCCCCATGGCAGGAATGTGCTGTCCCTTCCTCATGTCACCTTGATGTGAGATTGTTCTCAGAGGACGCCTCTCTGGTGTGGGTGGCAGGGCATTCACAGCACTGCTTGGCTGGAGAGCTGACCTGGTTGTCCTTTAAACAGCAAGGACAAGGAGTTAATTTTCAGTCTTAAGAGATTAAATTATTAAAAGATTTGCAAAACAGAGGCACGTCCTAGTGCCTCACTGCCTCTTGAGCTACTTCCTTCTTCCAAATCGATTGATAAAGTTTCTTCCTGGTTCTGGAGACACCCAGTTGCTGATTTCCTATGTCACTGGGTATGAGTGCAGTGATCCACACTGGTGTGATTGAGATGAGGCACGGCCCTGCTGGGTCTCTCTGAGGCACTGACAGCTTAGTGTTGGCTGTGTCACCTCACCCAGGCACAGTTACACCGCTGGGTCGGGATCCTTCCCTCCTCTTTGCAAGAAAAAGGTTTACTTCCCATAACAACTCTAATACATGCATTCCACCCATATGTATCTTCCTCCTTTTTCCCAAATGTTAAGTTAGTTCCTCTGGAATACAGAGACAATTATAGCACAGGCAACCAGTTGCCAAATTCTCTGTAGGCTGATTGGTTCAGAGACCCCTTCTTCTCATCAGCTTTCTTGCTCAAGCCCATTTCCCCCATCTCTGCCCTCCCCTGAGCTCCCCAGGCTGTCCTGGAGTGTCCCAGCAGTGCCAGAGTGCCCTTTCTGTGTCTATGAGCACATCACACATGTGGCTGCTCAGCTGCATGTGGCACAGCAGCAGTAAGAGCATCCCAGATCAGGTGTTTGATGACAGCTGTGGGTTATTGGCTGCCAGCTGAACCAGTGCTCAGGAAACGCTCGTTGATAGCATTTCATTATGGGTTTTCTAATTTATTGGAGGCACGAAGAGAAATGGGCAGTGTTCCTTAGAGGGCTGTACACGCAGGTTAACACACAGCGTGAGGCTGTACTGGAGGTGCATTACTGGAGAAGTGATAAAGTGTAAAGGGATAATTCAATGCAGGGACAAAGGAGAATATGCTGTCTCAGAAGAAAGCAAAATAGGTCAGTATCACAATGACTCTGAAAGGTGAGAATGTTGAAGAGACCTCAAATTATACAGCTTTATTGATTTGTTTTGTTCTTGCAAGCAATCAAGCTTCACTGAGTGCAGGGTACAAAATACCAGGATGGATTTCAGTAGTTTTTCCTTTTTTATTGCAGTGACACAAAAGGAATAGATAGCATGACGTTTCTGAGAGAATCTAATTCCGAGCTGGTTACTATGGAGTGCCTATTAGCAATAAAATGGTCATAATCCTTTGCAAAAATAGTTGGGCTGAGGAGAAGACTGCTGACCATTCTGTCTCCACTGAGGGAAAAAATGAAAAGACCATTACCCAACCATGCCTCAGCCAGAGGTAACCCCTTGTGCTCTAAATCACAAATAAAAGGGAGAATGAAAGTACAGAAATTGAACAAAACATTACACCGAAGTTGGTGGTCAGGTACGGGAATGGATTTTTCATCCCTTTGGAGGGCCAGTTCAACATGTAATGGCAAAAGAAGGATTTCTTCTCAGCAGAACGGAAGGGTTCAACGAAACCAATGGTATCATAAAGAATTTTGATCAAGGCAAATGATGTTGACACATTAAGTGAAAATTTAGTTTTTAATGTAGACTTTCGTAGAAAATACAGAATATTCTGCAAACAGGTACAGCAACCTGCTTTAATCCTCCACAGACTACCATAACAGATTATGGCAGTGAGGTATTTTCAGTCAAATTGTTATCCTTTTCTCTCCTGGAGGATTTGTATGAACAACAAAATTATCCTGTAAAGTGAACATTATATTTGCTTGTTGGTGACTGGCCAATAGAAGAATCCATATGACAGTGTGGTAGTGACTTGTATCCTTTACAAACATGGCATGTCCACGCAGGAGAAGGAAACACAGCCTCTGGGTAATATTTGCTTGTGATTTTCCTCCTGAACTTCTTTTCCCCTCCCTTTCACACCGCTGGGAGAACACAGGGTACCAAATACATGAGCTATTTGCCAATGCATAGCAGCAGCCTTCCTGCATTCTACTTTATTCTCTTTTCCCTGTTAATCTGTCATCTTCAGAGCCTGGTTAAATATCACAGATGCTAAAGGCCAAATGGCAAATCATCTTTTACCTGCGTATTTTGCATCACAGCGTTAGTTGCTGTTTAAGGGCGCCAGGACCATTTTGAAAGGTGGAATATGTAATTATGTCAAATGTTTGGGATTATTCAATTGGTTTGACATTCATATGTGCATTTGGGGATTTGCCTGCTCATAGCATAAGTAGGAAAATGGGCTGTATAATCTATTTCCAGCAAATGTCTTTTTAGAGACTCTTTGTGGGAAGCTCTTTTAATGGATCTGGCAGTTCCTGTTTCACCAGCCACTTCTGATATATTTTTACTGTCTTGTAACACAGTGTAGAAGCAGATACATTATCGAGACAACTGGGGTCTGTTAAGAATCCTGAGGGGATCTATTATTTGTTGATATACGTTATTGTTACAGAATAAAAAATGAGTCATTTTACCCAGATAAATCCTGAGTGCTTTATGATTAATGACATTAAAATATATTCTTGCTATTTTCAGGCTTTAGCAAACTGTTGTACACTTTTCTTTCTGATGACTATTTGGTGGGTTCATTTTTATTTGGGAGCACTGGGGTGACTTTTTGGATCAAAAATGTGATTCCTGAAAAAGAAGAAAAACACTAAACAGCAGAAATTTTGCATTTAGCCTTGCAAGCTGCAAACAGCTTGCACTTCTGCTCTGCCCTGTACTGGTCCCTTGCGAGCTCTAAGTTTTACAGGATTTTTTGGTGAGGTTTCTGGGTAATTCTTTAATGTAAATAACACTACTGTATGAGGGGCCAGGTGGCTCTATGGAGCCATTTAGGAAATGGATGCAAAGCATGCTTTATTCCTGTATTTATCAAGTAAGTAACAATCATGAGCTCACGGCAGCCAGTCCACCTGGATTTAATCCCAGATCCATGAGCTGTTTTACATGCCAGGCTGTAATTCCCTAAATCAGCTGTTTTGGTAGAACAGCCTGCTGGAAGATGAGTGGATTGGGCTGATTTGGGGGGCCTTCTTCTGTGGGCTTTTCACCCCTTTCTTTGTTTGTAAACTGCCTTGAAATGAGGTGCCTTTTCTTTGTATTGATTCATCACCTTGTCATGCAAACATTAAAGAAAGCCTTCCGTAAATGCTGATTATTGCTGGTGCTGCCATCAGCCCACAAAGCGAGACAGAAACCGACAGACAGAGGAGATGGAAGTGTAAACTAAACTCTTCCTCTTTTTTCTGATGCTTGTGATAAATCCTCAGCAGGTAGTGCAGCCTTTCATACCAGTCATAAGATGCTGAAAACCCATTTCACAAACTTCTTGGATTTATGTCACATACTTCTGCAGTTACTTTGGGGCAAGAACAAAAGCTAAGGATTCTAATTTAAAGTATATGAGTAGTCACAATGAGTAAATGAGTCCAAATCCACTCTGTGCTTAAATAACATACAGTTTCTATTTCAGCAAGCCCTGCTGGACTAGGACCTGTATCCTTACAGCACTTGAACAAGTGCTTCCAAGGAGATGTTACCACTCACGCCATACTTTGCTCTGTAGTGACAGAGCACAGAAATCGCTTCTTCCTCTTTGTTTCTGTACCTTGTTGGAACCACAATTTCCCTGTTCCTTTGGAATTTGGTGGCATGGGAGAGGCACATGCCCTTCTCTGCTGCTCTGTGTGCTGCAGTGTTTCCATTTCTGCTGTCATCTGGCCAGGCCCAGGTTTCTTCTGTTGGTTACATAAAACGAGGTCAGTGGCTTCACAACAAGGTGTTGTCATATATAATTAGCCCTGCATTCTTCTGAATTTTAGAGAGATAATTGCCTTTCCAAGACTTCAGTGGGAACAAATAGATCCGTCTCTCAGTCCCTTTATGATTTCAGTGTAAACATGCACCTGTTGCAGAGCATAATTTAGATTGAAAGTAAACAAGATCTGTGCTGTGACCTGGGATGAGAAGCCCAGTGGGAGAGTTTCTGGCCCAATGGTTTTAGCATAATGACTTTTACAGCACTTGTTGGTGACAGCTGGGGTGGGAGCTTCTGTGACCTGATTGTGGTGATACCCAGAACCCTTCAGAGCACTCTCAAACCTGTTCTGATTTATATTGGGATGGCTCAGCACATAGAGTCTACAGAGCAAAACAATTGCCAAAACCTCTGCTACCCCCAAATATGCCTCTCTGCTCAGAGGAGCTGTAGTGCTTCTGGGATCCAGCTAAAAATCAGGGCTGGGAGCATCAAATCAGTCAATGGCTTTTACCACACTCTTTGATAGAAAAGGAGAACGCAGAGTTTATACAGCTATTTTTGTTGGCCAAGCCTCAGAAATAGACAGGTTTAATGAAGTGAATACTAACTTTTAAGTACTCTTGATTCTCTGAGGCTTAGTTTGGATTTCAGAAGAATGCTCATCTCTTCCCTGCACTTTTCCCTGCTGTGGGGTTTTCCTGCTGCTAAGTGAGTAGCCAAATTCATCTTGACCCCAGCAGAAATTTTAACAGAGATATTAAGCAAACATAGTTGTCCTCTCAAAAAGTTCAGTTATCTTCATTTTGTTTGCATATTTAAAAGGAAAGCTGACATTTAATTTCTCAGAAAGACATAAAGTGGTTCTTCTCTTGAATTCTTGTCTGCTTAGGAGTATTGCTGGCAGTGTGTTTTCCAAATAGGTTTGAAACTGTTGGGCTGAGAAGGTCTTTTGAGCTGCATGTGCTCTAATATGTCCTAATAATAATAAATTATTAATAATAATAATTTTGTGCTGCATGAGCTGCATGTGTCCTAATAATAGTAGATGTCTGATCCTGAAATCTTTGCTCATACACGTACTTCTTTTTTAAAAAAGCAAACCTACACATTGTAAGGATTTATCTGAGAAAATTTTGCTCCTGTGAGTGTACCCTTGCCAGCTACAAGCCTTTGAAGACTGTATACTGTAGCACAACTGATGTGAGATATTTGAGAGTCTGGCCAAAGACCCAAGATGATGACAAATGACATTCAGAAAATAGAAGAGTTCTTTGAGTGTCCTGCAGCTTTGGTTTTCCTCACTCCTAAGCTCTCTCAGCAAAGAAAATGTTTTGCCTCAGTCTCCATTAATGGCTCTAAGACAGCTCTGAACTCTCCAGCACGGCTGTAGGACTCTGTACCACAAGCAAGGACATCAGCAGGTGTCCTGTTCAAAGCTTCCCTGGCTGTTTCTTTTCCCTCCAGCCTGCCGCATTTGTCTATTTTCCCCTGAAGGCATCTGTTCATGCTCGTTTTGGGGGGCTTATGTCTCTGGTATCTGATAACACAGCGTGGCTCATAACCTTGAACAACAGTCCCAGCCTCAGATCAGAGTTTATATATCTACGTCATTTTCTCCAACCAACTGCCAGGATATTGGAAGACAAAAGTGGCTCAGTATTTAATGAGAGTGTATTATCAGGTTTTTCAGCTCTGTAGGCAGATTCAGTCTTCCAGTGCTTTTTCTTTAAGGAATTGTAGCAGTTTTTGGATTTCTTCAAAGCTGGAATAAACTCTAAGGCTGCATGCATCAGCCAGGTCTCAGGTATCAACATCAGAAGATTCAAGAGCTCTTTGGTATGATTGGATGAGGGTGAGGAAATGGTAATTTATTTGACATCATCTGACACAGGTGGATCTAAAAAGGACACTTGTACTAAAAAAAATGCTGGCTTGTGGTGAATTCACTGGTATTCCTAGACCTTCCCTGATACCAAGACACCAGAGAATCACCTTGCGTGAAGAGCCCTTATGGATCTGAATGCCTGAAAGGAGATAGGATTTGGGGATGTGACCTCATTATGTCCTTGTAATGAAGGGAGTGAATTGCACAGGGAAGAAGGGAATCACATCAATCAAGCACCAGTCTCTGTATTTCACAGGTGGAAATCCAGTGCTTTCACGTCTGTGCCTGTTTTTCAGGGACCTCACGCATTAGTGTCAGGATTCAGTGTTTAGTTTCAAATTGTAACAGAGAAGTTTGATTTGATATTTACAGGATGACGTGCCTTGTGTTTACTGATGTGCCTCGTGTTTATCTGCCTCTGCACTGAGACCCCAGAAGTTGCGGGGCTGTTCTAGACACCACTGTGCAGGTTTACCCTCCAGAGTGGCAGGGAGTGAGTCATGCTTACTTGTGATGCTAATGATGTGCTTGGGATGGCCCCTGCTGTGGCTGGCAGCATCACCCAGGACATCTCATGGTTTCTTGGCGCAAGTGTAAAAAAAATGCTTGTGCAGAAACAGAGGAGCCTAGGAAAAATAATTTTGATCAAACTTGCTTGGTGAAGCAAAGTATTCAAGAAATTTCTTCTTTGTCCTCTGGGACAGGATGCTTTATGAGAGCTGCTGGACAGCAAGAATGGTTTAAAGGTTTAAGTAGAAGCCAAATGAAATGACAGCTGGGAGACTTCTTTATTTATTTATTTATTTAGGAGCATACACTAAGAGGACAGAATAACAAAAAGTGATTCCTGTATAAATTTGTATGAAATGATTCATATTTAGACCTTTCACACTGGTGCCCTGACTTCTGATCACTGTAAGGGACTGTGCTGTCACCAGTGGAAAATCACCACCTCTTAAATCACTGACATTGACTCTGGTGTTATTGTTTACTGCTTAGAAAATAGGTAATAAACTGTCCCCTGTGAGATGAGCTGCTGTGCAAGCCGGCCAGCTCCTCCCCAAGGCCCAAAGAGCACAGATTGATATGAAGATGCAACTTAGCAGGTCACAGAAACATGAGGTCAGCTTTATGCATTGAGTCAATACAGTTTTATTTCCTGACTGACAGGGGCTTGACAACCCACTCTGATATCACCCAGCGCCGCTCCCTGTTTTATTTATGTGGAAATAAAGCAAAAAAACACGTGTTGTGTCCCTGTTGTGTCTAGTTATAATGATGGAGAATGTCTCCAGCTGACCAAGGTGTCCTCACTAATGACTGTTCTATATTTAGCCTTTCCAGCGCCCGTGTGCCCCCAGTTTAATCAAAGACCTGGTAGCCATGGTAACGACACCGAGCATCTGGGTGTGCGCGATCTGCCAAACACCGTAGTAAAGTGCAGGATGGAAAAAACGCACAACAGCTTTAAGTGGGTTAATGCATTGGTCTTTTTTGCGAGAGATTTTGAAGTGTTTAGAAGAGCTTCTCAGCCACATATGCTAGAGTACTTTTGCGAGAAACGAGCCCTATTAACACAGGTGACAGTTACTAATCTCTTTTTTTTTGTTGTCTTTTTCTTGATTTTGTTTTGCAGGTGTATCAGCATTCATATACAGCATATTATGTCCTCAGCAAAATACCTCATGGGTAAGCAATTTTTCAATGTCTTCATTTAAAAACGCAGCCATTAAGGATCCTGCAAAACAATGTGTATTGTGACGAATGGTTTCCTGTGACGGCCCTTTGCAATGGCCTGGCTTTCAGCTGCAGCATCCACTGAGCTCTGTGCTGTGCAAAAGATGACGAAGTCTGGAAGCAGAAGTACTCAGCTTCCCCAGAGAGTCAGACTACATGAATTTCATATTCCAGATTTCAGGGTTTTTGTCTAGAATATAGATGTGGTGGTGTTTGGCTGAGAGCCGTGTTTGGCCACTCACCAGAGCAGTGGAGAGGAGAAGGTTCTGGGGAGACCTTACTGCAGCTTCTCAGTGCCTGAGGGGGGCCTGAAAGTGAGCTGGAGAGGGACTTTCTACGAGGGCATGGAGTGGTAGGACAAGGCTTTGAACTCAAAAAAGGGCAGGTTTAGATCAGATACTGGGAATAAATTTTTTCCTCTGAGTGTGGTGAAGCATGGCACAGGATGCCCAGAGGAGTCGTGGCTGCTCCACCCTTTGGAGTGTAAAAAGTAAGGTCAGGTGGGACTTTGAGCAACCTGGTCTGGTAGAAAGTGTCCCTGCCCAGGGCAGGGAGGTTGGAACTGGATGATCTTTAAGGTCCGTTCGAACCCAAACCGTTCTATCGTTCTATAATTCTTTGATTTTTTAGCTTTGATTAGTTGCAGTTTTTCTAAATCCACCTTTTTACACTTTGTCTTCGTGGTGCCTGTGGTTCCAACTCCGTCCCCAACCACTCATCTCGCCTGCCTTGTTTCTTTAGAGTTCAGCTCTCAGTTTCTACCTTCTTTTCCCTAAATTATACCTTCTTTTTCTATGTGCAATTCAAGCAGTGGCCCAGCTGGTCAGGAATGGGATGCCACCATACCAGAGTCACATGTAGACATATGCTGGAACGCAGCATTTCAGGGTGACATTTCCATAGCACCAATGGAAATGCATAACTTCCACAAAAAAATTCCTCAATTAATTGTCATTAAATATGAAGCTAAAAGCCAGGAAGCTGCTGCCAGGTTGTGTGTTTTAAGTATCTTAGTGGTGATAACTGTGCAGAAATGTTGAAAAGGGACAATATAGTTGTGCTCTGCCATTTCTATCCATCATTATACATGACTCATTTAAATACTTGCCAAGATTCTTCTAGTTGCCATTACTGTACATTATGGCTAAATAGATAGAAGGTGTTTTGGGTGTTTGAAATAGCTGGCAAAACATGCAAGATTTAAATAACTTTTTCTGGTTTGTGCATAGAACCATCATAGTATCACCAGGTAGCTCAGTCCAAAGTCCTGCTCAAACCAGGTTACTCAGAGTTTTATCTAGCTGGATTTTGAAAACCTACAGGGATAGGGAGTGCACAGCCTCACTGGGCAACCTGTCACACTGCCTGACTGCCCTCACGGGCAGAAAGTTTCTCCTTATATCCAGTGTGAACCTTCCCTTCCAGTTTCTATCTGCTTTGTCTCACCAGTACCACTGTATTAATGAGTTGGGACTTGGGAAAACACTGGAACGTGTCCTAAAGACCTGTTGATTTCAGCCTCCAGGGCCTTGCCCTGGGAGAAGGCAGGGTCCTGGCCATGCCTGTGTGCTCTCAGTGTTTCCTATTGCTTTCTGCAGACAGCATCCACTGTTCAGCAGCCTTCTCACTGGGCAGTCCTCAGGGGAACTAATTTTTCAACAGGGGTATGATATCTTAAGGGTAAAAGGCCTAGAAGTCAGACATTGCAACACCTACGTTTTTTCTCCCCTGCCTTCTTTCCAATCCAATTTTTTTGGTAGAGTAACCAGTGGGTTTAACAGTGGAGAAGTACAGATATGAACACATCAGCCTTTTTTCTGCATAAAAATCCTGTCTACATTCAGGTGTTCCGCAAGGATTTGTCTCAGCATACTAGTTCACACACACACACACAAACAAAAAAATGAACAGGAGAAAACAAACCAACCCACAAAAAACCTGCAACTCAACAAAACCCTCAAACAACAACAACAACAACGCTAAAGTAACTTCTTTGTCTTCTACTTAGTGACAGACAAATGATACTTTGTACCAAAGAAGTGTATACTAGAGACATACATGACTTAAAATCTTTGAGCCCTGGAGCATGTGCAGCCTGCTTTGTTCCAGCTTGCATCTTGTGATCCACTCACCACAAAAAATCATGAGCTTGATGTTAAATTGTTTCCCTGTATGGCAGGAACATGGAAATTAGGAGATTTCTCACCATCAACCCTGTTAAAGCTGTAGTGTCCATGTGACACACTCCAGACTTCTTCAGTCTCTTCCCTTGCCTGCCACAATCTGCTCTTTGTTTTTTGCTTTCCCTTTTTTTTTTGGTGTTTTGTTTTTTTGTTGGTTTTCTTTCCTTTTTTTGGGGGGGAGGGTGTTTGTTTTGTTTTTTTGTTCTTTGTTTGTTTTGGTTTATTTTGTTTTGGGTTGGTTGGTTGGTTGGTTGGTTGGTTGATTGGTTGGTTGGTTGGTTTGGTCAGGCTGGGGTTTATCTGGGAATTTACTCAATATGCTTAGTTTTTGAAAACTCTCATCTTTCTGGCAACGTATCTGAGTAGTAGCTTGTGGGCTGAAAGTGTTCAGCACCAGGATGAAGACACAGCACGAGCACATAAGCTTTGTGTCTGCAGCAAACCTGGCTAGGAGCAAAAAAGGCTTGACTGACAGCTCAGTTCTATTCCAGACAAAACAAAGGTGGAAAAAATAGAAGTATCATGCATAACGTGTATTAGAAATGCTAAAAAATAACGATGCAGTAGTCCAAGCAGTTTTCTATTACTGCATGATCTTTCTTTGTCCCTGACAACCAGCTCTTTTTCCCCCTAGCTTCAGCTCTGTTGTGCGTGCAGCTGTGGTTCCCCTTGCTCTCTGTGTTTGGTTGGGCAGTGGTGCAGGAGACTGAAGGGCTGGATGTGTCAGAGGAGAAGTTTCCAGCATAAGGGGGAGATCTGGAAAGTGAGAGCACACCAGAAGGTGCACAGGTGTGTCAGGCCTTGGTGTCCCCGCAGCGTGGTGTGGTGGTGGGTCAGGAGACCACGAGCTGAAGAAGGGTTGGACAGATCACTGAATCTCATGCTGGTACACGTGTGGTTTGCAAAGTTTAGGCTTTAGATATGTACACAGGCGTTGTAAACTGTATTGTGCAGTGACAATTTCATCGATCTTTCAGGTGATCATGGTGCTTGTGAGTGGTGGAAAGGGCAGCACACTGCCATTTCCCTGGAACATGGGCATTTATCCTTCCTGTGGAGCTCTTTGTATATTTTAGGGTGGTGCATGAAGAGGGAGGACAGATCTAGGAGGTGAACGTGGTGTAACAGGTGATGAAATGCATCAGCTGAAAGTAGAGCCTCTGTTGGATGAAGGGGTAAAAATCTTTTCATCACCTGCTTCATATTTAACACAGGAATATTGCTCTGATGGATATCCGTGGATGAAGGTTGCCGAGGGCAAGACACAGCACACTGACACAGCACAAGGTTCAGTTCAGTTTGACATTCCAGGTTCTTTGGTGACGATGAAATTTGCAATCCACAAGCAGCCATCCTCGCCCTCCACCTGTCAGTAACAGGAGTGACAAAATTCTGCACTGAGCAATGACCCCTTTGCCGCTTTTACAAATTGTTTTCAGTTTTTCCTCTTCTGCAAGCAGGCACAGCTTTGCACCCTGTTGGTGTGTGCCCACGGCCCTCGGCATCTCTCCAGCTCAGCAGCCGAGGCAGTAACTGCTGGGGAACAAACTCACTCCTCTCTGCAGCATCCTCCTGCTCAGCGGACAGTCATTCCTGGAAACAGGCTGTGACAGTGTCACTTTCCCCGTGCTCCCTCTCTCTATCCTGTTCCCCATCCTCAGCTATGATCTGCCTCATCAGGAAGGCCAGGCAATTTAGGATTTGCACCCGCTCATGTCCGTGCTACTCCCCTGCTGAGGCTAACTAATAAGGAAGCCAATTAACCTAATCTCTGGCATCGCTTTTTAAATAACATGGCATTAATCTGCCAGCATAAATTGTTTTTTAAAGGGAATTTTCTAATTATTTTTGCCACGTTCTGCAGGCTCTCCAGATGCAGGCTGTGTCTAAAGTCAAAAGGAGCTCATAGCAATGTTTTTGAGACTTCATTTTGAGCTCTCAGTAAGGTTGAGAAATCAATTTGGGAATGTCCTTAGCACATATGTTCCCAAATGCTATTTTATACAGGACTGCAACATTTTTCCACAAGAGCTGTTGTCAAAGTAAACTCCCCACACTGGATCTGTACAGGACAACTGATAGATGCCAATGACATAGACTCAAAGGATCTGATTTAAAAATTAAAATAAGCCCGAGGTAGAAGAAAGAGATCACTCAGCTTTAATACCTCCCTTCCTGTTATTTCAGCTTTCTCACAGCCTCTTGGTAAATTCGGGGTCAAAGCCCTGCTGGCTTGACTCATTTGCGTTCTGCTTTCAATGGCCCGTGGTTTATGGTTTCCACGGGGGGAGCCGGCTGAGATCCGCAGTTCCCGTTTTCCTGGGCGGAGGTGTGTAGGAGGTTATGTTCCGTTCAGCTTTCCTTCGTGTCACCTCTTCTCCTCCTGCTGTTCACCCAAAAACGCGGTGCTGGCGCCGGGTGCCATCTAGTGGAACCAGCCGCGTGTTCCCTGGGATGAGCAGCTCCGTCCTGTCCCATCTGCTCCCCTCTGAATGCTGCTGCTTTTCAGTGATATCTGCTGATAACTGCTGCAGCTGTCTCCATTATAGATATTTTTGCGAGGCTCTTCTCCTAACCCCACAGTTGCACTTGCTGCATTGCAGTTGCCAGCTACTTGTAATTTATAGGTTCTGCGATAGCATCTGCAGGTCCAGATGTGGAACTGGGAGCTCTCCAAGGTACTGGGGCAATGCGGAACTCCAATACTATATACAGTTATTTCCTACTACTATTTTTCCTAATTTTGGAAAATAAAAATTTAGTAGTACAGGCAACAGCCTGAAAAACAGGCACTGAAAATTATTTTATTTTTTTATGGGTTTAATAATGTTGCTCTGACTGAGTCCAGTATGAATTATCTTAGTAATTTACATCCTTCACTGAAATAAGGGAAAAAACTTCATTTCTTGGGAGTTTTTATGGTCAGGCTGGAACTGACCAGAGAGTTTCCCTAACCCAGTTGCAAGATTTCGCTCACCAGAATTAAAGTGTTTTCACACCAGTGTGTGATGCTGGGCCACTGGTGTGATCTGGCACTGCAGGTTCTAAGCAAGAGCTGATTTTGGATAGATATCCAAGGGGGTACTTCTGTATTTAATCTTTTGCTGTGGCCAGCAGAAATGTTACACTTTTTTCCAGTTGTGTTTGCATTCCCCAAAATAAAGCCCAGCATAAAATATGTTTTTTCAGACCTCCTAGTGCTCACTCAGTTCTGCATGAACCATTTCCCTCTGGACACAGCCAAGTGTCAGGGATTAGTGCTGACCTCCTCGCAGGAGCTCTTAGCACGTCCAGCTGGGACATGTCAGTGGGAGCTTCCAAATGTTCTTACCAGGACCAGGGAGAAAATCAGCAATTATTCCCACTCCTCACTAATTTTGCATTTGAGAAGGAGGGAATTGTGCACAGTTACTCCTAAGCAGAATCTGTATTTCGTACTGGATTTATGTGTTGGGCTCAGAGAAACATGGTGAGCACATAACAGGAGCACTCTTGGAGCTGAGTTCAGCTCTTCCTGCCTACACTGCCAAGGTCTGTAAAATCCTGCACGAGTGCCCCATGCTGAGCCCCAGTAACTTCAAGAGAAGTCCCAGGAGTGGAGTGAGTGCACAAAACGTGCTAGAGATCCACAGAAGTGATAACAGGGAGAGGAACTGAGCCAGTGCTTCACTGTGGGTAAATTTTCAAAGTGATGTCTATAGATCTCTCTGCAGAGCTCTCACTATTCTTCCTTTTTTTTTTTCTGCAAGCCACTGGCAGAAAAGAAATGGACTTTAAAGTTAATTAGAGAAAACTTAATCACTTTTGTACGTATCCTATTGTGTATTTCAAAAGACAAGAAGTTTACCCTTGCACATGTTCCCATTTCCACGTTCGCAGCAAAAGGAAATTGTGTTTCATTATTTAAAATCACGGATAAAAGAACTTCAGGGAACTGAATCTTCTTCAGACACCTGCCCATTTGAGCAAGACTGCTCTATTTTATTTTGATCTGGCCTGTTACACATCGTCTCTGTAGCATTAAAAAATCCTGTGCCTCAGTGTCCCCATCTGCAAAGCAAGAAGAGAAATTGTACCTACCCCGTGGAGGCAATGTGCAATAATTATTGTAGAGACTGCTGCACAATTTTACCCTTTAACATTTATAAACTTGTGCTAGTGCCCACATTTTATTTTAAGAGGAAAAAGTACAGTATTTAATAAAATCCATTTTCAGCTAATTAAATTTTACTTAGAGCAGCTGAATATTTTCCCCCAAGAATGATCTGTAGAGGTTGAAATAAAATCTTTATGAAAAGGTATGTAAAACCAAATGAAAATGTGAAATTTGTTAAATAAGTAAAAAAATGTATTCTGCAGTTCATGAAGAACCTGCTATTTCTACTCCTCCTCTCTCCTCCCTCTCTAACAATTATCATTCTATAGACTTTATCACATTTTGAGATAGCTTATGTAGTTAATTAAGGCACTTCTACACAGTGTGGTGGCTTTTATGCCAGACTATAAATAAGAATATCCTCATGATGTCAGATGCTTTTTCAGTTGCATTTTGACAGCAGAAAACTGGCCCTTGGAATGGTTACATTTGGTAGCTTGATCATGGAGCCTGACCTTATGTCCTCTGATGTGGACAGGAATTTTTCATCTGAGTTTGCTGGCATTTGGCTCGAGCCCTGATGGAGCTGTTTGGATTCTTGCTTTCTGTAATCTGAATTAAACACTCTCTAAACCACTGGAGTGCTGGTTAAATCACATACCAGCTTATTGCTTATGAATACATTTTGGGCCTCTTTGAAAAGAAAGAACCAGCATTTCATTAAGCAAAGCCACTATTTGAGCATCACTCACTTCCAAGCTGTGGCGAGTTGAAGGCAGCTCAGCCTGGAAGGCAGTTCAGGCAGGGCTCTTGGCTGTGCTGGTGGGAGGAAATCCACTTCAGCAGCTCAACACCGTATCATTTCCCCGGGGGATTTGCCAGTTGCTCACCCATGTTGGTCACTGCACAGCATTTTTTTTTTTTATTAATGTAAAATGTTCCTTTCTTGTGTAGGCAAAGCAATTCCTACCACATGCTTCTTTCTTCCAGAATCAGTTGTGATGTGGGTGGGCACCTTAGAAACCATGTATAGCGATAATAATAACGAATGGTCCCCGGAGGGGAGGATTTGATATTAAGAATTATAGTAATGACTGAAAAAAAAAAAGAACTTGGGTAATTAATAGTTAGACACAAATGTTAGCACTTTAGCGGAGAAAAGCCCAGCAACCAACCTCCTTATGTTACAGAAAAGGTCAATAGCTTATGGCTCATCAAAAAGGAAAAGAAAAAGGAAAAGAAGAAAGGTTTGAAGCAAACTCTCCCATTGTGTTTTTCTGACAGCACCCCCTGAAATGGAGGCAGGGTTGCTGTTAAAGTCTAAATCTTCAATAAAATGTGCTTCACTGGTGAGAAACATGTCTGCATTTGGAAATGTTTTTGTGCCTCAGGATGAATGAAACTCCTCTGGACTCCAGGCTGTGGTCAGCCTCCAAACCACAGTCACTGCTGGAGGGTTCATGCACTTCCTGACACTGCCACCACCAAAAACTGGTTCCTTGGCATGGATATTCCTCCTTTTTCATGGCAACGAGGTTGAGTTAGTACAGATTTTTGACAGAAAACGGAGATAAAGGTGGATGAAAGAGAATTTATAAAATGATGGTGCATAGCACCCACTAACCAGAGCCTGTACAAATGTTGCTTCCACACATGACCTCCCCGGGAATAAAATTGTAGGTGGATTTTTATAGTGGGAATCAGGAATTTTTGTTTCCATTTTTGCCCTAATGTTCAAGGTCCTGGATGGGTTTTCCAATAGGACGGGAACAAGAAACATAGGTTTCCCCAGGGAGCTGTTTTTGCTCCACTGCTATGGGTCTGTGGAGACACCCTGTAGAGTGAGCCTTGGTTATTTGTTGCTGTGTTGGGTGATAAGCTCTTTCAGCCCACTAAACTCTCAGTGCACTGCTGTTCGATTACACAGCACGAAGAATGTGCATCCTACAAAAAGCAGACTTGCTTTGTTTTGGGCACCTGAAAAAAAAGTCAGTTTTGAGGACCCAAACCTGCAAGATTATGGCCATTTCCTCGCTGTTGTGGGGTTTAATGAGTCCTGGGCTCAGTCACATAGTGAGGGCTGTATAGGGACCTGTGCCAGCCACTGAGGACTGTACAGTGCCCCACCTCTGAGAAATATGTAGCAGTCCATGCCACAGCTGTTGTGCACCCCAGCCGTGTCCTGGGGCTCCCTGTTATCCTTGCTACTTGGTGCTGTGACCCCTCCACAGGTAGTCACTAACCAAATTTAGTAGCCTAAAAATGCCTTTTTATCACAAAACGGGCACCCTGAACCCCTAGGGAGCTCAAAACACATGGGGAGGAAGGGTATGGGGATACTTTGGAAGGCAAGAGAGGACCTTTGGGTGGAGAATGGATGCTACAGCCAGATTTTTCCTTGGCACACTAACCACTGAGAAAGTCTCTTTATGGCAAAGGTGATAAAATACCTGGCTGATAGCCCAGACTGTGTCACTCCAGCCATGATGCCACTTCACCCCTTACCCTAACATTTACTGAATGCTCCACTAGAAATTTGAGGCGATAAGACAGGAATAGAAAAGGTTTCTTTCCCATGTCACACATGAGAAGGAGATAAGAGGAATGAAAGGACTTTCCGTACGCAGAGCTCTGAAGGCAGATGTTATAGCCCCTTTCAAATGCAAGCATTCCCTCTTGTGTGGGTACTTCAGGTTTATACATGTCTGTTACGGGGCAGAAGTGCAGAGCTAGAGTGGTGGTTTTGTCCTTTGAATAAGGAGAATATTTATTGCCACCCACTTTTAAACTGTACCGAAATCAAGCCAGTTGTGGTGGTCTTTAAAATTCATCACATCACTGTTGATAAAAACTGGAAATAATGGCACAAATAAGTGTATGCCCTGTAAATTTTAACCAATGATGACACAGTGTGTGTGGGGAGAGGCTGTTTAGAAGAATGTTTCAGTTCTCCTGAGAACCTACACAAACCTCCAGGATCTCCTTGTCCTGTTGACATGAGAAGAAATAAGATCTGCTCAAAGACTCAGTTTTCAAAAAGAAAATGGAGAACACTGAGTCATTCTGGTTTGGTTTGAAACCAAGTAACACAGACTGTTAAATTATTTTAGAGCACAAGCCCAAGAATCAATCTCTTGCCCAATTAGAAGTATGACCTAACAGCCAGTGAAGTCTTACTGTAACGAGGCACTTCTGCTGTCTCTGGTGGTAGGAGATCATTTCTGTATCTCATTTTATGTACTAATAATCCCATATTGCTCTCTGCAGGCATCACATCATGCTGCCATATTTTTATTAGTGTTTGAAAGTCAGACAAGGTCAGCTGGATGGAAAACGCTCAGGTTTCATCACAAACATCCTTTCCTGTAGATTGGCAGTGTTGCTCGGAAGAATCACATTCAATCCAGGCTCATCCAGATCTTCCCAGTTCATTCTTAAACCTCTCAGTGCTTCTCAGGTTTCTCTTCAACCTCCATTTTTTCCCCATGTTTTGGGCAGCTGATCTTTGGCTAGCTGCAATTCTGACTAGCCTTCTTGATAGCATTCAAATATTTAGATTTTCATTTTTTCATGTATCTGTTGTAGATAAATACTCATGAAACCGTGGTAAATCCAGTGCCTTACCTCATGCACTGCATAGCACTGAGGTCAAAGCTGACTGAGAAAGCTCTACAGAGTAAAAGAAAATTACATGAGTAAGAGAAAATTGCTTTTAAGTGGTTGCATTTATCACCTGAGTGCTATCGCCTCTCATTGTCTCCTTAGGAGACAAAATATGACTCCAGGAACAAAAGTTCCTTTTAAAAATACAGTAAAAATTCACTCTGTCTTCTGTGATTTAGAGGGGTCACGTGAGAAACATGATAATGTCATTATTTTAAAAGTAACGTTACTAGTGTCCAAGGTCCATTTCCACTGTTTGCTTACTCGGGGAAATGCAGAGGTTTTGATCAATGCTTTGCAGTCCTCTAGCCTGCACCACTGCAACCCAGAGCTGTGTGCCAGCCTCTGATGCACTTCTAAATCAGTTTTTTTAGACTAGAAAAGCAAGTCCATGCCATTATTTTACACCATTACCAAGGGAAGTTGGTGGCTCCTTTTCTGACAAGTGATTGAGTTTTGTGTCTTTGTCCGTGGCACACGGGCTGGAACTAGATGATCTTTAAAGCCCCCTCCAACCCAAACCATTCTATGATTCTATGATTTCAAGGTGATATTAGTAAAGTGCAAGGTTTTGCAGGTCCAGTACCAAATATCGCATTGATGGGGGGTTACGGACACAGGCAGACCTCTGAGCTCATATTGTTGGCCTGAATCCAAAAGAACTGCCAAATTAGAGACAAATGTTTTAGACTCTCTTGCTTTTTAGCTTTTATACTCTAAATCCATGGAATTCATTCATCTTGGGAAAAATGATTGGTGAGCGCTGATGTTTCGAAGAACAGCTGAATGAATTGATGTGCATCTGCAGTTGAAATTAATAAGTTCAAATTGCTTTCATCACCTCCTTCTACTTTTGTTCATTGGAAAGTGCTGCAAGGAAAATATGTGTATGTGTGAGTGTGTGTCTTAAATATTTAATAGTGGATGAGCCTAGATGAATGGAAGAGCCTTTCCCATCTAATTAAGCACTTTTATTAGAATTCCAGGAGGGTTTTTTCAGTTGCATCTTCTAACAGTCTGACTTCTTGATTATCTGTTCTGGCAAGTCTTTATTCCCATTTGTATGATCTTTTATTCTATCTCACTGTGAGTCTCAGCAGGGCTCTGTATCTCCTGGGGAGAAATTTCCTTAATGGCACCTGTCTTCCCTTCTCCTTGGTGAATTTTGAAGTAAACAAATCATTTAATTGTGTCAAGTCATTAAAAACAACTCATTAAAATTGTGTGTTTGCTACTCAAGAAGTTACATTCCTGCCTCTTAGAAATCTTTCCCTCTTCCTCCATGTCCTTATCTATGGTTCTTTGTACATTTATTAATTAACCCGTATGTTTTACACTCTTTTATTTCGTTTTGCAAATTTTCTCCAGTTTGCTTTTTTTTCCTCATCATGCATCAAAAACTCTTAAATATTAAGAAGTTTCCAGTTCTTTATTGCCGTTCTGGATTTATTCTCTATTTCATTCTCTGTTTTCTTTCCCTCTTTCTAAGGAAGAAGAAATCTGTCTTAGCTGCTGTCTGATTTTATGTTATTAGAAGTGGATGTGAAGACATTGAGTTCTGGTGCTGAGACAGATAGCTTAGATAGACAGATAGTTTTTTATAGATAACCATAAAAAATGCTTAAAGTACTGTGAGCTGATGTCCTTAGGACTGTTGTCTTTCAGAATATTCAGTGCTGGCTTGATGCAGGTAACAAGAGGAGATATTTCTGCCTTCCCCGTGTTTTTGTAGCTGTCTTTATTTCTTCAACTTTTATATATTACTGACATCTTAACATACTAATTATATAGTAAATGTTTTCCAAAATTATGACATAGTGAAGCAAGGAGGTTCAAATTTTTCCCCAGTAAAGCATGTATACATAGTTTATAGTATTTCTTTAGAGGATGGACGTATCAGAGCAGCCTTTGGCTCAAAATGTTGCGTTTTTGTTCACAGTGGCAGCATATTCAAAGAATTTCCATACCAATCCTGTTGTTCTGTATTTGAAATTAAAATTAAGTTACAAAAACAGACCTTAGAACAACAGCCTATACCACACCCCAGAATTTGACTGCTTTTTATCAGTTTCAGACTTTTTCAGTCTGGCATTGTAAAATATTCTTCTTGAAGTAAAGGGAGCCACTCCCTCAATTACAGTGGAAAATTTCTGGGTATTTTTAAGTTGCTTTTGAAGAACTTTATATAGAAGAGTTAATCATGTTTATGCTCAGAAGGAGAACCAGCGCCACGAAGTCTCTGAGGGAAATTTGCCTTCTTTAGGAGAAAATGTCAGAAAAGGGAACAAGCAGATATAAAAATTTCAGCAAAAACCAGTACAAACACTTTCAAACAAGTTCCTCATTAATCACGGTAACTTTTAAAGTCACATGCAGGTAACACATGATTGATTAGTTTGTTTTATTCTACATACTTGTTCTGAGCTCAATTGCAAGCAAAGATGATTTGGCAGCCAGCACTCTGCTTGCACTCGGGAACTTTCCTTTTTTGGAAATTTTGAGGGGAGACTTTTTGGCAAAAAACTTCACTTAAACAAGCAAATTTCTCAATTTATTACTTCAGTAATGTTTTTTTGAACATGGTGCTGAAGTCACGCCTGTGTCTGGAGCAATTTAACAGCCTCTGGTCCAGACAATGTCATTTTAATGTGGAAGAGTTATGTAGCACCTGCTCCATCTTCTGTCTGGGCTAAAACGTATTATTCCTCTCTTTCCCAGGCTGTAAGATCAATCGTTTTAAAAGATGAAAGAAATAATGTCAACAGTTTAGTAAGGCCTTGCCATTTCTTTAGCTGGAAATTAAGGTCCTTTTTTTGTGAGAAAATAGTGAAAATATTGTGAGGATGCCGTGAAGCTGGTTCTTCATCCAAACCAGGAGTCAGAGATGTACAGACTGCCTTCAGAATTGCCCATTTCCAAGCCAGCATCCTGCACAAATGAGCTCACAAGGGACAGGCTCAAATCCAAACAAGCCCTAATTATGAGGGTCTGTGAGGAGCACTGGCTCTTTGGAGAAGCTGCGATGACCCATAATATTGATTGATTCAGGAAAAAAAGTACAGAGGAATTTTAAGCAGGTTGTTTTGGAGGAGAAGGAAGGGTGTAGCTATGGAGGACTATAGCTTAATAGGAATAGCATACTTCCTAGAAGGAGCTGACTGGCATGAGACCCCGTTTATGCAACTGTAAAATGGATGAGTGCTCCTGGGACACAGGTGTGCATTTGGTCTGACTCCCCTACAGGAATTTAACAAAGGAGAGTTAAAGGTCCGGAATAGCACGAGATAGCTGGAAATGTGTTTGATAAATGCTCTCCAAAAGGGTTTTGCAGTTTGAGGATCACTCAGAGCTTTCTCAAAGAGGGTGTCAAAGAGTTGTGGCCATCCTGCCCAGAGCTACTGTGTAGACAGCTCTCCCTCCTCCTTCTCTCTCTGGGTGATATAATAGCCCAGAGAAGTTAACTTATAGTTAGTTAGGACACAATTTGCCCAGAGAATACCCTATCCCTGGAAGTGTTCAAGGCTGGGCTGGATGGGGCTTGGATCAACCTGGTCTAGTGGGAAGCATCCCTGCCCATGGCAGGGGCCTTGGAATGAGATGGTCTTTAAGGTCCTTTCCAACCCAAAGCAATCCTTGAATCTTTGATAATGGGTTTTTAAAGGAGTTGCTTGGGGCTTCCAGGGCAGGAGTCCATGCATATTCCACCATGGACCATGCACCCACTGTAGCCCAAATAAGTGTGTGGGAATCTGATCTTTCACGATGAGGTTTACAAGTAGGAGAACTCCAGTTCATGGAGCCACCTTTGGACTTGCTGACAGCACAGTTTCCCTGGCCACTGCTGGTGCAGCCCACCTCCAGGTAACTCCTGCAGTTTCTCTGAAGCCTGAGAGATCAGGCTTGGCAAGAAGGGAAGTCTTCTCAACCCCCTTGCACGTGGTACCGAAGTTTGCTGCAGGTGGGTGAAGGAGTGTGGCAGCTTCACAGAAGAAGATTCTCTTCAAAAGATGAGGAAGAAGCCAAAATATACCAAGATGAATATGTCCATCTCTCGGGAGCGTTTGTGGGTTGAAGCTAGGATCTTACTCTGCTTTTGTAGCCTGTGGTAGAAGGGAATAGCTCACAGCATGAGGATGGATGCAAACAAGATTTTGCTGCAGAAGAACTTTCCCAGCCATACCAAACAACTTGAGAAAGAACTCGGGAGATGCAATTCTGTTTTTCCTTGGCCATACTCAAGAACGAGAAGATGACTTCGCTTTTTTTTTGTCTGCAGCACAGCTCTTTGCTTTTCCTTCTGCTTTACCATCTACCGCAGCTGGTTTATGCAGCATTTCCCATTGCATTAGAGTGTTCCTCTTCTGGAAGATGATGCAGTGAGCAGAACTGACAGGACTTGTCTGAGCTCTGGTCTGAATTATTTGCTGTAATTGGCATGACTGTCCCTCAGCTCCACCTGTGTTATCTGAAGCATTACAGCTTTAAATTCTTACAATTTGTATAATCTGTTTATTTATGGATGGTATTTCCCCCTCTATTTGTAATTTCTTGCTCTTCTTCTCACCATGGGTAAAATAACCCAAGAACTAGATAGTTCATTTGACAAACAGTGAAGTGCTATTTTTTTTTCCCAAAAGGGGTTTTGATTTGATTCACTGATTTTCTCTTTTCCTTCTACTCTCAGAGGTTACTCTCTGTTAAGATAATCAAGATAGCTAACCAGAGAGATTGATTCCTAACAGGCATAGCTGACTGGAAAGTTAAGTAGCTAATGCACACAAGCTTGAAAAGATCCAGAACAAGTTGTAGGGCTCATCTTTTTCCAGGAAAGGGAATTTTGTGGCTGCTCTCAGTATGAGCATTATGTGTTCTCTTATCCATACCTAACAAAAATGACTTTAGGCTGCTCACAAAGACACCTTCTGGGTAAAAAACATGAGAAAAGATATGTTTTTGCTCTAGAAGCAGCAGCCATGGATGATATTTTGCATGTAGAAACAAAAGCTATCTAGGCATCTTATGATACACTCAGACTTGAAGTGTCAGTGCATCAACAACCCACTTTGCCCCTCCTCATTCTCAGTTCATCCCATCTCCATCACTCCTGTCAGCTTTACTGTGATTTTCCACCTGCAGGAGTAATGGAAGGGGGAACCTGTGGCCATCGGCATCCTCACCTTGGGCCTACCCTGATTCTGGCTGGCCTTTGAACAGTTCACAGGAAATGACAGTTTTTTCACAGTGGAAAGATTGCACAAGATCGATTCTGAACATTCCTCTTGCTGCTGTGTTTGTCCTTGTTGCAACAGCACCAGCACAGAGGAAATGTGCAGCCCAGGGACTTCCTGCCTGACAGAGCAGAGCTGGAATGTAACTCTGGTACTGCACCAGGCCACAAAACAGGCAATAAAGAGAATTCACTTAGTGTCTAATTACTGCATTCAGTTTTGTTCTGTTTTGAAAACATGGTCTGGAAAACCCTGTGCAAGGAGGCCTTTTGCTTAAAGGTCAGGCAGGATTTGGCTCTTTTCTCTGGTTTTAGGTGATGTTGGCCTCAAATTGCCTTGTTATTCCTGTCTATAGACCAGTGATGATAATAGTCTTACTTTTTCAAGCAGTTTGAGATCTTCTAATGAGGCATATTTTATACAGGCTTTATTAGAGTTCTTGTGTGTAAGATATTACGATACACAGGGTTGCTGCAATGTGACTTCAGAATATGTAATGTAATTATTTTTGCTGAGTATAAATACAGTTAAGGCAATGCTATCTGTGCTGGGATAAAATGACATTATGCTGCTTTGACATTTACCGAAAAAGCCTCCTTTTTCTATATTGCATTTGCTGTGTGTCACTTGTGTTCTGCTACAAAATGAAGGTAATGCATGAGAGAACAAGAAAAGCGTTTTGATTTTATTTTCTAAAAAATTAGATATTTTGTATTAATAGGAGCTTTTCCCTTTGAAGCCAGGCGTCATATCACTTGTCATACAGTTGTTAATCTTTTCTGCCATCGTGTTCAAAGGAAAATTATGAGGCAAAAAAGCCATTGGGTGAAGAAGACAAAATTATATTTTTCTTGTGGCAGTAGGATTCAAAGATATAATTATTGTTTATCCTTTGTGGACATCATCAGTGTTGATAAATACAATTACATTGTTTGCCATCCCTGAACTAATTCTTAAGGCTTAGGCAAATCAGCAGTGGAACTAATATGTTTAGCTTCTTATTAATAAGAAACAGAAATTGTCACTTAAATGCTTGATCTTACCAACACTTGCTAGTGGTGTAGTATTTACCTTACTGTTAAAAAAGTCTACTGAAATCTGGCTGAAAGGCATCTTACAAGTTCGTGGTGTATTTCCAAAGCAGGTGTGCAGCAGCTTAAACAAGGACATTTCTGAAACTGAAATCTTATTTTTCTCTTTTCGCAGGGATCCCCAGAATTTGTATCCCCCTGAGGTCAGCAATGCAAAGCTTCAGTATGCTGGTTGGGGTCCAAAAGGGCAACAGCTGGTAAGAGAAAAAACAAGTGTGCCAATGCATTTAGAGACCATTGCTTGGAAGTAAAGAAATAATAATTCCTATTTTGAATAGTTTCTTGAAACCTCTGTGGTAGCTTCTAACATTTATTTATGATTGTTCTATCATGTAATTTATTTATAAAATTCCCAAATATATCCATTCACTGCAAAGTAATCGTGTCTAAAAATGCAGAGAAAGAACACTTTATGAAAGCTTTTTGAGAGGATGCACCTGCTTCTCCCGATGTTGGACACAGGACAGATTATAGAGATAATAGACAGTTTGATTTATTTAGCATCTCATTGCTTCACAAGGGCATCTTCAGACTTGCAAACTTGGCACTGGGGATATGTTAATATTAGCAGCCCAGTTTGGAGAATGCATCTCTCTAGAACAGAGATGCCCTGAATTTGCCCTCTGGTTGTTTGCAAAATAGACAGAATTATAAGTGGATCCTGGAAAGTTTTCAGAGCTGCTTAAAAAAAGACAACCACAACACTTGTCAGGGATTCATTATATTTCATGGAGCTATTCATACTACCACAATCTTAAAATCTCCAGTATTTTACCCCTCAGCCACTGCCATCCTGGATGTGCCCATTTTTTCAGAGCATATATTTCCTGGCCAGATCCCCTGGCTTCATTTCCTGGTGCAAATCCAATATTAAGTTTTTCCATATTCCAAACACTCAGTTTCTACCGTAACAAGAAATGAAAAAGTGGCAACATCTTTTTGATATGGAAGCTTTATACCAAGAAATGAGCTTTGAAACCTCATTATAAGAGAAAATCTGGCTTGTGTCTCCTGTTCCCAGTCCTCTCTTGGGGACTGTTTGTCGGTGTCCTTAACTAGATTGTTTTAAATTCTGTGATTTAAAAAACAGCAATAGGAGTCATTATAACTGCAAGTCTGAAAATCGGGTTGGAGAAAACATAACAGATACAGGAACAGGAAATTCTTTCCTCTGCTCCATCAGGAAAATTGTGTTTGAGTGTCATTGACCTCAAATCTGATCACAGAGGAGATGCAGCAGCCTTTACCTCTATGCAAAATGTCTTCTGAGGAGCTCTTTGCTTTCATTGCACACAGCTGGAAGGGACCTTACACATCATGGTGTTCCAATCCCCCCGCCATGTGTAGGGAATACCTTTCGGACGTAGCAAACAAAGCCAAAACATTTTTTTCCTTCACTGCTCACTAGCTCTATTTTAAGTCTGACAAACTGAGTTTCACAATGTGTAACAAAAACTACTAATCTGCTAATTAAAAGCTAATATTGAGTGGTATTGGTGACGTTCTCCACCCCACAAGTGATTCTTCCTTTCTTTAACAGAGTTTTGCTGTGAGCTTGTGTGCCCTCAGCACCTGTGGTCACGGCTTGCTGCTGACTCACATCCATGCTCGTTTTACCGAGCTGAAGGGCTGTACCTAATTTCCACCTTGGAAAGAAGAACTAATGAGATCTTATACCAAAGTCAAGATGACCAGTTTACTGCTTCTGTTACCTTCTCTACCAAAGTAAAATAACCACACAGAAAGGAAAAGTGTTCATATCAAAATAGACAAATTATATGTCCAACAGGACAGTATACACAGTCCAGGAGAAGAAAAGTCTTCTTTACTCCCAGCTTTATCATTCAATGCCAAAGTAGCTGATACCAATTTCCACCATATTTTATTAAGAAATTTTCAGTGGAAACTCAAAGCCCTGAGAATTCCTGAAAACATCACCCAAGACAAGTTTCCTGCAAGTTCCTTCTGTGGGGTACATGCTATATATATATATATATATATATTTTTTTTTTTCCCCCCTGCTGGTGCTGAGAAGTCATAGAGAAGCAGGAGTGCTGNATATATATATTTTTTTTTTTTTTTGGGTACCTTTAAAAATCCCTGTGGCTGCTGAATTCCATATGAATCCTGGAAATACCTTGCTACAGCAAATTTGTTCTGCATGCTTTTTTTTTTGGTTTTTTTTTTTTCTTTTTTACTTCCAAATATATAAAATTATTGGCCCATAACTGAGCTCTATTCCCTGTCCTTGCATGTGGAATCAGGGAGGGTGAGGAGCAACTCACTGGTAGTTTAAGCATTATTTTTTCATACTTCTTACATATATGCCTTTTTGCCCTTTTCTTTGCCAGTCATTTACCTTGAAATAAAATTAGAGCTGTAGTTTATAAAATAAACATGCTTTTACATGCATCAGCATAATCTTTTTATACCTAATAATCAGCAGAGAATTGCCGGAGAAAAAAAGAAAAGCTTTTAAAATTAAAAAAAAAGAACCTACAAGCATTATAAATGAGATCTAGAAATATACCATGTTCACTGTTCTGTATTTCAGGACTAATTGGGTTACCCAGAATATAATTGCCAGCAAAATTCGTGTCACATTCTGCGGAGATGCAAAGACAGAGAAAAATTAAAGTCTATTAAAATTTGATAGTGGGAATGTGTTTGCTAAATGTACACCGAGTTGTGTTGCAGGAGAAGGAGGGAAAATATGTTGAGTGGGAGGGAAAGGAGTAACTGGGAAGTACATCTCAGCTCCCCTGGTTCCAGGAGGTTCCTGAGTGTGTTTGAGGAGGGTCCTACGGCAGCAATTAGGAACCCGAGTGTGTCAGCCCTGGTGCTGCGCACAGCAGCAGCCCTCTGGGCACAGGCTCAATCCAATTTCATGCTGCATCTCCCAGGGAAGGTGGGAGCGAAGGGCAAGTGGGTTTTGAATCACCTTGAAGATACCCCAATTTTCAGGAAATAGAAAAGCTTTCCCCTTGAAATCTCCTGGTTTGTTCTTTTTTGGCAACACAAAGGAGAGGCAGGGCAGGAGAGTAAGAGGGCTTGGTTCCAAAATTTTTATTCTCTTTGTAGCTTCTATTTCATCCTTCCTAGGGGAACTTTGGGTTGCTGTGCCTGACCTCTTTCTCTCTTGCATGTCTAATCATTCAGAAAAGAAACAAATCTGAAATACAAGGAGCCTGAATGATCTGCATTCTCTGCGATTAAAAATACAGTGGAATATTCCCAGGAGCAATTTTCTATTTATCTTGCTTTATTTTGTCCTTTCTCATTAAATTATATGCCAATTTTTGGATGATTAAGTCCTCAGAGCATGGTGCTTGACTTCTTAGTAGCCTGCAGAATGCCACACATGCCAACTGAGCTGTTTAAATAATGGCAGATACTGGATCAGAGAAAATCTGTCAGAAGATCAGAATACGAAGAAACTCTCACTTCTGGCATCTCAAAAAAATGCTTCAGCTTTTCTCTGATCTCAGCCAAAGTCTTGAAAAATTACATCTCATAAAACTGTTGGAAGAATGGGGCCCTCACCAGTCTGAGCTCCAGAGTCATTAGAAAAAGAGCCACTAATTTCAATGCAAGAGGGAACACATTCCCTAAATCCGGCTGTTAATAAAGGGCTCATTCCTCTCATTTGTCCTACAGCATGAGTCATCATTTATGCTTTTATAGAATAAGTGAAAAACACTGTCAACTTGGAATAGCCGTGTGATATATTCACTATTTGTGGGTGTAAATGACTATGCAAAATGCCTATGGGAAAAATCCATCCTTTCCACGGTGCACCTGACAGCCCAAAGTCACACTTAGTATTCAGTTTCATCAGCCCACTGGCCTTCAGCGTGGTGCTTGGTGGTTTTTTAGTGAACAAACTGTACTATCCTCAGTTTGTGTGGTACTTTCCAGCAATATGAGGCTGTGGGTGGCATGACAGGACCGCAAAAAAAAAGTGTTATTCTGTACCTTTGTCCTGTTCTGGGTGTGCTTATCTGCACAAGAATCTTCACTCCTTGGATCTCTTCTCTTTTTCTGATCATGCCATTTATGACTCAACAGCTACCCACTTCTGATTTTGCCACAAAAAAGTAAAAACCTTCTGTTAATTGATCTTATTGGAATATTTTACCAGTTTCATCATGTTCCATCTCGTGTTCCAAGGCTCTGCCCACATGCTGAGAGCTCACGTAATGTTCCCGTGGTACATTTGCCCCAAAAGTATCTAAGAAAAGGTTAATAATGCCTCTGATCCTGAACTCAGCTTCATAAAACTTGTGTGGCTGACAGGCCTGGACCTGTCTGTTTATCAAGAAAAGTAAGTGCAGTGTGAAGAGGTTTCCTTTGCTGTTTCGCTTGGCAGCACAGCCAAAGTCAGGGAGTGCTTCAGGAGTAAGAGACTGTCCAGTGCTTGTCCGTAGCTGAGGTGCTCAAGGAATCCAATATGCCCAAAGCTTTCAGGAGGCTTTTATCTGAGTTATCCCAAAATGAGCACATCCAGGTTCAAAGTGTTTGCATTAAGGACAAGCTGGGAATATCCCTGGGCCCTACTGCCAAAAGGAAGTAGGAAGCAGGAGGCCTGCTCTAACAAAATGCAGTGAATATTTGTCTGGGTTGACAGCACTAAATACAGTTCACAGGAGCTGTTAAACTCCAGTTTCAAAACCAGAAGCACTTCTGCTGTGCTGCTACTTTCTTCTTTTTTTTTTCAAAATCAGAATCTGCAACCGTCCTGACAGATATTAATGGTAATGGTGACACATCGGATGCTGGGGGAAGCAGTTTTGCACAACTTTGGAGGCAGCAGTTATAATTCTAAAAAATATCTCTCATAGATCATAGTATTTATTCTTCTACAAAGAGAAACATTTTTTTTAAGGTTCTCTTGACCAGTCAGTCTTTTACTGTTTACATGGTTTTTTTAAGCACCAAAAACATACAGAAAGGGGATTGGGGTTGCTGGAAGTTTTGTATGCCCTTGCACTTTCTGCAGCCCCACAGAAGGGTCAAAACAGGCTTTTCCTGCATTCACAGCCTTTTTCAGTGTCAACTCTTTTTGGAGCAGGAACTAACTCTTAATCCTGTAGATTGTGCTGCAATCAAGTTTATAATTGGTTCTAAGGTAACAGAAGTTAAGTTTCACAGCAGGTGCAGAAGATGCAGTAAGAAATCTCTATTTCAGGGGAATGCAAATGCCAGCAAAAAAAAGGAGGAGTGGTTTTTTCAGCCACTACCATGTTAGGGGTTTGCAGGAACCTTCAAACAGTGAATGCTGATGCTGGTAAACAGCTTATTGTCATAAATATTGCTGTTTTAAAAAGTGCAATACGATTAAGGGAAACATTGGGGTTTTTTTTAGTATATAAAACATTTGAATGATAGATCCTGCTGCACATGACCAGAACCCATCCATCTCCCTTATCATTTTTTTTTTAAATGCTGTAGTGCAATGTTTTGCTGACTAGGGTATCTAGATGCAAAAAAAAAGCTGGTTAAGTGATGACACCTGGAACTAAACTGGAGTGACTCCTCTAATTAGAAGTTTTTCCTTGCCTGAATTTGTGCCTGTCATGCCAGCTTAGTTCCAGGCAGAAGGGCTGCACAGATATCAAGGGAAGAGGACCATTTTCACAGGAGGCACTGAATCATCTGCTGTTGTTCCTATTCCAGCAGGGTTTTTGAACTGCTCCGTGTATAATTGCTGTAGGTCTATTTGTCTCTACCATTCTTTCATAGATTTTTGCATCATTATTTTCAAGCTGCTGTTCCCTCACCTTTTCTTTTTGCAATGACATCTGAATCAAT
Source organism: Rhagologus leucostigma (assembly GCA_013397725.1). NCBI lineage: Eukaryota > Metazoa > Chordata > Aves > Passeriformes > Rhagologus > Rhagologus leucostigma. Next base: position 364,185 of record VZTD01004197.1, on the reverse strand, counting down.
ATTTAGCTGTGGTCTGCTGTATGTAATTATTCTGGCTTGCTTATCTTGCTAGTTGCAAGAAAAAAAGCTTCTGCCCTGTCTCCCTCTCCCCCGCCCCGTCCCCAAAGTCTATGTAAGCCCTATTTAAGCATAGTGAGGGGTATTCAGATAGATTTTAACATGGTCCCTGCATTCTGGAAATGCAAGAATTTCAGCATAATAGTGTGCCATCTCCTCATCCCCTTCTCCAGTGTCAGAATATGAAATTTTTTAGGGAGATGTCAGTAAGACATATTACACATTCACTGAGCACCTGGACAGGTTGCTCCTTTCCCCTCTCCCCTCATTTTATTCAAATAATTCCACTGGAAAAGTATTGTGTTTAGGTTTTGTTTTGTTTCTTGGTTTGGTTTTTTTTTTCCTTTGATGCTCTCTCTTGGGTTACAGTGGCAGCAGTGTCCTGTTTTTAACTTTGCACATCCTTGTCATTCCTTTGTTACCCTTGGGCTTGGTGTTGAGTCCTCGTTCCCCAAAGGGAGGCTTTGGCACAGTCAGTGTTATGTTCTTTGCTGAGAAATGGTCACATCCCTTCCCCTCCCGGCATCCTTGGTACTGTGTCTTCATCAGGGGCAAAAGAGCAAGATATTTAAGATAATTGAAGGTGCTGCAACAAATGTTACTGAAAGAAGATGTAGGTGATTTTATTTAAAATAAGATGTTGCTCTTTCTGTGAGTGTGAAAGATTTCAGAGGACAAAATGAAATTGATTATTTGCCATAGAAGTTTCACCAATAAATCAGAAAGTAACTGCCTGTACACGCAAATATGAGACGTAGGATGATGCATGCATTTCCCCTGCGGGGGAGACACTGCCACAGGTTTCCTCTGTGATTTCTTATATGTCAGTTTGTTTTCTGGTGAAGTTACAGCAATAGATTCCTACCTTTAAATGGACTTACGGAACTGATGCATTAAATGTTGCAGACATTTACAGTCTGCATTAAGGAAACTGAGTTTGCACTTGAAAGGAATGCATATATCCATGGATTTACTAGCTTAGAGGAACTCACCATCTTGTTCCTTTACAAGGCAATTACTGAATTTTCTTCCTTTGTATGTCACCGCATTTCTTCACCTGCTGCTGTACAATATTCCTAGCAGTAAAACACTCCAGCACTGGGTCAGTTCCACTGAAAGTAATTCCCTCCTATTACAGAAATTCCTTGAATTTCAGTTGAGATTTGTGGATATTGAACAACTCTTTTTTGCTAAGGGCAGTTTTCATTTCAGAGATCTGACCGCCAAAAGTGTCTTCTTGTCTGTGCTTAAGAGTTCCTGGCATCAGTGGTTGGTGGGTGATGTCCATTGAAATACGTGCCTGTGAAAAGTGCTGTTCTTGAAAACTGCCATGAAAATAGTTACCTTTTACTTTAGGCAGCAGCAGTTGTTGCTGAGAGTGTGGTGAAGTGACAGACACTGGGATGCCACAAGCAGGACAGAGCAGTGCCACCCGAGGGACCGTGGAGTGTCCCACCTTGGCTTGTGGTGCTGGTCTCTCTTTCCCTAGAAACTGCCATTTCATGAGGAAACTTCATGAAAAATTCTGTGAGCTCTACTCCTCAGCTGCTGGAATAGGTGTTGAGTGTTTCTACAACCAAGCTCCTAATTAAAGAGGAATATTGCAGTGACCGGCTCATTGTCCAAGGTCGGATGTGCACCTGGAAGAATCCTGAATCCCAGTTGCCAGCTTCTTTATGCTGATGCAAATAATCTCTGCGCTCTTCTTAGTCAGGTATTCTTTCTATAACGCAATAAAGTATTTTAAATGGAACGCTGTATCATCTCACATTAAATAATTTAATTTATAGTCATACCCTACATAACCATCAGTGATATTAGGTTATAGAATACAAGATAATCCATCAAGCAGAACTTAAAAGCAGAACCAAAGTTCCATACTAAATGGTACATTTACTATTACATTCTTTTATATAACAAGGCAGTTATAAATTAAAATAACCCCATTAGAATACAGGGCAATGGAATACAAGCAGACATGGTTCTTTCTCTTTGTTGAGGTGAAACAAACCCTCTTTTCTTCTCTGAAGGACAGAAAATAGGACAGCACATTTTTCTTGAAACATGTATTTTTAAATCTCCAGAATTGTGATAATTGTTCATTTATTTGGCTGTACTTCGGCAGATTCTATGTGTGATTAGAATCCGTGCATGATGTGGTCTAACCTGCTCACAGAATACAAATGGAAATGCACAGCATTTGTAATGATGCAATTTCAAAAGTGTGAAAAAGCTTGTAGAAAACTGAGAAGAATATTACTGCACTGAAGGACTTAAGCTGGGAGAATCAAGAGGGAAAATCTCTTCTGCTCTCAGTTTAAAAGGAAAAATTTGGGGAATGTGTCTCCATATCATAGAAATCCCTCATTACTTTTGTAGTCCATTATGTGGGACTTTATCTCTAGTATTAGGTTTGACAATTTTGGATTGTCTAAAAGACATTTAAACCCACAAGATCTTAAAAACTCTACTGATTTCCTAAGGGAGAATCCAAGTGGGATACTTCCAAGCAAGTTTCTGAACAGGCCGAAGTCTGCTCTCCTGAATTCCAGGGCTTAATATTTTTTTTGCCGTATTTCCTCTTGCAATCCTGAACTTCATCACCTGATGGTGTGTGTAGCATCGGCTGCTCCCAGCTTTCACCTTGCCCTGCAATTTCTCCTGGTTTGAAAGCGTGCGGTCCAGCAGAGCATCTCCCTTCTTCAGCTCCTTCATCACCTGTGTCAGGACAAATGCCTTCCACAGACCTCCTGGGTTATTGTGCTCATGTTGTTGATCCTCCAGGAGATAAGGGTTTAAGGTCCCCCATGAGGATCAGGGTATTTGAATGTGAGGCTTCTTTCATTTATATGAAGAAGGGCTCATTTCCTTCTTCTTCACCAGACAGTTGGTATCAGATGCTCCCCCTGCTCCTTTTCTTCCTCCTGCAAAGTGATCACCTCCCCCAGCCCCAGAGAGAAGTCACCTCCAGACCTGGAGAGCCACATCCTCTCTTGGGAACCCTTAAGACACTGTTCTAGAGCTCTGGACACTGTTCGCAGATATCGGAAATGTTTCTTTGTTTGAAGACAGGAAGGAATGCTTTTCCATTCTCTCTGACATTTTAGTCACTTTCTTGATCGCATGCAATGAAAGCAAAATTAAGTTCTTAATGTTTATTTTACAAGATATATTGGCAGTTTCCAAGCTATGTGGCTAAAATCAGGAGATTTGCATAATTTACTGGTGGTGACTCTTCTACACTTCCTTTCCCAAACGTGCAATTAACACCACTGAAGGCAGCAGATTTTTTGTTTGACTTTTGCAGTGATTGTGGTGGTCTCCCTGGCCCAAACAGCTGCATTTTTTTGATTGCACAGATTTCCATGCAGCTAAGCTCTTACACCACTGGAATCAGATGTGTTCAAGTCTTCCAACTCCACTGAGAAGTCATGAATATTGGTTTTGATGTGTTCATGGATCAGCGTGATTCTTACATGCATCAATCTGCACTACTGTATTCTCTGGCTGCAGTAGTCCTCTGGGATTTTTAAGCTCTCTGTCCTGAAAGCTTCCCTGCAGAATTATTTTAAACAGGTGTAGTCCTCACTTTGATAGAAACATTACCTTTGCCAATGTCTGAGCAAGGTAAATTTGAATTAAACTAAGCTTTATCTCTTTGTGGCATACATTCAGAAACTGCTATGTCTTCTGAATCCCTGGTGTCTTAGGGAATTAGCTTCTTACTTTGAATTAAAACAAAGATAAATCCTGGTATAAAAAAACTGAAACTGTAGCCTTTTCTGTCAATTATTTATTAAGATATGATTCTCTGCAATGTGCTGATTTTGTGGAAGAGTTTCATTGTTTCATCACTGGTCTTACTAATGACATTTTCATTTTCTGAAGAAAAAAAAGTTGATTTAAAAATTCTTTATCTCACTCCTCCATCATAATTGCTATCTGTCTCCTTCCTAAATTATGAACATGAACCAATCGATGGAGAGAATGAAAATATTTTGACGTTTTTTGTCTTGTATCTTTTTTGTCAGTACTATCAAACTACATTTAAATGGCAACAAGAAAAGTCTAATTAAAATACTAGATTTTACTATCTAAGCTCACTGGTGAGGAGCAATTTATGGTTTTATTGCCCTTTTTGAAGGACTGATAAGAGCTGGTGTAATCACATCATATGCATTAGGAAAAACACTAATGACAGAACACATTAATGACAGCTATTTGAACATCAAAGTTTGCATTTTATGAGGCTTAAAAGAAGAAATTGGCAGAGGATTCATTAAATAATGCATAATCAATCAGCAACAAGCTTTAGAACTGGTTTGGAATTGATCACACATTCTTCTGCTGAAGTTGGTGTAAGAGCAAGAACTGCAAAATGCCAAGACCTTTCCAGTACAGTGCTCGTCACACTTCCTTGATATCACGAAATGAAAACACAATTATTGTATCTGCTTCAAGATGCTACAGGAATGAGGACAGGCCCATTCTAATTGTGTGTGGTACAGACAGGTTTTAGCTTGAACAAACAGCAGGGAATCTCTCTCTCTGCAGCTTTTCATTTTCACGGTCCTCAGCTTCCAGGTTTCATCTGGCGGCGTGAAAACAAAACTGGCTTAAGAAGGGATATCTCCAAAGTATTTGGATGGAATCAGAGAGCACTAGAAATGGTGGAGAGAAGGGAGAGGTCTTTCTGTATGTGCATACCAGGAAGTGTTTGATCACGATCAAATCTACTCGTGTCCGTGATCTGACATTTCCAAACCCCATTTACAAGCTGTGGCTCTGTTACAGACCTCAGGCAGCTACTTAGCATATAAATAAAGACATAATACTTTTCCACTTCCTGAACATATTGGTAAGATAAATCTGTGTATTTTCCAGAGGCTTTCCAATCAATGTGATGGATGACACCATATAAATATGTAGATAGTTAATACAGAGTTCAGCACAAAACATTCCTATTGCTGAAACCCGAGAGAAAATGAACAGGAGTCAGACTATTCTAAGGAAGTATCTTACACTGAAAAGTTTAAAAAAAAGTCCTTGATTAAAGGGACTTTAAATCCCTTTGTGGGATTATTGTGGTGAGTTGCCAACCAAGCTGCTCTATCACTCCCTCTCCCCAATGGGCATGGGGGAGAAAATTCTATGAAAATCTCATGAGTGGAGTTAAGGACTGAGGGATCACTCACCAGTTGCCACTGGGGCAAAGCAGACTCGATTTGGGGAAATCAATTTGATAATTTGCCATTAATTGTAACAGAACTGTGACAGTGAGAAATAAAACAAAATCAAACACACCTTCGTTTCCTACCCCTCCTCCTCCCACGGTGTCTGCAAGGCTGTTTCTCTCTCATTTTCTCACTCACATACAAAACCAGCATTTTTACCCTTTTATAAATACATTTTCACAGATGCACTAGCAGTGGCCCTGATGGGCTCAGCTTTGACCAGTGGCAGCTCTGTCACTTTTCACAGATTTTTGGGGTTTTTTAACTGATTCTGCAAAATAAATACAAGCATTTCTGAGAGATGCAAAAAGTTTTAAGATTATTCTGTTTCTTTGTTAATTATTCAGAATATGCTCTCAGGTAAACTGGTTTTCCAACAAAATAGCAGAAAAAGAAAAACTAAAAGAAAAGTTTAACATTAAAAACAAGAAACAATGAAGTACATCATGTTGGATGGGAATAGTGTGTTTATTTGTAGTTCTATTTCCCCACTCACTGTGTCTTCCTTTTTTTGCCAGGTCTTTTTAAGCCTCAAAGGAAGCTTGAACTGATTTTAAATTTAAAACAGGGTTTTGTGGTTTAACCCCAGCCAGCAGCCAAGCCCCACACAGCTGCTCACTCCAGTGGGATCAGGGAAAGAACCAGAAGAGTAAAAGCCAGAGCACTCGTGGGTGGAGATAAAGACAGTTTAACAGGAGAAGCAAAAGCTGTGCACACAAGCAAAGCAAAACAGGGAATTAATTCACTGCTTCCCATGGCTGGGCAGGTGTTCAGCATCTCCAGGGAGCAGAGCCCAGACACACATTTCGGTGACTGGGGAAGACAAACACCATCACTCCAGAAGTTCCCCTGTTCCTCCTTCTCCCCCCCATTTTATATACTGGTCATGATGCCACATGGTCTGGGATATCCCTTGGGTCAGTTTGGGTCACCTGTCCTGGCTCCTCCCAACTTCCCAGGCACCCCCAGCCTCCTTGCCAGCATGGCAGCACGAAAAGCAGAAAAGTCCTTGGCTCTGTGTAAGCCCTGCTCTGCAATAACTTAAATATCTCTGTATTATCAGCCCTGTGCTCAGCACAAATCCAAAACATAGCCCTGTACCAGCCACTGGGAAGAAATTTAACTCTACCCCAGCCAAACCCAGCACAGAGTGCCAAGGCAAGACTTTGTGACTGTCTATTCATTAAGGCCAGTGACTGTTGAGCAAATGCTCCATGTCAAAGTGCCAGCGTTTCCATGTTATCTATTCTCTCACAGATAAATCGTGTGGGCTCACCTTGCAGTGTGGAAATGTGCATTTTAATGTGTGGGAAACATTTACACTTCTCAATGTGCTAATAATTTAAAGTAATGAGCATCCAGGCATTAACTTTATGCTAAATTTGAGTGATGCAGCTCATTCAGTTGACAAGTTATACGTTAGAAATTGTGGGGTAAGACAACATAAACTTAGAATGCCATCCTACAGTTGGAAAATAAATAGGAGCAGTAAAAATGCAGATTAGTGCACATGAATTTATTTTCTTTTGGTCTATGGATAAATAGGAATTTCACACACCTCTTTGTCTGGAAGGAAGGTGGGTTGAACAACTGTAAAAGGACGTGTAGTATTCACCTACTCAAAATAGTTGGTCACTGTGACTTTTTAAGTCTTAAAGAGATTATTTTCATTATATTCCTGATAAGATCCATAAATTAATCCATTTTAAAGTACCAATATTTTAATTAATGCAGCATAATTACTGAATACCACTCTGGGTCAGTTTGGTAGAGGGTATTGTTTTAGAAGCCCTTTAAGCAGTTGCAGAAGCATTTTAAATAAATCCTTGAGTCAATCAATGTTGTTAAGGCTCTTGTATGTTTGAAGTGAATTAAGTTTAATTTGTTGTTAGATCAAATATTTACCTTACCGTATAAATTTATCTTACTAGATACTTAAGCTTTGACTTTTCTTCCTTGTGGTCCAATCAGGCTTGTGTTTCAATCAGTCTCGTATTTTTTTCTCCGATTTTGGTTGTGTTGTGCAAGGATGCCAAATGGTTTGAAGTAATCAATTCTAACACCAGTTGCAAACAGGCAGAGATTCCTTCCCAGACCACAGGAGTCAGTGGTGTGCTGATACCTGAGGCTAAAGGGGTTATATCTGAAAGTTTCAGGTGACATCCTGAGCCACATAAAGCCAACAGCAAAATCTCCATTGATTTTTACTATCCTGGGATTAAGTGAATGCATTTGAAAAATCCCAAACTTTATCTTAATCCCCTCAGATGCTCCAGTTATTTTTGTTAAGTGTTTAATCTTTTGGGCATCTGTTAAAACATCCAGCAGAAAGAGAAGTCTTCTGCTAGATCCAGCGGCAAGAAGTTCCATATGTTAATTCTATTTCAGTAGGAAAAATATTCAAGGTTTCATTGGTTTGCCCGTTGCTTTGGAGAAATAAAAGGGTGAAAATACATTTTTCCTTTTTTCTGTGTCCTGTCCATTATCTTGTAGAACTTATGTCTTTGTTTTTTCTGTAGATTTAGCAGTTTCTGTTTCTTCAGTCTATGCATGGATGTTTCCATTCTTCTTGCTTCTTTCAGAATATCCCCTCTTTCCTCTGCATTGAATATGTCATGATGAAAATGGACATGGTATTCAACTGACTTAGCACAGCTTGATTTTCCATGCCAGTGGTTGTGTTCAGTGTTGAATTTTAAGGCCCATATATTGCAAGAAATTCTAGGGTAAAGTCTTGCTCAAATATGCACACCAAAAGAGGAGACGTCAGAAATTTGGGCTCTGCTCTTTGTCACCTGTACAGAGAGGCATAAAACTGAGCTTGAACCCTCCTGTCATCATTTTAAATTTTTCTGGGAGTGCTATGCAAAGCCGGCATAAAGTGAAGTGAAAGTGATGTCTGTACCTATTTTTACTATTTTTCTTTACTAAAATTTCTCGTCATCTAATTAGCTGACAGGATTGATCACTTGATAGAAAGCACTGCTTTGATGCCATAAAACCAAAACAGTAAAAATTGTTGCACAGGTATTTCACAATAATTTCAAATATGTTTCTAACACGAGATGTGAGGTAATCCAAAGACATTTCTTTCTTGATGAATAACAGAAGTCCAAAAGCTTTTTCTTAATTTATAAGATACATTACACAGAAATCTTCCTTGTGCTGCTTCAGTTATCTTTTATCTTGATTATGGTTGACGTTTTTAGGGTACAAGGCACTGTAGTTAGGAGGATAATTTTTAAATCTCCATGAGGTGCTGCAGTTTGGCTCTGAATTATATGGGAGACAGTTTGAAGTCAGAGCACTATATTATTTTTCCACTGCAGCTACCAGATACCTCACAGCCTGATGAGTGCAATGAAGTTTTGAAAAACCAAACAGTGAAGATGGAAAACACTGCAGTTCTTTAAAAAGGGAAGGGCGGGAACAGGTTGTCAATCCACCTTCTTTGTTTTTCCTGTAAACTCATATGACACTGAATATAGTACAAAATATTGCAAGCCTTATCTTGCTGGAATAATCTGGGCAAGGGAAGGGTTGCATCACTTGAATAAATCCACTTGATTATGTGCCTGTCACAGAAGAGCTCTCACCCAAGTACCCCCTAGCACATTTAGTACTCAGACACAGAGATTTGGATTTATTTGGACCCAGAGTATCTTATTCTGCTTAGTCTTCACAATTTTTGTGCACATTTAAGCTTCAAAAACCTCCCCATATGCAGATGAGCTAACACATAAAATTCTTTACTTGGAATCCCTTATCTGGCCCCTCTGTTTACTAAAACTCAAGGTAGGAAAGAGAACGCAGTATCTTCCACAATGTATTTTTTACTTTCAAAACCTGTTAATTGAAGGAAGCTTTTCTTAGTTTAAAAGGAAAAAAAGCAAGCTACAGTTTCAGTAATAATTTTTACCTTTAGGCAAACCTGCTATAACTCCTGCCAAAATTAAATTAGGATCTGTACTTTCTTCTGGAATCTTTCCAGCTCATCTTTGGGTGAAACATATACCATAATAGGATGTGAAACAGAAGATGAAAGTAATATTTTTCCCAGTTCTGTCTTTTCATAACGTGAGAAATTGCATTCTAGTATCGTGGTAAAGATACATAACATTTATTCCAATATCTTCAAGTATATAAAAACCCATGTGTATATGTCTACTAAATTACATTAACAGTTTGCATTTCAGTCTAAATAGCTTACTGATACATCTTTTCAGCTTGAATAGAGTTTAAAAATATGTTAAAAGACAGGGATGGGGAGCAGAATAAAGCTCCTATAATGTGAGGTAAGAGGGTCAGTGATCTGCCACACCTCTCAGACACACACAGATCTATGGGACAGGATGGGATCCATCCAAGGGTACTGTGGGAGCTGGTAGAAGTGCTCTCTGAGGCAATTTCCATCATTTACCAACAGTCCTGGCTAAATGGGAAGATTCTGGTTGACTGGAGGTCAGCAAATGTGATGCCCTTCTACAAAAAGGGCCAATGGTGTGAGGTTCAGCAGGGCCAAGTGCTGGGTCCTGCATTTAGGTCACAACAATCCCAGGCAGTGCTACAGGCTGGGGGAGGAGTGGCTGGAAAGTGGCCCTGCGGGAAAGGACCTGGGGGTGCTGGTTGATAGCAGCTGAACATGAGCCAGGTGTGCCCAGGTGGCCAGGAAGGAAGGCCAGTGACCTCCTGGCCTGTATCAGAAATGGTGTGGCCAGCAGGACCAGGGCAGTGATTGTCCCCCTGTACTGGGCACTGATGAGGCTGCACCTCAAATCCTGTGTTCAGCTCCCTCACAACAAGAAAGACTTTGAGGTGCTGGATCATATCTAGAGAAGGGCAACGGAGCTGGGGAAGGGTCTGGAGCTCCAGTCTTATGAGGAGTGTCTGAGGGAGCTGGGATTGTTTAGCCTGGAGAAAAGGAGGCTCGGGGGAGACTTTATCACTCTCCACAACTACCTGAAAGGAGGCTGTAGCGAGGAGGGGTCAGTCTCTTTTGCCAAGGACCGAATGATAAGACAGGAGGAAATGACCTCAAGTTGTGCTGGGGAGCTTTAGGTTGGATTCTAAGAGCAGTTCCTTCACAGAAAGGGTTGTCAAGCATTGGAACAGGCTGCCCATGGCAGTGGTGGAGTCACCATCTCTGGAGGTATTTAAAATATGTGGAGATGTGGCATTGGGGGATGTGGTTTAGTGGTGAACTTGGCAGTGCTGGATTAATGTTGGACTCAGTGATCTTAGAATCATGGAATGGTTTGGGTTGGAAGGGACCTTAAAGACCTTGAGGGTCTTTTCCAACCAAGTGATTCTGTGATTCTGTGACATTACTTAGAGCAGGATGTGTTTCACTTTGGGGTGAGGGGACAGGAGCTGTGCTATCGATGACAGAGAAACGCAGAACAAAGTATTTAACCACATGATAAAGACTCATGCCGTGGAACGATATTTTTATTATTGGCTGGCTAAAGCTTTACTTCCTGATCAGCATTTAAACATGTAAATAAAGAGCCTAATTCACGGGAGCATTTCACAGCAATAGATCTAACAACTCTCAAAACCTGAGCAATGGCATTCTTCATCTCATGCCCTCTAACTGAACTGTTCCATTTCTGAAATGAAGACAGAAGTGAGAGAAATAAAGCTTGTATCAAAGCACCAAAGCTTCATGTTGTTGTAAATTAGCATCTTTCTATTAGTTGATGGCATTGGAAGCAAGCTGTGGAAATCCTTTTTTTGACAAAAGATACCATAAAACTGTGATATGTGATTTTGTGCTGCCAATTATTGTAAAAGCAAAATGTAACATTTTATGCTGGAGCCACTGCTTAATGCTGTTTTCTTTTTCTTTTTTTTTTCCCCTTCAAATCAGATATTTATCTTTGAGAATAACATCTATTACTGTGCCCATGTGGGGAAACAAGCCATCCGAGTTGTCTCCACAGGAAAGGAAGGTGTTATTTTCAATGGGCTCAGCGACTGGCTGTATGAAGGTAGGACATGACATTTAGGCCAGCAGTTAGTTATGAGTTTAAGTTACATTCTAGAACTACAGACCTTGCTGGAATTAGACCTCCGGCATTGCGTTTCTGGGCATTGGTGGACCACGGATCTGAAAACCTGCTATTCTAACAGTTGCCTGATGTGCTGGACTGGAAAAAATGTGAAATGATGTAAGAATTCTGTTTTCAGGCTGTTTTCTTTCCCTTAGTCCAAAGGTAATAAATCACTGGGCTTTAATGAACAGAACTGCTTCATTATTTAATGGCACCTGCAATCACTCATAGATGTGCCAGTTTTCAAATCACAGGAAAGGACAGAAATGCAGAGGGAAAGGGGTTCTATCTTGAAGGAAAAAGCAAGGAAACAATTTTTCTTGGTTAGCTATTTTCCTCAGAACTAGGTGGGCCTTGGAAGCTGCCCAGATTTTGCCACCTAAAAAAATTTCCAAAAGCGGACCCCAGTAACTGGCTTCTTTCCCGTGAAAATGGGCCTGATAAGGGTGGAGGGTCATCTCTGGAGCACTGCTTTTTTTTGATCCTTTCAGCTGGCAAATGGCCATTCAGGTGTCTGTGAGCAGCTGCTTGAAAAGTGATCTCAACTGCTCATTAGCTTAGGAGAGGATCCCCACCACCCCCAGTTCTTTTGGAGGTTGTGGTAGGCTTTTAAACTTATATATCAGAATAAAAATTTTAATTCACACCCCCACCACACACACATTTATCTATCTATCTATCTATATAAAACAGGCACACAAGTTGGATCCCTCTCTCTGTTGCTGACTAACGCAGCTGCCAGCAGTTCCTTCTAACAAGGATTCTGACTTTTGGACCTGGCAGTGTCTCTTTCCTGTGACACAGCTTCCCTCTAAAGTCACACTTTCCCCTACGAGTCCCAGCGTCGTCCCAAGGTTTTCTTACCTCTACAGAGAGAAAGTTTCCAGATACATCTTTTAACTGTGTCCTGTTGGCTGCTCCCAGTTTTCGTGAGGCTTAAAGGAACAGAATAGGTTGCAAAATGCCATTAGCAGTTAATTGGCGTAAAAATATGAACCACTACTTAAATTACTCTGTATGACAGCTAGTCTGGAGCCAATATTCTCAAAAATGACGGAATTAAAATAAATTAGTTTGTTTGCCCCTCCCAAAGAAGCCGATCCCATAAATCAGTGTACAAACTCATCAAACACATCAGTGGAAAAAATCCGATGGGGTTTATTACTTTCACTGTTTAAATACGTGTTTCTACTGTAATACAGCATATTTGCAAGTAAATGTCCTCCTTGTGCTGTGAAAGCACTTTGTAACCAGAGAAGAGGCTAGGAAGTTGCAAAATGCTAATTTTCTTTCACTTCCCTTCATTTATTAATTTGCTGGTGAAGTTGTGGGCAGGCTGTTTGACTCTGTAGGTCAAATGTGCCTACTACTACCCATATTTTGCTGATAAACATCATTTAGTACATCAGGTCTTCTCGCAGAGCCTCACACACAGCACCACGCTGAGAGGAGTTTGTCAAGCCTGTGAACTCTGAGCACACCAGCAAGCCTGGAATGACACTTGTTTTGCTGACACATATTTTTATTCAATTACAGGATTGCTCAGGCAATTTCTTAGCTGACACTGACTTTCAGGTTTGCCCTCTATAATGAATTTGCTTGTTAACTTTATGTTAATGTACTAGGGTAAGGAATGAATGTGTGATCGAGTACAGTCTGGTTATCCCAAGCTAGGTTCTGTAGCCTGTGAGGCACGAGGCAGATTAGGACCACTGAACCTGCTGTTCACTGGAAGTATGTTTGGAAGAAATTAGGATTTGGAAATGTCACTTTGTGTCCAAGTACAGTTTATATTGAACTAAATAATTCTCTTATTTCACAAGCAAGGTGTAGAAGGTCCCACAGGAAAACCTGATTTAAATGTTCCCAACTAATGGGAATCCAACATCAAATCCAGAGCTGAACTGTGTGAGCTGAGCTCCTTCTCTTGTCATCACTTGTGCAATCCTCATGGAGGTAAACCTGGGAGCAGTGTCAGGACTGAGGACTTGTGCCAGGTGCTTGAACAAGCTGTGGAGCCGTGGTGTCGGATGGGTCTGCAGTGTTCAGGTGCCAGCTGTCTACATGCATGGATGGATGGAGCAGGATCCAGAAGAAGTTGGATATTCCATGCGGATAAATGGATAAGGACAACTGAGAAATGAGAGACATCTCCCCAATGGAGTCCGAGGGAATCCAGTTACGGTTGCCAGTGAGGCTGAAGCTTTAACCTGGGATACTCTGCCAACACACTATCACCAGAACCTTTGTTTTTCCAAAGTCTCTCCTTTTCTTGGATGCCACCTCTCAGTGGGATAAACTTGGACAACATTTTAAATCCGAACTTACCTGACTGGAAATGCTTGAAAACTTGGCAAAGACTGAAATGTACCACATCAGGAGTGTTTTTGCTCTTCACCCGTTCCTGCTGTGGTTTGTAGCCATGCCTTCCCCACCTCCCCAGCCGAGCTGGGTGGGATGCTTAGGCCCATGTTTGTTTGCTGCTGTCTCAGCGAGCCACCAGGATGAACGCTGAGCATATGCAGAAATCTCCCTCCATCTGTGCAGCCAGCTCCAGCAGATAGTCTGCAAAGGAGCTGCGAGAATCAGGATCACAGAGAGTTCAGCACACTCCTCTTCCCTCCCATGCTCTTTTTGTTGCTGAAGTTCTGTGACCCCTGGCAGCGACAGCAGAGCCTCCTCGCAGTGCCTGCTGGGTTACTGTGACAGCTCACAACCTGCTTCTCACTCCCCCTAAATGCAGCACAGAAAATAAAACTCGGTGTTTTCTATTTGAGGAAGATGACTTTTAACGACTTTTATCTACGTAGCAAGAGCACACCAACAACAATCCCCCCCTGCCATTTCTGAGAGCTGTTTGCACAGCGAGCTCTGCAGATGGCATCCCAGCAGTGCCACCCTTTGGGGTAACTCCTGACACTTCACATGGGTGGCAGACCCAGGGGGACACTTCTTCATAATGTCATTGCTTTTGTCACGACAGAATAGATGCGCTGCACTATTAGTCACAGGTTTTTCCTAAGTTAGGAAGCACAGCAGATCCAGAGTAAATTTGACAGGCTTTTTGCCCTGGAAAAATGCAGACATTCATTTCAATTCAAGTTAAGCTGTGCTTTTGTAAATCTGCCAAAGGAGAAAAAATTTCTTCGAGGTATTTATGCTGATCTTTAGACTTTTGATAATATAGTGAAAAACATTTCAAATCAATCAGAGCCTAATCTACTTAGTGCATTTAGCTGGAAGGTTATAGATTGATACATAGATTACTGTAACATGAAAGCATAGATTAAACGTGGGGTTTATTACTAAAATAAGCATTGACAATGTTTTCATAGTCTGACTTAACATTTTCAGAGCTGTGCCTGATAGATGCTTGTACTAAAATCGAGTGGTATCCTGTAAAAGAGAGTTTAAAGTTCTGCAGCTGAAATCAGCTACACATTTAAATGCATAGCAGCAGCAAAGAGTGGTTTTTATTTCAGTTTGCTGTATGATCATTGCTGGTTTGAGAATATGTTTTAGCAATGATAAATCTTACAGATAATTTTAAAGCAAGTGCTGGTATAGCAAAAAGGACTTCCAAAGCAATAGGGTAAGAGTATTTATATGTTCTGTATATAAGTAGTAACATCTTCAAAATAATGTGCATTTAAAAAGTAAATTGCAGGTAAAATTAATTTCATTCATGCTCTTTTTTAGAGTACTCTTCCACAGAAGTTAATTCTGTCGTGGTATAATTAAAGTGTCTTAATTTGCCACCAAGCTCTTGGAGAGGCTGTTCAGATGTTGTGAGGAAGTATGGCAGCAAGGCACTCTGATGGAGGTCACCTCTGTGATTCTGTTAAGTGAGAAGGAGCAGGTTGAGGTGTCCCTGTATTGCAGTTTGGAAGTTTGTTGATTTTGGATTTGTGCGATTCTGAATCCTGAGGAATGGGGCAGGAGGACTTCCCTCCATACTGACGTGTTGCTGCCAGACCAGGAGCAGCCCAGGAGGGTGATTCAGGGTCTCTTTAGCAGGACAGGGACCTCCTCTGGGCTGCACTGCTATAAAGTCCTGGTGTGGTCTCCTTTGAGCAAGTCTGTGTTCACAGATAAAGGTGGGTAACTTCTGGTGTTATGCTCTAAGTGCATGCTTGGAGATCCTGGGGGAGCAGGATGTGACACAGTGGTGTGTGCTACTGTCACTCCTGGGAGGGGAAGGAAGGATTTTCACCTAGGGATGGTCCTATGCCATGCATAAAGTGTGAAACGCAGTGTGAAACTTGCTGCAAGTGTCTTCAGCTATAAGAGTAGAAACTAGAAAAATGTAGGAACTATTTTGCGGCTTGGTCTGTGGGATGCTCTTGTGGTTATTAGGGACTTTGGTAAGAATTGCATGTGAGGAAAAAAGTAAGCACTGAGTTAAAAAGTAATAATTGCTTAAGGGGAGTCACTCCCTTATCTCGTGTCACTGTCAGAGGATCAGAGGATCAGAGGTTGTCTCTAAATCTGGAAGTCTCTAAATCTCAAGATCATCTCAAAGTGAGAATCCGCATTCCAGACTTTGTACTGACACCATGGTTGTGACGTCTCATGTGGACATCTCCTCATCCTCAGACATCAGAGGGAACCACTCCTGGCAGCCAAGCCCCAGCCCCAGCTCCCACAGTTAACACATTTAAATCTCTTGTGTAGTATGAGCTTTACATAGACATCCTTTAAAACTGGTACTCTGCTTTGTTGAGCTTAACGCACAGTGGTGTTGCTGTGTTTCTTTTTTGGCTAGGAACTAGGAGGAGGGGGGGAAAAAAGACTCTTTTTCGGAGATGACTCCTATGCCTTATTAATCTTCATTTTGTATGCGTCTTGCTTGATCACCAGCAGATCCTCTTGTGTGACTTCGCAGTGACACCTGGTGGGAGAGGCCAGGATGTCATCATCATTAAGACAATGAAACTGCAGAATTTTTTGCTGCAAGATCTAGGAAAGGCTCCCAGTTTCCCCTCACATACATTTCCCTGAAACTCTCTCTGAGCTTATGGGAACTACACATCCAAAGCCACTGGCTGATTCATGCTAATAGTGCCTCTGTTCCTTTTGTACCCTTTATAAAGAGAGGAAAGAGAACACAGTAATAAAGAAAAATCTTTTCCGTAATTTAATCAGCATCTCACAAAAAAATATCAGAGGGTATATTTAGAGCATGTATGACTGGTGTCGGAAGTGCAGCGCCTGGCAGGAGCTGCCAAATCAAATATCAGTTATTTTGAGCAGTATCTTTTATGCCTATAGCATTTTAAGCAAGTGAAGTAGACATATTTCTTATGTTTGGAAATATTCATTCTGTTTCTCTGGAAGTGGTCTTAGTACTGGAAGAACACTGCTGAAGCAGTGCCTTACCTAATTCGTCTGTGCGCTCAATTTTTTATTGTATAAAATGAGAATGCTGAACTTCTGCTTGGAAACAGGAACTTTGATGGTCAACTGATACCTGAATTTGAAAAGGAACATTCATAATTAGGCTGAAAGCAAGTGTGTCCTAAAGTTCCTGTTTAGTGCCACCAGAGAAGGAGATGACATATCCTCATATTTCACAGGCAGGGCTAACCTTTTCCAGTAATTAGAAGCTCCAAAACCTGGTGGGGGAGAATGAGATGAAGAATTAGACTGACTCATCACTGCATTTTTTAAGATACTCCGGATAAATAAATCTCTTGCCATGCAAAAGCCATTGCTACAGACAGTGAAAGAAACTAGCCTTAATGGGGCTACAAATTATTCCATTTTGACAAGGTATGTGAAGGATCATTGGGACAGAGAATGCAGATTTTACTTTGTTTTTAAGAACTTTCACATTTTCAGTCACAAAGAAAATATTCCATAGACATGGGTAAATTTGCAGTTCTACACAGCTGCTGTAGGGTAAAGGGAATTTAGGAAACATTTGGAACTGGGAAATGACATGAGATAGTGCCAGGAATGCAAGTCTAAAACCCATTAGTTTACTCTCAAGTATGTGCCGATAATTTTCAGGGGTTTTGGGGGAAGCTGCATGGAATTTGTTCCCTCATTTGTGTGCTTGCTCAGGTGAGGTAGCAAAAGCAGTGTGGTGCTTCAGAGACACTGTCCCCATAGTAAAACAGGAAGTTTTCCTCTGTTTTGCATTTTGGACATCATTCAGTGTTGCCCGTTCAGTACCTGCAGGTGCTGTGCAGCACCTGGGGCCGTACAAGTCCCAGTCAGCCATTATTTAGCTGCCTACTGAAGGTAACTGTATTTTTGTGCACTTTCATGTGCATACTCATTTATACCAAATGCGCATAAAATCTGCCCAGTTTAGTTGCAGTCAAAGGATGAAGAGCAGCTCTTGACCTCAGCCGTGTGTTTGAAGTGGATATTTCTACCATATAAAATTCTGTTGCAAGGAAGATGAACTAAATGCCACATTATTTTGCCTCATGCATGTTAAAGCAGTGGGAAAGAGAGTCTTAAATTTCACCAGATGATGTCATGAAAGGTTCTGTAGAAGTTCCCTCACCTCCTTGCTTTGGCAGACATTCCCGTGTCCCGAGGAAGCTCCCATCACCAGAAATAGGCTTCTGGCCCCTCTCAGCTGGCAAAGGTCAGGGAAAATTGAACGGTTTAAAATGCACGTTGTGAATGCCTGCCTAGAAATCAGCAAGCCTCCTGAAAACTTTTTAATGTGCCATTACCTGGACTGGCTTCAAAATCCAGCACCGCACCATGAGAAACCCTGCCAGCTCTAGCCCAGTCCTTAACCTTCCCTTCCTGCAGAAGGTTGTTTGGAAGGAGGATGCCAGCCAAAACCAACACCTGTCATCCTCTAATTTTTGGATCACCATCACTCAGCCTTCAGGATGGCTTTTGGAAGGAAAAGAGAATATTATTTACTGTGGTCAGTGATCTCCTTGGGGCAGTGGAAGGAGGCCAGTTGTTCATCCTGGTGTCACAGCTCAGCCAGCAGCTGCTGGTACCTTAAGAGGTGTTCAGTGAGTGAAGTTGTTTTGGTTTGCCCTGAAGCCCTGGTAGGTATCACAAAATAAATGTTTTATCGCTAGAGTCAAATATTTCCAAAAATGGTGTACTGTGAGTTGTATAACAGAGCTGTTATGGTTTTCTGCTTGCACACAAGTTCTACTTCTCTGCACCAATTTTATTGCAGTGGCCTTGGGTTAAATTGCCTATTGGAGAGCTGTGTCCTCATTTTCTGATTATGCTGGTATTTTTAATAACTAATTAGTATACTAGCACTTTTGATATTGCAGAACAGATTTTGACCTATGCCATGCTAAGTTGAAGTCTGGAATAACTCCATGGAAGCTAATCGTGATGCCCTGGATCTGCACCAGGATGCTGAATGAGAGGGCCTTGCTGTAATATTCATGCTTTATGTCCACTATCAGGGTTTCAGAGGAAATCTGAAACCACTATTATTCCCAGAAAATAAAGAGTGGCATGTTAGAGACTATTTTCAAATCCAATCAAATTGAAAAGCCATGCTCCATAGAATCATTTCTGTGGTCTGATAGTATAAAACACACAAAATGCGTTTAGGTGATCAGGTTCACTGCATGTAAGACAAAAATGCATCATTTCTGTGTTGGTAAAACTGAGCTTGGGGGCTGTGACACATGTAAGAGTCTTCCAGGCTGTAGAATGTTGTAAGAGATTAAAAGAATTTAATTAATTTGTACAAAAATGATGTACAGTATTATAGAGTGGAAATATAACTGTTAGGGCATGTTTCCCAGGGATACTGCAGGGATCTCTGTCCTGGGGGATTTTTAAGAGAGAATTAAACAGGTTTTTGTCATGGGTTGTTGAGATAAACATCTATCCTATTTCAGTGCAAGGAGGGGATTAGATGACTTCTTTGGGCTTCTTCTACAGCTCAAATTTTATGATCTTATGTATAGTTTTGATGTCTTTTTCTGATATCTTTGCAACTAGACATTTTGGCTCTGGGATTACAAAGAATGCCTGTTTTTATATACAGCAGGGTAAATACACATAAACTGCTTGTACAAGATGTGTAAGGAATGGAGCTCTCTATCATGATAAATTTACATGTGCCTCATTATTTCCCTGGGGAAAATTGGTCATTTTCTCCTTCTGAGGGTGTCCATGAACTTTTATTTGAAAAACATGTTGGAAAGAAAGAAGGAAAGCTTAATGTTCTTAAAGTGCTGTAATCAAGAAGTGATTACATAAAGAACAAAGAAATTGAAAGATAGTCATAGAAATTTTATGTTAGTGTGTAATTTCATCAATTTGACATAAAAAGTAATTTCCTCTAGGTTTTTTTCTTGGTACCGCCTTGCTTGTGGAAATTAAGGGGCCAGTGCAAAAGCTACAGGCTGTTTAAATAGCTTTCCTATTTGTCTCACTGCTCCCTGGCCTGTACAAACAGTGTCTGCCTTAAGAAATAAAAAAACAAAAATGAATGTGCTCTGTCCAAATTAGAACTAGTGAAAGCTGCATGAAAGGGATGAGAATTCTGCTGTGATATGTGATTCTCACTAGAGAATTGGCCTGTCCGTTGTTGTATAATAGCAGGGAAATCAAAAGAATATCCGAAATGATGACACAAGTCAGCTTATAATGTGTGTACATCAGCTTCCCTAATTTAAAGGGGAAAAAAAAATAAAAAAAGACAAAGAACCAAATTGAAATGCAGTTTAAAATACACAGCTCCAAATCCTAATGCCATCTGGAAGCAATCAGAGGTCAGAGTGGGTCTGTGACTGGAAGAGCAGAGGAGTAATGGCGTGTGAAATGCAAAGGGTGAATCACTGCTAGGGGCTGGCTGGGGACCTGGAAGACTCCCACAGAGCTCAAGTTCATGGTTTCCCTCCAGCAGAGATTAAATCTTCATATGTGAAATAATCAAGAGGTTAAATCTTCGTGTGTGAAAAGCAACCTTCCATATTCCTGTGTGTGCTGCCTGTGCTTGGCACTGTGTGAGGCATGGTGACCAACATGCTCAGATCCTGGGACTGGGAAAACACGACTGTTTTTTCCAGCAGTTTCCTGAACTACCAGCTCTCCACTGGGCCTCAGACCTTGAAGACATGAGGGATGTGGGTGATACAGTGCAGGGTATTTTTCAAATTGTGCCAAAGAAGCCCAGTGGTGACTGCAATGTTGATACCAAGCAGGACATGGAGCTGACTCTGACTGGGTTCTGCTCTGTGTCAGGAGAACTGAAGTGCTAGAGCAGATCTCTAAAGCTATCAATTGACATGCCAGCAGTTCCTGAAAGATAAAACATCCAGGGATTATATCACCCTCAACACTCAATTAGTTTACATTGCTATAAGTAACTACCATATGGTGTAGCTTCTGCACCAGCTGCTTTCCAGTCTTCAACAACTACAGGTCTAAGGGGAAACTATGCCACAGAGTTAACAGTAATTAGAAAAGTGGGGGAAAATGGCAGGTTTTAAAGATGATCTTAAAGCTTTTGGATGGGTTAAGCAGTAAAGTATAAGTGGCCGGGGATGCATTGGCTGCTGTGTGCCAGGCTGGGAATGCCAGGTGCCTGCAAACACCACACGCATGTGCACAGCAGCACAGCAGGGACCAAATCCAGAAGGATGGCAGAAACCTTCAGTCTTATCCTGGGATGAGGACTGCGGGGACCAAGCAACACAGTAACATGTAGGCGATGTTTTCCTTCAAATCCGTGGCAAACAGCAGGCACTGCTCGCACCTGCACTGTGCTCTGCCTTCCCGCAGCCCTTGCCCACATCCACCGGGATTTCTCAGAGTCTGGAGGTGGAGGAATACGTATTGAGCCAGGTTTCATGGCCCATCAAGGCAGAGCCAGACACTGCAGGGGGGATAAGACCAGGAACAAACGCATGTTGTGATGTCTGCTCAGCTCTGCAGCCTCGAGCAAGAACAGCGTCAACCACTTCTGTGTCGCCTGGCCTCTTTGCCTGCTTTCCTTTCTTTCCATTACAAACTGAGTTTCCTACTTTGAGAACTTTCTCCACAGCTGAGCCTTGTAGGGCTGGATTTGCTGCCATTCTTCCCAGTTCTTCTCTTCTAAACAGATGGTGGTCATTTCTTTGTTCACCTGTGTCATTCTGGTGCTGAATGATCCCACTCTCAGCCAGTTTGTGCTACTGTTTGCATACCAGAAAATCATTATTAGAATACCTTGTTTATTTTTTTTTTTTAATTTCATTTTTAATGGCTGAAAATTTGCTGTGCTGTATTCTCCAACCATAAGAAGTTTTAAGACCATGAAAGTCATTCTGCATTGGAAAAATTTATTCTATTGCTTTGAGTCACATCAAGCAGCACAGGAACACAAAATGCTGCTAAGAGCTAAATACTGTGTTTTATTTATAGTTATTTAAAATACTTCATAACAAATTCCTTAACTGTGGATTTTGAAGGGATGTCTTTTCACTTTGAAAGTATTTTTCAGATTTTAATGAGAGTGGATGTATCACATAGTACAAAAACAAACTATCAAGTGCTCTCTGTTTTTATTCATAAAATTTCCTGCCAGGTAGAAAGGCGTCCTAGATGGTTTTCCAGCTGTACTGGCCATATGGATATAAGCTACACCAAGAAATTATTTACTCTTCATCTCGCCTGGTACTGATTATATAGCAGAGGATGACCAGTGAAATACTCTGTTGGGCAGATTATTTGAATTTCAAACTCTTAGCTTAGAAATATTTCCCATAGTTCAGACGAATTTGCCAGAAATTTAGGTGTAAAATTCACAATCTCATTCAATGTGCACAATGCCCTGATTTATACATTACATCCAGATGAGAATTATACAGTTAAACAGAAGCTGATACCTCTAACAGATGTACATATTCTTTGAAGTTCTCTGAGTTTTGCTTCAAGATTTTTTGAGTGTTTTCACTGACTTAAATAGTGTTGTATTCCTGGCTATCATTGATTAAGCCTTAAATCTGTGGTGCCTGGCCTGAGAACCAGAGAATAAAGCCTTTTTTCAGAGGCCTGGTATAGTTATATTCCAGTCTGAAAAGTATCCACACTTATACAAAAGTGCAGCAAAAAGTGTTTACATTGTAGTTTAGACGTAGACTTTTAATGCATACTGATTTTAAAAGGTAGTAACAAATACGTCTTGTTTTTTCATTTTCTCAGTATCACAGTCATTTAAAATGAAGATTACAATTCTACTACTTAGTGTGATTTTAAAAGCATGATCTCTCAATGATCGGCTTTTCTTCTGCATCTGTAATTTCTTTCCAGGCTGAATCTTCTACTGTTTTCTGTTGTTACTGTTTTTGTACATATTCCTAATGTTCCTTTATTGTGTTTCGTGCATTCCTTTTAAGCTCTTTTTAAATAATTTGAGACTTTTCTCTTTTTTTTCCCAATTCCAATGAGGCAACAAATGCAACATAGGCTAAAGAGGAGAAGTACTGTCTTGGAAGAAAAGGGTTAATACTGAAGGGCACGTAAATGCTTGTTGGCAAAAGGGAACAGTTCCAGAGTGGTCCTCAAAACTTCATTAGAGATCAGAGAAACATGCAATATTGCATTAACTGGAAGAAAAACTCTTACGTTACGTTAATGTCCTTAGAAATGTTGCAGAGTTCATTTGAAAAATAAACCCAACAAGCCTCTATTAAATTTATTGAGGAAATGGAAAGCAGAAACTCAGAAGACTGTAATTGCCACCTACAAATATGAAAATTAGAGTGAATAAGAAGTAATGAGGGAGGAAATCAGAGACAACTCACCTCCTGAGCAGGAAGGTGGAGGTTACATTGCCACCATGTGGTAAAACTACGGAGAGCTGGAGCAGCTCTTCTCTTCATCAGGATTAGAGAGGAGAGCTGCAAACAGCCAGAAATCTGCATGATTTGCTGGAAAAAATATAGTATGCAAATGGCATCCTGATTGGAAAGAAGCAATGTGAGATGAAATCCTATTTTGCTTTTGATTAGCGTGTGCGGTCGGTTCTTCGGTGGTGTGTTTGTGGGGGTTTTGACTTGAATTTTAATTCAAAATGCTGTTACATAAAATATTCAGTGGAAAAGTGAGCCGAGTGCAGAAAAGAATAGAAAAAAAGTTCTCTTTTAAAAATGATGTCATTTATAAGCTTTTTTCAGTACAAAAATCCATCATTCTGCTGGATATCATCTTGAAATCATCTCTGAAGTTTCTGCATTAATTTTGATTTTTTCAAATTCTTCTGTTAATCCTGGGGTACTTCCCAGTTCTATAACGTTTAGAAACGTGAGCTTTAGTGTTTCACAAAGTACTTTTTAGAACACACTATATGGAAATGTAAATTTTTTTATGGAAATTCTTCAAGTTCTGCCTACAGCGGGATTTTGGATTCACAAAAGCGTGTCGACTTGCTCTTCCCCCCCGCCAACTTCAGCTCGTAATTCCTCATGGCGTGACAACTGGTTGCTGTAGAAATTATTAGGATTCAAGAGCATGATTTCACAGTCTGAGTCGGATGAGCTTTTCACAATCCCTTTTTTGATCAGATTAGTGCTGACCCCTGAGCTGACCATCAGCCGGGCAGCCTCTCCTCCCAAGGCAGGGGTTGCTGATGGCCTCCCTGGCTTTCCCTTCTGAAAGCTCTGTCCTGCTCCACTGCAAGGTCTGTTTGTTGTCTTCACTGCAGCGTGAACCTTTCCCTGATCTGTGCACCACATCCCTTGCACAGGCCTGTTTGGGTTTACAAGGGGCTTGAATCCATGCTAAATACAGTGGCTGCCTCTGTAAGAGCAGCTCCCCTCCTTAGCACCCCCACACTTGTAGATAAAATGCAAGAAAAAGATTAAATGACCATCACAGATGACGCCCAGATGTATCTCTTGGTACAAGTCTAATTATGACCTCCACTGAGGCAATTATTCTGTCTTGATCTTAATGCCTTTTGCAAGCATCAATTAATAAAACTTCACATCATGTCCTGATGGGACAGGAATTATTACCATCTTTTTAGAAACACGCAAACTGAGGCACAGTTATTGACCTGCTTTTAGATGAGATGAGAGAAATTAGGACACCAAACTGAGGTGAGAGTTTCACCTTAGTCCCTAAAAACCAAATAAAGTGCAGAGCACAGCGTGAAAACCCAGATCTGGCTGTTTTCCGCACGTCCCTCGGCTCACCTCCAGCACAGCTTCCCCGGCAGGTGCCCTTCAGTTTTGGTCACAGGATATGAGGGATGCACAGCTGGAGAGATGTGTCTGTGAGAGTCACTCTGCAGGAAGGCTGGACCTGTCCCTGGTGATCTCCACAGGAATAAGAACCTTTCCAACCCACAGGGCACCCTGTGAGCAGAAGGCAGATGTCTGTTGTTAAAGCTGCCCCAGCTCTGTCAGACTGTTCTGCATCCCAGAGGGACTGATGGACTCTTACCTGCCTTTCGAATCCCAGACAAAAGGAGCAAATCACTTTCAGCCCTTCCCTTTTTACCCAAATGACTCACAAGCATTTGCCTCCTACATTAGTTTTGCTTTTGCTCAAAGTTGAGTCATTGTCTTGTATTTGATTTAACAACAATAGCAGAAGAAAAAAAACAGCCATCGGTAGCTACTGCATAAGACTAGATCAAAAGCAATTCCTTAAAGGAGGCTTTCACGATAGCTAGATTAAAGATTTGAGAAACTGGTAAGAAATAGAGCTGAAGAAAAACAGCTCCTAAAAGCAAAGCATTATGTTTTCATGCTATTGTGCTTTTAAAATTGAAGGCAACAGTCTGAAAACAGGCATCGAAATAAATATTACTTGAAGGGAATTATCTGGAGATCACTGTATTTATTGCATTTGTTTTGATTTCCCGGTCTCTGCCTCAGACTGTAGTCATGGACATGACTTAAAAGATTCAATACCTCATTTTAAAAATTAAACTTCACTTGATTATTGAACTGACCCATCCTAACCCTTAAATTGTCGTGTATTATTCTAGAGTATCACCAGCAGGCTAGAAATGGTGAGAATAGGACAGGAGGCAAGAGCTGTGTCCCCAGCAGCTGATGGATTTCAGATGTGATAGCTGAGGCTGTGCTGCCCCTCAGAGGCACAGCACAAAGTTGCATAAGTACACGAGGAGGGAAAGGATTAATTATGGTGCTTTAAAATGATCTTGTTTTTTTCTTCTCCCTCCTCTCTGCCCTTCTCCCCCAACACGCTGTGAATCGCCCAGAGGGCTGTGTGTCTGAAGGCTCTTGATAAGGGTCTAAAAGCCCTGTGATGTAGCACTCCTTGCCCAGATTATATCATGTGGGATGATACGCTGGATAAATAGTTTTCCAGCTGAATGTTGGTATTTTAGAATCCTTTCACGGTTTTCATCCATTTTCCCTAATATTTGACATCTGCTATTACTGTGGATATCTCAGCAGCTACTGAGCATGAACGGTGGTGGGATGGGAAGGTCAGGAGAAGGTTCAGGGAGTTGATGTTGTTGTAGTCCAGCACTGCGGAGCAGGGAGTAGATCTGGGGATTTCCTTCCCGGTAAATTTCCCCATTTCAGCAGTGTCAGTGGAGCTGTGGCTCTGGCTTGTGAGCACTGCTGATAAGCACCAGAGCTGGAGCCATGGTGGGAGAAGTTGTCACTCTGCTTGCATGGCCCCAGTGTCAACACACTGGGACGAAGAAGCAGCTCACTTCTGCCCCCTCAGGAACTCGGGATCCTTTTAAAAACTCTCTCTGGGGAATGACCCAGCTAAAATATTATGTTGTTTGAGAAACAACAACACAAGGCTGCTTATGGGACACCTCTTGTTTAAGAGTTTGCCTGTGAATTTTGGGCATCTGCTTTTGACCTTGCAAGTGAGACTAACTTGAACTGGATGCTGACCTAGCAAGCAGTGAACCAGGAAAGCCGGGCGTTCATCAGGAACGTTTCAGTGCTTTTGTGAGATTTAAAATTATTCAAGACAGGATAATAAACCCCAAAAGGAGAAATGGTAACTTTAATGGAGTTGTTCTGGCTGTGTTAGCAGAGAGCCTGCGGCTCCAGGTGAGAGGTGGGAGTGGCACGAAGGAAGTGCAGTCCTGACAACAACTGAGCTGGAAGGGTTGTAGTGCAGGATCTCCCAATTACCGAGGTCCAAGTTTATCTTCATTGAGCAGATCTCACAGCACAGCACTGCAGAATGGCACTGCAGCTGAAGGGAAGTTGCAGGAAGAGTGGAGAAACCAAGAGATGTGTTTTCCTTCATCCCACTGAGACTTCACAGTCCAGCCCTGGCAGAGTTTCTTTCCCTGGGAGAGGAAGAAGGCAGCAATATGATGGATCTAGCCACACTACTTGAAGGCCAGGCTCGTTCCTGACTGAGCGAATTGGGGTTAAAACAGCCAACCTCCTGTTCCCTCCCAGAACTGATGTTCACCTGCATGAATTATTTGCTTGGACTTTGTAGAAATTTCAAATGCAAGTCCACTGAGTGCAGTAAACGCCAGATCATGAAGAATTTGGCTTTGGTTCCAGCAAAATAATTTTCCTGGGACATCCAGAGATGGTTCCTGACCTGCCCTGACCCGTGTTTGACCTGATCTTTTCCTGTAGGAGAAAATACACATTTGAAAGCACAGCTGAGTTATGATTTAGAGGGGAAACAGCCCTTTACCTTCTACACAACAGCTAAACTGTGCCTGAAGATGGAGAGTGACTTCTCCAGCCTGACTTTACCTCTTTTCAAGCTTTTAGTTTAGCTTAGTGGAAAGAGTGCGTATTTTGCTGACCATGTGAAAAAGGAAAGAAAGCATAAAATCGTTGCTTGGCTGCACAGTTTTCCTGAGCAAATGTCTGTTTTTAGTTTCAAATAGAAAACAATGAACCATGAGTGCATTTACAAAAAAAATTAAAGGAGTGGATTTGGCTCCTTGAAACACATCAGTCCTTAGTGGGCAAACCTGACAGTTACATTTCTTTATATCACATTATGAAATAAGAACTGGATCCTCAGTAAGTATGTATTATTGTTTATACAAGTTATGAATTTGGACTTAAAACCACATTCGAACATCTCTCTGAGCACAGAAAGGTAATTTACAGGCAATTAATCAGCCAGGTGGTTGTGTTTATAGCAGTATATCATGGTCCCATTTTCAGTCTGGGAACGTTAAGTCTGCAAAACAGAAACCGGATACGCTCTTAGCACTCCTTAAAGAAATGTTCTTCACACTAAAAAAAAAAAATAAAAATCTGTGTAATAATGATGTAACCATGCTTTGAGTATTTTCGTAACCTGGTGGAATCCTGCTAAGGCTGATGAAGATGAAACCTTCCACCCAACATGCCAACAACATAATTGGGATTTATAGCTGCAGGCTGGAGCACACACGATCTTCAGGGACTGGAGGGAATGACAGAGAAATATCACTTGGAAGCAGCCTGAAGAGCAAGTCCCAGCCTCCTTCCCTGATGAACCCTCCCACACAGGAGTGTTTGTACCTGCAGGAGCAGGGCTGAGCACTCATCTCAGGCACTGCTGCAGGTGTTCAGCCAGCCCAGAGCTGCTGGGCTTTCCAGGAGGAAAGTTACCAAGAAAAGATGAAAGGCAGCCAAGGAAGTCTTAGAAAGAAAGGACAATATATGTATTAAAATTGGCACCTCTGAGTGTAACCCACACCCAAATACTCTGGGAATAACCTGACTTAGAAAACGGGATTTTTAGTGATAAGCAATAAATGGCAAAGAGTGCACCTCACCATTTCTGGTCCTACTCAGCAAGGACAGTGGCATTTTCGTTGCAATTTCATAATGTTTGCCATCTGAACCTTCTGAGGCATTTGGAAACCTACGTTTCATAGTCTGGTGGTGGGAAAGTTCTTGCCAGCTTGCTGTGTCCTGTGGCCTGGCTGTGCCTAGTGCTCAGCAAACACCCCACAAAACCAGAGCCGGTCCCCAGACCACTGCAGGGAATAGTGAAATATTGGTCAGCCGTGGCCTCAACACAGCAGCACTGCTAATGTCATGGATGTCGAGGTAAAAATATAGTGGTGGAAAAGGAGCTGCTATAAGCAGTCTTGTTGTGGTTTATTTTTTTGTGTTTTTTTTTGGTTTTTTTTTTTTT
>VZTD01004197.1:251971-335752 GCA_013397725.1 Rhagologus leucostigma | reverse complement strand
TTTTGTTTTTTTTTTTTTTAAGTGGGAATTGTCCTCAATACTAAATAGGAAGTTTTTTAAGGGTGGAGTGGGCTATGATGACCTTGGAAATTAAGATTATGCTACATTAGGTATTGTGATCTGTTGGGTAGATAAAAATGGAGCCATCTCCATCCTGCCAATAAGTGGAACAGATAAAGAGGGGAAAGGAGGGTATTTCTTTCCAAAGCCACCCTTAATCAGCAAAAAACAGCAGACAAAATTATCTTTGGTAGATGGGGATTTGTGCAGTATGGGTTACATTTATTATCTGGCAGGTTATAAGCTGTATTTTAATTTCCGGTATTTGCCTGCTACATCCAAAGGAACAATACGAGCTGGATGCACTGCATGTCATTTATGAGTCTGTGCATGTCATTTATATGGTAATGGGGGAATTCCCCCTCATCCCCAGTGATTTCTGCAAAATTCTGCGTGCTGGTTCTCAGTATATTTAGATTTCTCCAGCATAAATTAAAATGCATGTTCATGATCTTTGAACAAAGCGGGCAGGGATAATTGGTAATTTGAGCCTGTTCTGTACAATGCAATTCAAAGTAATACTTATAATTTGCAGTTAATGAATCAGGGCTTTTTTTTTCCTTAAAATTCTTAATTGCCTTTCTATGATATTGATTTTTAATATCTTTTATTCCTACCAGTTTTAGAGCCAATTATGCAGACAATTTCTTGCCGCTGTTACTGCATGGCTCTGTGTGTGTTTATATGTACATTTCCATATATTTTGGGATATTTTTTAAAAAAATTTTATATGTTGGCTTATGGATAGAGTTTTTTTTGGCTGAAATTAAAAAGCTGAAAATAATGGAATCCATGTACAGCCAAGAGAAACAAGGTACAACAGGGAATAGAAAATTCAAATCAATACAATGAAATTTTAAAAGAATTTTAAATATCTGGAATTCCATTGCCACTATGAACAGTCAACCTCATCTGGTATTTAATTCACTATCCAATTAAAACTCTCTTTAGAAGACTCTGATGGTCGTAGCTTTAAAGTAAAACCAGCAATCATTAGAGACACAAACTTTGGAGTCTCTAAGGAAATTAAGATGGTCATAAATTCGAAAATAATAATATTAGCAAATATAGATGTACATGGGGGTGTTGCCTGTGATGGGAAATATGCCTTGGGCACTGAGCACCCCATGCCTGACCAAGCCCAGCCCTGTCCAACCTGACCTTAAATGACCAGGGATGGGGCATCCACCACCTCTCTGGGCAACCTATGCCACTGTTTCACCACCCTCATCGTAAAAAACTTCTTTCATATGTCTAATCGACCCTCCTTCAGTTTAAAACCACCACCCCTTGTCCTGTCGCAACGGTCTCTCTAAAAAGTTTGTCCCCATCTTTATTATAGGCTTCCCTCAAGTACTGAAAGGCTGCAAAAAGTTCTGCCTGGAGCCTTCTCTTCTCCCGGCTGAACAAGCTCTCAGCCTCCATAGCAGAGGTGCTTTAGCCCTCTGATCCTCTTCCTGGCCTCCTCTGGACCTACTGGAACTTCCCCCACTGTGCATTCTGCACACCAAACCCACTGGGGTTTATTTCCTACCTCACTTATGGGAGTTTCTAGGCTGTCACTGACAACCAGAGTTGCACAGACCTGGTTGGTGCCCCTGCCCCAGGGGCACGGCTTTCCCTTTACTTTTGTCAGTAGATTTAGGATTACTGCACAGGAGTGAGTCTACAGCTCAAAAATATTGATAAAAGAAAGTATTTCCTGGTAGCGGGGATAAAAGAGATTTTGATGGGTGGACATTATCCTGCAGGGATGTTTGTCTTTTCTTTATGCTTACCTGAGTCCAGAGTGGAGGACCTTCAAGACACACACCTAGGAAGAACAGAATTCTGCTCAACATGCAAGTGCCACAACTCTGATAAACGCAGTCAAACCCCACTGATCCATCAGTGGCATAACCTGGTTACATACCATTACCTTCATTAATAATAAATGTTCCTGTTATTTTATAAGAACATTTTTTCTGAAATATTGCTGTAAGCTGATTTGAATTCTGTTTTTATCCAGCTCTCTTTTTTTATTATTCCTCGGTGACTCTATTGATCTCAGTAGTTCCTCTGATTATTCAGTCCTGTAAAATCAGGTTCATCCTCTGAGTCATTATTGAGCTAAATCTCTCAGTTAGCCAGGTCCTGAGTCACTGTTCAAGTTGAAACCTCTGGGAATATTGCCATAACAGAGCAATATATACCCTGAGTGGTTTTTTAATGGCTGTTCAATGACTTCAGCAGTTTAAACCAGGTAAGGAATTAGGAGCTAAACTAAATTCAGTCACTGTGCTCCAGTTCCCATTTCATAAAGCAGGGCTGTATTTTGCAGTATAACTGACATTTATTAGCACTCAGACTAGGTGACTAGCAGGTGCTGCTCAGGGTGAATAAATCATGCAAGCAATTCACATGAAAGACAGCTTGTGCAAGTGCTGATAAAAGTCCATAGGGTTGAAGAATCAAGTTCTTTAATAGCAATGTCAGGCTGTTCAGTCTTCTTATCTCTCATATTTCTTTATGAAACATTAAAAGAGATTGCTGTTGGGCACTTGTGTTCTTGAACTATTGCAATCGTCTAATGAATTTTTGATTCAGAGGGTTTTGTGATCACTAACTTTCTTGATACATCTGTAGCTATTGAAATGGATCCCCTGTGTCAAGGCTGGCTGTCCATCTTCCTCCTATCATAAACCCCATAGATTCGTTAGGAAGAACCTGTAACTTTTAATTTAAAGGAAAGGTGAAGTTGAAACTACTTGAGCAGGTTTGAATAGAGTAATATTCAGCATATGATGAAAGCCTTGATTTGTCTCACTGCATTGCACAGATAAGCAAATTGCATTTCCAGCCATAGCAACCTGTTCAGCGGCACCAGAGGGGCAAAGAAGAAAAGGATTTGTCTGTAAAGAGCCCTCCTTCACTTGAGCCGTGTGAATTCTGTCTGGTCTGGGTCCTTAGCAACTGAGAAGGTGCGACAGGACCTTGCAATGAGTGTTTACCCACATCGGTGAGCTGCACTGCAAATTGCTCAGAAGACTTCTGCCAGGAAATGTTTCTACGGATTTAGTGCCTTTACCTGACAGGCTTTCACGAAGAGCTGACAACAGGCTGTGGGTTTAAGTTTGTGCCAGGTGATGGAAAAATACATTGTTATTATACATTAGTGGCAGACAGCAGTTTGCCACTGCGGATGGGCTTCCTAGATGCATTTGCTCTTTGGAGTGAGTGCTGGAAACAGGAAGAGCTGAGGATATGGTCTCTAATATTTCTATTTCCATAATTCAGCCCCCATTTTCATTATTACATCCAGACATCCTGACAGATCACAGACCTGCTGGTGTCTGTGTGTCAGTCTTGTCATTGTGGTCCAAAGGTGGTTACTGACACTGAGACTGACTCACACAACCAAAGGACACCTACTAATTGTTAGGAGCTGTTGTGAGCATTAATCATTAATGCTTTTGAAAACTAAGGATTCCTAAGCATGGGGTTGTGCCGGTCTGGGCCAAATTCAGGGAAATGTCCAAAAGGAATGTCTCCTCAAAGGGAAGCAGATTACAGCCACCTCTCTCCCACCAAGTTTGGGAAAAAAAATATTTTCCTCGGAGGAAAGTGAAGGGAAAAAACTATTTATTTAACAAACACACAGGAAAAGGATAATAATGCTAAATAATAAAACCTCTCGCTCTGGAGAGAAACCTGGGAAGATTTTAGAGTCCTTCTGTAGGTGTGGTCTCTCTCCTCTTTGGAGCTGGGTCGAGGTGGGCTCACCTCCGGGCCTTGGGGGAAAACTCTCCCGATGTGTTCTGATGTTGAAACAGTCCAGAAGAGAAGAAGGAAAAAAACCCAAAGTTCCGAGAAAACAAGGTTCAACTCTCCATCTCTCTCTCCAGGGAAAAGGAGCAGAAAAGCCGGCTGAAAAGCAAGAAGGTGCTTCTTCCCCTCTCACTGCTGCAGCAGCGTGCTAATCTCTGTGTCCTTGAAGCACAAACTGTTTTGAAAAGTTCGCTCAGTTTTTTCTCTCTCTCTTGCACCCAGTTTTAAAGACACAGAAAGGCTCAGAATCATATCTGGGCATAGAGTGGTGATAGGGGACACAACAGAATAAAGTCACCCCAAGACAGGGGTACAGGTGACAAAAACTCAGAAGCACAGAGAAAGAAGCTTCTAAAAAGAGGAGAGGGAGGATGTGGAGGCAACTCAACAGTCTTCTGGTGTGTTTTTTGGAAAGAGGACAGCTTTTATTGAGAATCAGGACCCAAACGACTGATGTGCCAACAGGATAGTATGGCTTTGTGTATGATACGTGGTAACCCTGCCTGCCTGGTGTGCTTGCTCTGGAGAGGTGCCAAACCTCCTGGGGGGTTGCTCATTGCTCCTGCTGGACACCCAGGGTCCATGTGAAACCTGAGGGACAGCTCCTCTCTAAGGCTTTTTGCACCACAAGTGGGATTTGCAGAGCTGAGTGCATTCAGTGTGCCACGATGTGAAGGTGGCCTGGAGAAGACACTGAGCATTTTCAAATAGCTGAATTCTCCCCTTATTTGTAAGAAGCCACATGTACATCCCAGATGACATCTCACACTTGTGTGTATCTGTTTTGCTGGTTGATT
Source organism: Rhagologus leucostigma (assembly GCA_013397725.1). Classification (NCBI taxonomy): domain Eukaryota; kingdom Metazoa; phylum Chordata; class Aves; order Passeriformes; genus Rhagologus; species Rhagologus leucostigma. The sequence goes on along the minus strand of VZTD01004197.1, from coordinate 331,088 downwards.
GGGGTTTTTTCCAACAAATCCATTTGTATGATTGAGGGAGATTTTAAACATTCATGATTTGTTGGTTATTACAGTCTGAGCTTGGCCCCCTGTTTGTATTCTGTAGGGGCTGTAGAGGTGTACCTGAGGATAGGATCAGGCTGGTGTTCAATAAAACCAGCTTTTGAAGCCCCCAAGCACTCAAACAGTAAAGAAGGTCTGGCAGCTACTTGCCAATAACCTTGTAAGCAATACCCCTAATGCCCTGACTCATATGGCAAACACAGAATCCTTTACTGTTGGAAACACAACAAATTAGAAGAATCATTGGATCAGGGGGAAAAAAAAAGGCAAACAAACCACAAAGATTAAATCAACAGTTTCTAAATGGGGTGAAATTAGTAGCCTCAGAAAGTCTCTTTTGTCTGTCAGGAGCTTGGTCCCATGCTAACATGATCTCATCCTGCTTTTTGGGGATAGGTGTCCTAAAGATTGTCCTAGAGCAACACTGGTGGCTATCGCTGGTAACTGGGACTATGATGAGGAGTCCAGGTTGGAGTGGTCAGGATTTGGCCAGGCTGGCTTGCAGAGTTGCCTCTGATGTGCACAGTCTGGCTTTTCTGGACACTTTTTGCTCTTCATGCCCGTGTGTTCCCTCAGGGATCTTGGCCAGGTATCAGCAAGTATCCCACAGTGACTTGTCTGCTGCTGGAGCACTGCAGCTTGTGGTCTTGTCACCCAGAGCCACCTCCATCCCACAGAAGTGAAGGTGGACCACAGACCATTTGTGTCCGGGTTCGGTGGAGTTTGCCTGTTTGCCGAGCCTGGGCTTGGCTCAGGCCACGCAGCAGCTCTGGGGCCCACATCAGAGATGTGGAGGTAAGACATGACGTTGCTGACCACACAGAACACATGAAGAGTGGTTGTCCTCAGTGCCCAGCGTGAACCACCCTGCTGAAATGAGCTTCTCTCCCAGCCCTCAGCATCTGGCAACAGGGAAGCAAAAGCACTGGCCAAACCCTTGCCTGCTGTCTCCACACGATGTTCTGCAGGAGCAAGGGGCTGCCGGACTGCGTGAGCAGAAAACAACGTGTGTTCAAGCAATTAAACCAGATGACTGAGAGGAACTAATGACACTTGCATCCCACACCTTCCCCGTGCTTGAGGAGATGCAGAACTCCTGGCTGGGCTCCTTTCCCTGAGATGAGGGGCTGCCACCTTCTCATGGCTGCCAAATAACTGGAGCCGCTTGCCCTCCACGATGAAATTTTGGATCAAGGATCTGGTGTTTATAAAGTGCTCTCTAAAGCACATACTCAGGAATGCCACGAAAGCAAATAGTAGTTTATTCTTCCTAAGCTTGTTGCCTGTCAGTGGCAGAGGAGACTGTTCCGAGTAGAAAGAAAGGGTCACAGGAGTGAGCACTGAAGCTTGTTTTTCTTAAGGATCTCTGGGAGCGCTGCAGCTCGTTTTTTTAAGGATCTCTTGGACAATAGCACAAGCAGGTTGAGAAGGGTTGTTGTTTGCATACAGATGTTTGCATATGTATCTATATGCAAACAATACTGCATACAGATTCACAGAATATTCTGAGTTGGAAGAGACCCACAAGGATCATTGAGTTCAACTCTTCAGTAAATGGCCTGTACAGGGATCAAATCCATGCCCTCGGTGTTATCAGCACCATGCCCTGGCCATCTGAGCTAATCTCAGGGTCAGGAACTGTGGAATTGGGCTGAACCCGTAGTTTGCCCTCAGCCACATAAATTTTTATATTTTCTACAAAAGGCTGTTGAATTGTTCAGTGGACCTGTGAAATTGCATTTTTTTTTCCACCTGATTCAATTAGACAACTGTGAAAGAGGATTAATTGCCCTGAAATCAATAGTGCTGCAGGGCTATTGCTGACATCAGCACAAAATAATGTCAACACAGGAAAATGTAGATTGGATATGGTAATCTGAAACAGTTTTATACTATTTGCATACACATAACTACTTTTACACTCATTTTATACCTATTACAATGATTTAATAGAAGTCAGTATAGGCCTACACTACAGCAACTGAGAGAAAAATTTGGTTGTATAGAATAAAAAGTCATTTTCCACAGCCACCCTTGAAACACGTGTCAGTAAAGGCCAGTATGAACAATGAGTTTTCCCTAACTGGCTAAAAATACTTGCTTTCACACTGTACAATAGTAATCGATTTGGACATGTGGTTGGTGCTTTGAGATGATCTAGTAATTGATTTTAAAACAGATGGCAGCTGTCAAATAAGCATTTGTATTTATTTGATGTTTCTGTGAGAACCCTTGGGGTTTCACTGTCTCAGTAGTCTTTGTTTTCTCCTTTCCTAGACCCTCTTGCTGTTCTCTGATCTCTCTTCCTCTCATGTTCTTTTGATGCGTCCTACTGACAATTTCTTTTGAGCTTTCTTTCCCAACGTAAGCCATGGCCTTTATGTCAGGCTTTAATTTCATTTTGCTTAAAATTCCTTTTTATTAACAGTTTTAATAAAACAGCAAAATGTCTTCAGCACACCAAATACTTCATGATCTGAGCATCAGCTACAATACATCACACAAACAGAACCATTGGCTACAGTTCCCAGAACTGCTGTACTTTACCACACCAGCAATAAATAACACTGGTCCTGAGAGCTTTTGAATCTTAAACTGCAGATGCCTTCTAATTATTTTTCTAATTTTTTTTTAAGTGCTACAAAAAGTTGCAATGGTACCTGTCAGACTGTCAGAGGACTGGTCTGTCCATCTTTGTCTTCTTGTGCAAGTCTCTGTTTCTGTTAGCTCACACTAGGAAATTACAAGTTATTTGTGTCTTCTAATAAGAAGGCCCAGGAAAAATGTTTTTCTTCACTTAAATTATTTCTTTTTCTCAGTTTTTTTCCTCCTGATACCATCTTTTATCCTTTTTTTGTCAAGCTCGAAAACTGGAAGAAATCTCTCAGCTACCAATGATTTCTCAGTCAGTCACTGGTGAAGGCTTCATCTTTTTCCAAACAGCAAGCCAGAACTTTGCCACCTTCAGCAGAAGGGCAAAATTCATAAATATGACTCAGGATGGACAAAGGCTGCAGAACTAGTTGGTACTTTTAGAAAAGCATGACAAAATGCCCATGGCCATGGCATTTACATGTTCTTGTTAGCAAAGAGGAACTCTAACAGTCTAGAGCTCTGTGCAAGCTTGGGGAGTGGATTTGTCATGGAAATATCTTGAGAAATGCCCCAATGGCAGATTATGGTTCAGGACATTAAAACCATCTCTGTGGATTTCCAAATGTGTGGCATACAAGAGTTTTTTTCCAGAACCTGCTGGTTGCCACTGAGGTTGCACAAGATAAAGGCCTGGTGCTTTTCCCTGCATTGAGTCTATCAGGGAAGCCAGAGGTCTGAATGCACTTCACTGGGACTGTTCAGTGCTTATGCAGAGGTGGACATGATAATTAAAATGTTTGAGTTCTATGGCTAAAGGTGCTGTACAAGTATTAAAAGGGATAGCCAAATCCACTAGTGAAGATTTTACAGGACTGGGGTGGACATTGCCCGTGGAGGAATGAGCCAGAGGATTTTGGACTCTCTTCCACACCCATTTCCTATGATTCCTTGAGAAGTTTGTTACCTGAAGTAAGATACAAGTCTCCCATTTCACTGTTCTTGCGAGTACTGCTGGAATTAAACTGCAGTTTGAAACAAGCAGGTGGCTGCTTAACTTTGTACACATGCTGGGCTAATTTTTGATGACACACCTACTAAAAATGTCCATCCAATTTCTGATCCACTTTAGAATCTTTCCAGGGATTGCCTGTATGGTATCAGAGCTAAATGCTGCATCCAAGCCCAGATTCACCACAACTTGTTACTTGGCAGCTAAGAACCGAAGCAGGGGACTTCTCATTCTGCTCCCTGATGGTGAGCAGGAAAGCATCTATCAGGAAACACATCCTTCGGGAGAGATGGCATTCCTGCTTTGGACAGCCTGGTTCACTCTGGGTGCTCCTCAGGTCTTGATTCCAAAGACAGACACCCACGTAATGCCCTAATGCAGCAACCTTGAATTCAGCTCAGGGAAGATTCCTCTCGTCACACCTCTGTTATTGCCTCCGATTTCTTCTCTCCTCCAGTGATACTGAAGTCTCTAAGATGGATGTAAGCCCAGTTGTCACTGGATATACTCTGACCTAGGACTTCAGATGCTCTTCCTGAGGGTTTGTTAACTTAGAAAACTCTTTGTTTCACACAGCTTTGGAGTGATCATTCAATTGGGCCTTATTCAGCTAGACAAAGGATTAAAATACACATCCTGTAACACTCCTGAGCACAAACACGTCACTGGCTAATACATGTCCCCACTGAAGAGTCACTGCTCATGAGCAGGGTCATCCAGCTGTTTTCAGAGTGATTCATTACTGAGTGTGCTGACATGGAATAAGCACTGACTTGCCTCACACCCCGTGCTTGAACCCAGCCAGCAGGTCTGAACAGCCCTTTTTCAGCTAAGGCAACCACACACTTTATCCCCGCTATTTTTCAGGTTTGCATGCTCCACTGGGGCTGGCAGGCAAAACTGTGGAGAAAGAAGGAGCACAGAGCCACCAGGATCTGACTCTGAGGAATCTCTGCAGCTCACTCACAGCATCCTGATGTCAAGTAGCAGTCAGCAACTGCAAGCTCTGGGGAAGAGAGCTAAAGTTTTGATCAATTACTGCTTTATGCTCATAGTCAGGAAGTCATGATCTATATATGTAGGGGGGCTTGGGTGCTTAAGGAGAACCTGTTTTTTCATATACATGAGGCAGGATCTGAACTAACTTTAGAAAGACCCAGCAGTATTGAATGCAACTGATTTTCAGAGTATGTGGTAAATGCAAATGCAAGGAATAAACTGTCCCCAAGAACAAATTGTCTGCAAATCATTTTTTCTTTCAGCTGAAAGAACTTTCTGGTACTAATCCATTCTATATTCCATAAGAGTGTTCTCTGGTTTGCTAAAACTAACTGATCTCTCTAATAACAGCAAGGTCTTGGCTTTGTTTCAAGGCAAAGGTTCACTCAATTAAATCACGTTAACAGAGGACCACAAAACCTGCACTAAAACCTTTCTGGGTATGTGACCTTCAGCAGAACAGCTTCATTAAGTCTGAGATCCTGGAGAAAATGTTTGCTGAATAAAGTCATTCCTAATTAATGTTAAAATGTCAAGGATTCATCTGCCATCCATCTTTACTCCTTTTCCTTTATGCTCTTCATTATCTCTTTAATGGGCAACCAATATAAAAGTCAAAAGCAGCATCTTTTAAATGTACATATAACAGGTGGGACCATGCAGCAAAACAAATTTGCCAGATGTGCTTTCCCATGAAACATTTCTGATTTCCTAAATATCTTTCCAAAACCTCGCTTACATGCTGCCATTAAGCATTGATTAATTAAGTAGTTATTTGTGAAAATCATAAGTATTGGAGGATTAATTTTCCCTTACACCCTCTCTGATGTTACCTTGAGTTTTATTCCAAACCAAGTGCAAGTCTTGATAAACAAAGTGTTTACTTGCCCTGTGATGAATATAATTGTCTATTCTCCAAGGATGGCTCATCCAAATTTCTTTTTTTTTTTTTTAATTAAACCTTCTCTGAGTTTCTACTCATCAGACCAGAGGGATGTCCTGGTTGGAATGGGGGTGGTCATCAGAAGGTGGTGTAAAAACCTGGTGGGTCTGAACCCAGAAAATCCTCGTCTATTTTTCCAATGACCAGTGATGGCAGCAGATATTGGAGCTGCTTGGACCTGTGTAGCAGGACTTCATGGTGAACATTCTGCAGCCTCTTTAATTTTTATTCTCACATTAAAGTAATGGGACCCATCATCCTGCCCATCAATCTGTCCAGCATATGCAAGCCCTTCTGGTGGTTTAAATAGGAATGACTCACATGATATTAAGCTTCTTAATGAAAATGGATTACATTATTGTCTTTCACAAAATGGGAGGTTTAAAAAGCCAAGTTAATGTCTTCCAAATGTCAGTAACTGGAGACACTTTGGACCAAGAGTGAATTTTATAGTTTTTCTGCAAATCTGTAAGATGAGTTCATCTTTACAACTAAGGATATTAGATGATGTGAAAAGTATTAGAAATTAGAAGTTATTTGGATTTGAATTTAATGAGAACTAGGTTCTGCCAGTATTAAAAATAATTTCAGGTGATGGAAATACTGTTTTCTCCTTACATACTCGAACTCTGACATATTTGCATTGGCATCTTTCTGACTACCTTTTCAATGGCAACTATATTACTGAAATCTCAAAACTCCCAAAAGTCAGTGGTATAAAGGATCAGACTCTAACCCTGGCTACTTATGGAAAATTGCCTTGCAAAAGTGATTTAAAAAATGAAATAGGGAAAAAGTCAAGATGGTATCCAAGGCATAGACTCTAAGGCCTGGCATCTTGTTTTGAAGTTCCAGCCTTTCATAGGTTACAGAAAATTGCTGTATTTGTTTATTCTCAACTGGCAACAGAGCTTAGGAATTGCTGAAGCGCTTGCATAAACTCTGTTTGAATTGATTGATATGTGTCTAGTCGGACGTTGTGAACTCTAATCATGTGCAGGACACACGGCAGGAGCAGCAGGGCCTTTTATGCTGTCGTGAGTGTGTTTACTAATATGAATAATTTGATGTTTCTTCAGCAAAGGTAATTAAGCCTAATAACCTATAAATACAGAGTAATTGTTATCAATTGTGTTCATTTGTGTATATGGCATAATTTGATGAGTATTTCTGATTGATATTCCTGTGGCATCCTCCCTGTGCCGTGATTAGACTGGGATTTTCATATCTGCCTTGTTTCATTTATTGCTAACTAGTAATTTATCTCTAATAGCCTTCTTTTTTCTGTTCTGTCTCTTTTTTTTTTTAATTAGAGGAGATCTTGAAGACTCACATTGCTCATTGGTGGTCTCCTGATGGCACCAGGTTGGCATATGCAACAATTAATGCCTCCAGAGTCCCCACCATGGAGATTCCAATATATACAAACATCATTTACCCTACTGTTAAAACATATCATTATCCAAAGGTAAGGAAAAATAAAACAATCAGTCCTGCTGTTCTATCAGAAATAAATAATTGTTTCTTTCTTGTAGACTCAGACAGGAGACTAATAATGCACGCTCATAGGCAATGAAAAGAAACATATCCAGTAGAAGATCAGCTGTTTCCCCAGCGAGTGTGGTCTCCATTACTCTTTAGCTGCATTTGTAAAATTGCAGTTTTGTGTTTCTACGGGAATGAGTAATTCTATATACAATGAAAAGAAAATTTAAAAATCCTTGCTTTTTGCGCACACAAAAGCAATTGTGCCTCCATGCTGGAACAGGTGGAAGTTGGATGGTGTCTGAGGGTTTGTCTCCAGAATGCGGTTGTTGGTGCCTGAGGGTTTGGAATTTCTATATTTCTGTATTTGGATATGTTTCTATATTTAGATAAGTTTCTCTATTTAGATTTATTTCTATGTTTAGATTTTATATTGATAAATACACACATACATACATACATAAACACATACATACATATACTCTACATTTAGATATATTCCCTTTTGTACAGAAGGAAAATGTAGTATTTGGGCTTCCTTAGAATATCCAGGATGGCCTTACATCAGCGGAGACATTGGTTTTAGAGATTTGCTGTGCCTGAAAGACAGGAAATACTTAGGAGCCAATCTCCCCTCGACCTGCAGCGGGTGCACAGCACTGACAGAGCTCTCCACCAGCACAGACTCGCTGCTGCTGTTACTGCTGTAATTTCCTGCTCTAAATGAGTACAGAGGTGTCTGCTGCAGTCATTCCTTCTGGGTTTCTTGCTTTAAGCACTGATTGCCCAAGACCTCACATGCTGGCCCAAATTGAACCATGATTTAACAGGAGAGACACCCACATATATGCAGGTTTTGTAGAAATCACAGTGGTTCAGCAGGTGATGCCCTTTCCTGCAGGACAAAATGAATCAGTATTTTACTATATCAGCCATCATCCTGTTAGACAACCTTTTGTCAAACGGTGCAGGAAATAGCAAAAATTCTAGTTGCCATGAAAAGTAGAACTTTTAGTAGGGTTAGAAGTGTCCTGAGTGAAATTGCCACTTGTTTGTGCCTACCAACCTCTCCACAGCTCCCCAGATTTGCAGCCTCCTGTGAAAGACCACAGCAGTGCAATCCATATCCCCTTCAAGGGGAATGCTTTTTATAATCCATGGGGATATAATAATTCAAAACTATTCTGTGTTGTGTATGATATGGTAATTTATTCTTTTTTAAAATCCAGGCTGGAATGGAAAATCCAACTATTTCTTTGCATGTGATTGGTCTGAATGGACCCACTCATGACCTGGAAATGACTCCCCCGGATGATCAGAGAATGAGGTAGGTGCTTTCTCACCCTGGGATGCTGGCCTCAGTTCCCTTGGGGTCTTAGATCAGAGCCTGACTTTTTTCAAGATAATTTTACAATTTTTAACACTTTCTCTGCTGCTATCAGAAAGTTTCATTTTGTGTAAATCTGCTTAATTTTTTTTCAAATTATTTGTCTTTTTACCTGTATTTTAAAGAACATTATATTAAAACAGGTTTACACTGAATAACTTTAAAATAACCCAAACCCGTTTATGCAAAAGATGTATGACCTGTGGCCAAACCAAATGGGCATTTGCCTTTCAAAAATACAACTTCAGACCTGTGTACAGCAGGTGGGAACTCAGGATCACAGTATTCCCATCACAGTGTCAGAATGGTGGCTCCTGAAAAATATCATTTCTCTTTTGGTAGCATTCTGTGTAAACAGAGAGACTCTGAAAGGTTTTAATTACAGCAATAACTTCTGACTGCAGGATCCAAGTGTTGTTAATAAATTTGTTCTGTGTGGTTATGGGTGGCCATAATTTACTTGGTTGCAATCAATATTGCAAAATGATGCAAAATACATCATAATTAATTAGTGCCTGTATATTTCATCAAAACCACGGCCATTGCCATCTCTAGGGATGATAGAAGTAGTGCTGCCAGAGCAGTAGGGGTGCATTTTCATTATGCATATGTTTTCTGAAATGAGAGGATCCGTGTGATAAAATTTCATTAAAATAGGCAAGAGGGAGGTACTGTACATTCAGACACAGAAGGGAGTTTCAAGAAAGCAGAGGAAGCTGGTGATAAGGATCTTCCAGCAGACACATCCTATCTGAAGCATTTCAATGTGCTCAGTACAGATGATATATGGACAGAGTGGTATTTCGTGTTCTTTTTATCTGGAGCAAAGTGATTTAGTACAATTAATAAAGCTGATAATAAAGTGGAGATATGCCATGGCCTTTTTTCTTTCAAAATGGAAAGAAGCCAGAAATTTTCCACAGAAATTGGATATTTTTCAGTTTAAAAAAAAACCCAAAATGAACAAAGCAAAGCTGATGATGGGAAAACATATTCTGGGGTGAAATGTACAATATTGATCACTTGTCATTTTTAAATATCTTCCCTTCTGAACATATTCGTCAAGTTTTCTCCAATGCCATGCTTTTCTGTCAGAAAAAGAAAGTGAAGGGAAGGGGTTGAAATTGAAGGGGGGAAAAGTAGTATTATAACATTTAATGCCCCACAGGCATTTTTTATTTTGGTGAGAACCACTGGACTTCAAGAGTTCCATCAGCGGACGGTCAGAACTGGATCATGACTCATCTTATGTCTCACATCATATTTGCATCTCAGGCGGCAAAATGAGGAATGGTATTACCTCCCTCGAGTGCAGAAATCATCACTGACCCTTGCATGGGCCAGGAACAAATAAATAATGAAAAAGCCAGCTCCAGTCTGGATCTGAGGCAGGAGCTGTCTGTGCCCCAGGGACCATGGCCTGGGCTGCTGCCTGTCCCTTGGCCTGTAATAAATCATTGCCTGTTCTTTGTGGTGTTTGTGGCTTTATTGCCATGGTCATACTGTAGGTATTCATATCGCAGAGTCGTACCTCATGTTTGGGATTCCCACCTCCAGGAAGCAGCCATGGAAAGCTGGGGCATGGACGAGGGTGTTGCACAATAACCAGTTGCAGATGATTGCAAACCAAACCAACAGCATCTTTACTGCGATGGGGAAATCCATTGCAAAACTCAGGATGGCTTCACCCTTCCTGGCAGGGCTCAGACAAGGTGTCCCCTCCCTTTTGCTCTGATGTGGATGTCTATAAATGCAGTGGTCAGGTACCTGCTGGTACAGATAACGTTCTATGGAAGAAACAGGTTCTCCCTTAAATCAGCTCCGTATAAATTGTGCGACAGGTCAGGCAGAGAGGGCTTGGGAAATGCACTGACTTCCCATTTCTCTCCACTGGCTGCTCAACCAGTGCAGCTGCAGGAGCAGCAGATGTTTAAAATTAGCTGAGATGAATCACACCTTCTTGTCTCATTTTCCTCTGCAAAATGGGAACCGTAAAACTTGGTTGTCCTATAGAAGAGATGTGAAGGGAAGCAAATGGAATTAAAGACTCCACACTACTCAGAAACTGGAATAATGACTGTACAAGTACCTGCAGTTATCTGTGGGCTGGGTTATCCATGGTCTTGATGACTGGGAGAGGCTTCAGAGAGAAATTGAGACTCCATGCCCTTCTCTGGGGTGGTAGGGAGCACCCTGATTCACCTAAAATAATAAGTAAAAGTTCCTGAGAAAGAACTGTGGCTCCTGTGTTCAAACAGCAAGAGGGATGTAAAAATTGAATATATCTCCTTGAAACTTTAAATTGGATTTATGGAAAAAATGCTCCAAGCCACAATAAGTACTAAAATCACATTCCTTTTCTGGGGAGTCTGAATCCGCTCAGTTCATTTTGGAGAGAAAGAAGAGGCAGTTATACAGTTTAATTTTGCTGTGTTGTTTTTTTCCTCTTAGGGCCTATGCTGTTGCTGATAAACAGTAAAATTACAATTTTATTTCAGGCTCTAAATTTTCAGACTGCTGTTGTCTCACCTGGGCATATCCTTCCCCCCAGTGCAGTGGATGCAAGCATTGAGGCCTTTCGCTCCTTTTTTCCCCCGGGCAATTTCAGGCACTAAATATTACTGAAAAGCCAAATCAATTTCCAACTTGTTATATTTCTAGACAAACAGACCTTTGTGCTGTTGCCCTTTCTCTTCAGTGTATGCTGGAGCCCTTGCCAGAACACGAAGGACTCTCCAGCGACACAGCACGTTATTTCCAATGAGAGCAACAATCCCTTATACATATTTTATAGCAAACAAATGAACTAATAAATTTTTTATAGACTGTATGCTGTAAAAAGTCATATTTATACTTTAAGGATGTCTTGGCCACCGTAGCCCAGCAGTATATTATAACATCACCAGCTTTGACGGTTCAGCCGGAGTTGTGCCCAACAAATGAAGTGGTGGAGCCCTGAATTGCTGCGGAGGTGGACGTCCTGTAGCACCACGGCCTGGCTCTGAGAAGGCAACCATCAGTGAATTTATTCCTGTATTTTCCAGCCCAGGCTAAGTGGTTGCATTCCTCACTATTGTACAGGACTTTTCCTGAAGATATCGATTACAGACTGTGCAGCCCACACCCACAATTTACTCCAAGCATCATCACAACCTGAATATGTCCAGCAATAAGAGGGTGCAGGGAGTGTGGGAGGGTGGTTTTGCTCGTGCAAACTGTCTCTGCTGATGTCTTTATGGCAACCAGCTGCATCTGCTTTACAGAAGCCCTGTGTCACTCCAAACTCTATCCTTCTTGCTATTTGACTTTCAGTGCAACACTCCTGGATACTTTGGTGTGTAGTTGGAGTACTCAAAGGCCATCAATTTTCATAAGCATAAAGAACCCAGCCATTGGTAGTGATGTGTCTGAGTCAGCTCGGGTTGGTGTGCTCAGAATGGAAATGGTTTGCAATTTCTTTTCCACCTGTGCATAAATTTGTAGCTCCGGGCAGTTCAATCCTTCTCGGAAGACAGAATAGCTTGAAAGACTCTTTATCTCTGTATTCGTCTCTTCTTTGGAAATAACTTCCAGAAGTGGCAGATAAAACACCTGCACAGCCCTAAAAATGTCATTTTTAGGGGTTGAAATCCATACATAAAGCAGCCTAGAGACATCAGGACACGATGTTCTTTAAAACCACAGCTCTCTCCTGGACTGTTTGCCTGCAGCAGCCCCCGACTGCTCTGCTGTGTGGCAGTTCATTAGGATGGCAGCGTTGTGACTTGGTTTGTGCATGTCTGCGTTTGCAGGGACTACTACATCACCATGGTGAAATGGGCCACCAGCACCAAGGTGGCAGTGAACTGGCTGAACAGGGCCCAGAACGTGTCCATCCTGACGCTCTGCGACGCCACCACGGGGGTTTGCACCAAGGTAGGAGAGATCTGCACAGCGGTCACTTGTCGTCAGTGTTCATAACCCATGTGAGGAGAAAATATTTAAGTTATTTTACATGCTGAAAAGTCAGCTGGCACACATTAATTTAGGCAGGCAGAATATAAAAAATGTTCGTAATTTTTAATTCTTTTTTGACACCTAGAAATCCAAAAACATTCTCTGTGTGTGTGAGGGAGAGTGATTACCTGTCTTAAAATACCTGTATCCTCACACAAGCTCACACACCTCAACAGTCTGCAACCTGAATGTCTTTGCAACATTCTAGCTGCATTATATGTATTAAATGGCATTAAAACCAGCTCATGCTTATCTACACATGCCTTAATTGTAGTTAATTAATCCCTTCTATAAATGCACTAATACAAATGGTGTATTGATATAAGATCTGGATCAGCATATTCCATCATTTAAACTGGCATGTGTTTCTGCTGTATAAAATTGTTCTGATACACCCATCCCTTGAAAAAAATTATGCAATTCTGTGCACAGAGCATGGTGAGAAGTTTTTTCTTGATAACTTTCATTTCAACCTTTATTTATTTCTTCAGAAGCTTTATTTCTTTGAGGAATAATATATCTTGTGGATTTATGTGTTTTGTCTGTATGAGTGAAATGCTTTCTTGATCTAGCAAATGCTTATCCATCAGGGAGGAAAGTTAAGGAAAGCAGCCACTGAATTCCACTCCAGAAACACATATTTAAACAGTTTCTTTGTATTTCTGAACAACCTTTCAACCAGAATCCAACAGCTTCCTGCATTGATAGGCAAAATATAATATGTGACAAGTATGGTATTAATGACTTTTTTGTGTTTTAGAAACATGAAGATGAGAGTGATGCCTGGCTGCACAGACAGGTAAGAGTGATCTTCTCCTTGAGGTCAAGCTTTTGGTAGGATTATTGCTTCACCGAGCTTTTCCCCAAAGAGAAAAACTGATTTCTGGTCCTGAGAGAGATACTTAGAAGATGGCATCTACTCTGGCAGGTCCATAGTTCTCAGCCTGCAATTTACTTGTACTTAAAAGAGATGAAAATCTGATGTTGGTAGAAATTCACTCGCGGGCAGTATCTGTATAGGACCCATCAGCCTCAGAGGTAATCCTTCATACCCTGCCCTGACACTGATGATTTAAACACTATGGTGGTTGTTTTCCGGTCTATTTATTAGAGGATCTGTGTCCATTCAGAGACAAAATCATGCGGATAGACTGTTAAGCCACTTAAATATCATATATAACACTTGCCCAGGAGCCAGTTTGTGAGGGGACCTCATATTAGATTTAGCTGTTCTTGAGAGAGAAGCTGTGATCTCAATTCAGCCACAACACTGAACTGTTTCTCAAGCCTTGTGTGAAAGCCAGACAGGGAGCAGCATGTCCCATAATATCTTGTACTATATATTTTTCCAAGTCCAGGTTTAAAGCATTTCAAAATTTTTGTCACAGCTTGTTCAGAGGAGCCAAGAACCTGTAGAAATGACACTAAATCAGTTCACAGCAAGAACAATGCTCTCCTCTCTTCCAGTGGCTGTCCTGCAGCAATGGGCTATGTGTGATCCAGATGAAAATTGATTGTATGGGGAAATAGATTTTGTGCTCTAAGCATTTCAAATAATCTTTTGCTGATATAGACTAAAAATGATGCTGAAATGTTCTTTAAATTCATAAGGACTGTATTGGCTTGAGTAGGAAACAAAAGCTTAAAAGACAAGCCAAATCAAGGGAAAATTAAATTGTCCAGATATTGTATATTTAAAAAAAAAATAATAAAAAAGAACTTAACAGGATTTATTTATTTTATGAGTTTGAGGGCAATAGCAGTAAAGTAATCCTTTCATTGCTATTTACTGCAGTATAGTAGAAGTTGTGCTTTATAATATTAATACAGTATAGTGGAACCTGTGCTTTATAATATTAATACAGTATAGTGGAACTTGTGTTTTTACACTGCTGTGGTTATTTAGTCACCTACCACGTGGACAGGCATTAAAAGATGGTGCTTTATCTTCAATATCTGAAGTAAATGATCTGTCAGTCTCTAATGGGCCTGCTCCAGGGAAATACATTTTGTTTTACTACATCTCCAAAAAGCATATACTTAGTTTGAGAGCACACACTTAGTTTGATGTTAGAGAAGGATGTTCATTACAGCCAAATGAGTCAGACATCTCAGTGCTAAACTAAAATAACATTTTCTATGGACTTTGGAGACATTTGATAGCACCCTTCAAAAGCTTTTGTAGGAGTCTGAAGAATTATATAGCTCTTTTGCCTGTATTTCTGACAGCAAAATTACTTAAAATTCTAGTTTTGACTGAATATGATTACTGGGATAATTGTATTTTCTATATTTGCCTCTAATTCTATGACACATTAATCTAGATAACTGGAAAGGCATTTTCATGGCACGTGTGTCTGACTATGAGGATGATGTGAAAATGTTAAATGCTAGTTTGGGTCCACTAACCTCTTCAAGAAGGAGATGAATTGCACATCAGGCAGCTGCTGGAGGAACTCAGGAGTGTGGCTCAGCTCAGGATGATGACTCCTTGGACATTTTAATATAAGTATTTGCAAATGAGCCAGGTGCTCTGTCCCCTCTGGAGACAGCCAGGCTGGTGGCAGTGGGGTCACACAGTCAAGAGACCCTGGACAGGGTTCGGCCCACCCCAAAGACTTTCTTTGAGAATTGTCCCAATTTTAAATCAGTAGGACCAAGGAATCCAACTGCTTGCCTCATTCTTTAAAATACTCTTTCAAAATTCTCCACGTGCATGGTTTGAAAATCACACACAGGTTTTACCTTTTTCCCGTGAATTTAAGTGTGTCCTGGAATAGGGACAGACTTCACAGTCGGCTGGGGGCAGGAGACAAGGAGAAGATACTCACCAGGGACATGAGGAAGTCTCCAAGGATGACTTTTTTCAGCTTTCTGAAATCCTGGGAGTTCTGAGATAAAGCCTACAAGCCACGGATTTGAATTTTATTGTTATAGTAGTTTTGTGACTCAGTGGCATTTAACAGAAGGTCATAGTAAACAATCTCATTTTTCCTTCTGGGCTTAAGTTCATGAATACATTTTATTAAGTCCAAAACCTTTAGAGAGCCTCTCTCCAACACAGGCAAAGAGAAATAATGCAGCCACTCCCTGTGCCGCTGAAAAATAGGATACACTACTTACAGTATAGTGAGAAATACACAGTATTTACACAAGATTTGCTAGAAAGTATCTGTCACTCTTTGTCAGATGAGGTGGTGCATGTCCACCAAAATTGTCCAGGGACTCTGGAAGTTTATACTTCTTTTATTTATATACTTGCTTGTGCACTTCCGAGCACAAGAGCCAGATTGAACTTCGCTCATACTTTTGCTTAAATACACAAATTGTTTGAAACATTAACTATAGCTATAACTAAGCAATTTTGTTTCAATTTTTGTGAAGAAGCCATTTTCCAGTAGTACTGGGGGTGGTCATATACAGGCAATGAGTCAGCAAGGGAGAAATCAGGCAGTTTCTGAGCACCTGCTGAAGATAAACTTTACTGGCATTTTAATTGGTTTATTTATTTAATTGTGAATGTGGCCTAAAAAAAAATTTAATTATAAGCCAGGGTACAATTGCAACTCCACCAAAAGCTGCAGTCTTTGACATTGATGTTGGCAGGACCAGGAGATTACCATAAAATTGTTTAGAGACCTATAACCTCCAAAACTACCAGCGTGGGCTGGCTGCCCTCCCCTGATAACAGTCTCCTTGGATTGCATTTTTCTTTCCAGTCCTCCTATTTCCCCAGTTTTTTGGATGACCTCAGTCTGAAACTAAAGACTTGCTCTCTTAAAAGACTGAGATGTTGAAAACCTTGCACCATTTTTCTTTTACCACTCCCTTGCTTTAATCCTGCATGATAACCCAGAAATGATTCTTACATGTAGTTAATAGGAGATATGAAAAGAGATTTTTAAAATAAAAACAGAGTTTAGTGGAACTTACAAACAGGACCCACTTTTTCGCTCTGTAAAGCCCTTTTGCCATGTAATTACTCCATAATTGACCTAATTTTGGTCTAAAGACAAAGGATGCAGCAGAAACAGGATCCAGAGACCCATAATTCAAATACCTAAATTCATCTGCCAGAGCTAAAAAAGCAGCTCATGACTACAAACAACATTTTTGGTGCTTAAGTGAAGAGTTCCCATTCCATCCAGTGCAGGGGATCAGTACCCAGCGACATGGGATGCTCTCCAGTTGTTGAGCCTGGTTTTGGTGCAGCTGCCCTGGCTTCAGAGATGGCCACAGGTGTGGTGCACCCAGGCTCAGATGAGCATGGGGACAGGGATGGAGGCTGAATCTCAGCATTGCCCAAGGAGCTGAGTGTGTCAGGAGATGGAAATCTTCCCCCTGTGCCCTAAAGAGAAGGGGACTGCACTGTCCCATTAGAGTCGGTGCACATCGGGTGTTTTCTTTGTTGGATTTAAACAAAGTGTTTACCAATATGCAAGGGGTTAAAAGGGTTCATGTCACACCTGTCTGTTTATCAGAGCTACTGGCCTGTGACACGGAAAGTATTGGGACATTTCACTGAAAGAATAAATGCCCACACAGCAAAATCATTAATGCTGGGATCTGGGCAAAGGTGGATCAGGCAGACACGGCAGGAGACTGCTGAAGAAGGGAAAATGCATTAGAGAATCAATTAGAAAGGATTCAGTTATTCAGATTAATTTGTTTCCTTTTTAAAACCTGAGGATGAACCAGAAAATCATAATTCTTATGGAAGTATAACTCTCAGTCAGTACCAATATACAAAGAATCTGCTTCGCCACTGATTTCTGTGAGGAAAAGTGTGGAGTCCAGCCAAGAGCATGTTAGGCACTGTAGAAGAACAGGAGGCAGGGAGTGCGTTGAGCACAGACAAACCAGTTTGAAGCTGCAATGTGTGGTGATGAATTATGGTGATTGTTTGACCCATGATAATGTGTGGGTGATTCTGGTGGAGCTGTACTTCTGTGTCCATGAATCTTTCATGCATTCCAACTCACTAAAAATTGGATAATTTCTCTTTCAAACATTTGTCCCAGTGAATGTTTGATCATGCAAATCCTCAAGGTCAGAGACACTTGTGCACTCCCCACCATCCTGTACGCACCTTATCTTCCCTTGTTTTACCAGAGGAGTCCTCCTCAGGTGGCTGCAGATCCAGTGATGCTCAAATACAATTGAATACACTCTTCCTTTTTTTTTTTTTTTAATTAATTTTTTAAATTGTTATTCTTTACTCCAGGACTTTGTGCTCCTCTCTAAGACCTACAGAAACTCAAATTGCATTTAGCATTGTCTCCTCGCCCATCCTGATTCTGCCAAACTTGGGATAAACCACAGAGGCACTCCTTGTTTTCTTCTCCTGACCATTTGCAGATACATCGACTTGAGTTGTGCAGCTCTGAGCTCCAGCACTGAACCCTCCAGGAGGTTCAGAGTCCTCCAGCAGTCTCCCATCACCTTCTCTTTTCCAATAAAGCTGAAGTATTTGGTGGCATAATTTTCTCATATTTCACCACCATCTACAACAAAAAGACTACATACATCCATATCCTTTAGGATGTATTAATGAAACATGAATTTGTTCAATCCCTTTTTGCACCTACTGATACAAACTGTGTCCATAAACCTCCTGTGGCAAAAAAACTTCCACACATTCCATACCTGCTGCATAGCAAAAGTATTTTCTTTTACTAGCACTAAACTGATTATTTTCAAGGAGGGCTGTTCTGTTTTAGTATTGTGGGATTCAGTCCATAATGGTCAACCAAAGGCTCAGACAGTTCATATCACATGCAGAATATTTTAATTGTGTGCCCATTGTAGCTCCCTAAATTATAAAATCCTGTTCCAAGAGGCTTTCCCTCTGTCCCCCCATTTACCACCTGGGATAAGTCATCAACTCTGTCACAAAGTTCTGATGGCATTCATGTGTTGCCTTTCCAGCAACAGGAACATGCGAACAGGATGTCTTGTAACATCAGCCCAGTGCTCAAACCTCACATCTGTCACCTGCTCCATGAACCTCCTTCCCCTGTAGCTCTGAATGAACCTCAGACTCCTCTGCACAATGCCTGCTCTCGCTGGCAGAGACATATTGCTGGAATATATAATGCAGGAGGCACAGATATAGAAATGGAGGGTGAACTCATTGCTACCTACCTCAGGAAAGGAAAACCTGTCAAGCAGAAGGTTTGCCTGAGCTATCACAGTCATTATTCAATGAGGTTTCTCCTGTCGTGAAAGACATTTGGAAATAATATAGAGTTTCATGTTTCAGGTTCCAGAACAATGACAGAAACAAATGAAACCACTACTTCATAGAGTTGCAACAAGCTGCAAATGGGCACATTTTAAAATATACTGAAAACCTAAGCAGGGGAAAATAAAAGGAAAAAAGAACAGTTTGAACACCTAATAGAGCATTGACAAATCTGATAAATAGTGGTAAAGAATTAATCAGTAAAGAACAAAGGAGAAAAGGAACATAGAGTAAGAATAATGTGTTAGCTTACGGGAAATAAAAATGTTTATTCCTTTGCTGTGCCATAAGTCTCCCTGTACAATCAGGTTCCTGCCGGTTCAGTGTGGTATCTTGGCATGTGCCAAGCAGAAAATCAAAGGTGTTTGATTAACACTGAAGTGCAGAGGACCTGTAAGAGGCTGGCAACACTGCCCTTGTTGATTGTACTGGAGGAAGAAGGGTTCACAAAGCCCAGCCAAGAAAGGCAGGGCTCACTCAGCCACAGAAAATCCTCATATCACAGGAGAGCTTCAACAGAGGTTAATCTTTTTATTTACTCCCAACTAGTCGAGATTCAGAGTAAATTTCATGTAGCCAGTTCTCTTGGTACAGTGCTCCTTTGTCCCACCATATGGACCATCCTTCTGCCTTTGCCTGTAATCTGCTGTTCAACCATCTCATGCAGTGGAGACTTCGCATGTGCCTCAGGGTTCTTGCACAAAAAGAAGACTCCCTTCCAGGAGATGCTTGCTTGCCACATGTGGTGTTTGATTTTCCTTCTGCTGAGTCTCTTCTATCCCTGGGTGAAAGTTCCAGTCACCCAATAAAAGTCAATCACCACATTCGCCGGGGAGCTCTGTGTCAAAGGGAGTTCTGCAGGAGACCCTCTCCTTCATAAATAATTCAGTGAGATAAGCATTTGTAAGACAGTAGACCAAGACAGCAGTTAGATGCTGTTCAATTGTGTTTCCTCCAGGACAGGAACAGAGAGGTTCTTCCAGCAGGGTAAACAGGGTTTGTCACACGGGTTCTAAAGGCTGTGTTCCAAGTGCCCGAGCAGTCAGCTGTGTGTGTGTACTTTTGGCTTTGCAAATGGGAATTGACTCTACAGCCAAGGAACTTGCCTTGCTGCCTGTCCTCCCACAGCTGAAAGGTGTCTGCTTTCCCAAGAAAAAGAAGAAATAATCCTCAAAACTTTCTCCAGTTTTCAGTGGGCTCTTTGTTTGCCTCAGGTTCCTGTCAAAGAGCAAAAACTTTCTGTTTTGCTGTGAATTAATTTCACAGGGCACTGAGCAATTCTAAATACAACCAATTAACACTAATACACCCTTTAATTTTGCTGCTTACACAGAATGAAGAGCCTGTTTTCTCCAAGGATGGTCGGAAGTTTTTCTTCGTCCGGGCCATTCCCCAGGGAGGACGTGGGCATTTCTACCACATCGCCATGTCATCGTCACAGGTGACTCACTCACTGCTGCTGCTGCTGCTCTGGGTCTCACCTGAGGCAGACAGCAATAAAAAGTGGTGTCTGTGCTTGTAGCAGCGAGACAGGGAGGTGCAGATGCAGACAGGTCTTGTGCATTAAAGAAAACCTCCAATGATGCTTTACGGGGCATAAGATGACATGAATTTCCAAATGAAATACTTAGAAGAAAAAGGTCAGTCAACTGTCTCTTTCCAAACATTATCATTGTTTTGTTTTGGTTTTTTAATGCCACCTTAGTTGTAGATAAACAAATCCCCACCCTGCCATAAAGGATTAAATAGATGCATGTGGGCACGCTGGGTTAGAGGAAGGGGTTTGAAGTTGCTCTGTGCTAAATTCACCTCATTATCTTCAATTTCTGACTCTCTGTTATTTCTATGCCTGCAGATTCACAGAAACAGCAGGTGTAGTGGTGGAAATTGCAGATGTATGGTTTATTTTTCGTGGAGCCAGAGAGAGCTCCCTTTTTCAGAAGTTTTAACAATAAAGAAATCTTCTCTTGTCTTTCTGGCAGCCCAACAGTAGCAATGACGACTTACAGGCTATTACATCTGGAGATTGGGATGTGACAAAGATACTGGCATATGATGAAAAGAGGCAGAAAATGTAAGTAAACTTTGGCCTGACAAATCAGACTTCCTTTGTTTAGCCCTGGGCTCTGGGACATTTACAAAGGTGTTGTGTATACACTGAAACCTGTGAGCACAAGGAGGTGGGGATAAGAAAGCAGGAGAAGCTGTCTCCATTTTGGCTTAATCTCTCACACCATTTCATATATCTTGTGTTATTTTGATTAATCTGTGCAGTTCAAACCTCTCTTTCTGTGACTGTTAAATAAATTTGTGCAGAGGAGTAATTTCTCCAGCTACAACTTCTGATATTAGCCTCTGTAGGAAAGAAGCCTGTCTTCATCAACCTAGATAGTCAGTTTTGGAAAGAATCCTTTGTTGACCTGCAAAAGTACCAATGCAGTGGGGAAAAAAAAAAGTATTTCATTAGAATTAGGGAAAAAAGAAAAAAAAAGAAAAAAAAAGAAAAACAAACCCACCCTTCTTCACACTTGCTCTTTATGCTTGTAAAATAACTTCTTTACAGAAGTCTTTACATTCACTTTTTCGAATACACTTCAAGAAATTACATAAGAAAATATTTAGACAGCTTTCTGGAATCAAATAACAGATTCCTTTCCAGACAAATTTTTGGATGGATACAAGGTTCTCACCTCTCAGTTGCTTAAGGTCCCTGAACAGTTGAGTAAATAGTCTCTGGAATATAGTACACTTTGAGTGATCATTAAGAGCACAGTGCTTCTTCAAGATTTTGAATGCTCTCAATTACCAATAACTTCAGAACAATATAAAATCATAGAAACACAGGATCATAGAATGGCTTGGGCTGGAAGGGAAAGATCAACCAGTTGCAGCTCCTGTCGTGGGCAGGGACACCAGGTTGTCCATCAAACCTGGCCTTGAACACTTCCAGGGGTGGTCTAAGTAGCAAATTATTACTGAGGTCTTATTGCCATTTTAACTGGCCAGTCAAGCATGAAATACAACACAATTTGTGCAATCAAGATGTGTGCCTAGGCAAGTGCAGCTTGTTGGAAGCAGATCAGCAGGGATGAATATCCTTCTTGATATTTTTCACCCCATGGATGCTATATTTGCTCCTGTGCCCTTTCATTATCCACACGAAATGCATCTGGGGGATTAATTCAGAGGTGGGACTGAGGTTGGCCACCTCCTGCAGCATCTCTTCTTTACCTCCAGAAGCTGCCACTGCACAACAGGGCTTGTGTTGTTTATCCGGAAAGGAGCTCACCACAGTGTCAGCACAAAACAAGGACAACGAAGTGTTCTTCAGCTTCATGCTCTGCCTTCCCATCAAACCCTGGTTTGCTGTCTATCTGGGAAAAGACTAAAACGTGGCCAGAGAAGTAAAAACTTTCTCTAGAGAAAGAAGAAAGGTCTTTAAAAGAAATTCTGAGCCATGAATCTTGGGGTAAAAAGGTGGATGTCTTCCACTTAATCACTTCATCCTTTTTGATCCACTGACATGAGCAGTGTAGGACCCAAAGTTTTCCATGCTTGTTTTAGTTGCAGTGCAGTCTACAATGTACTTCCTTGAGCCTCTCAGTGATGTGTCCCTCTGTATCTTTTTCTAATTCAGTTTAAACTTCCTTTCTTTCACAAGATCATGAAAATGGCAGTATGAGTGAAGATGTTGCTGCATGAGATACTTCTAAACACCCTTCTAATGGCGCAATTCACTTTTATTTTTCCCCTCCAGTTACTTCCATAGCACAGAAGATTCGCCAAGAAGGAGGCATTTATACAGGTATGTGCCTTACTAACTTCATATACAGAATTTCCCATTTCTTCAATTTTACATGAATCATAAGCAATTGCAGTAGAAGCAGTTTCTTAAGTTTTTTTCTCTAATGGCATTGCAAGATCTTTCAATGTGTCACTGGAAAAGACAGAACAATGTAACCATTGTGAACAAAATGCTTGACACTTGGAAATGTTTTACATTTAACAATTTTCCCATATTAATGCAAATTTTAAATTGGTCTCAAGTTGACTGTCACAAAACTTTCCAACAGAACTGCTTAGCACTTGAAAGAATTCAAAACTACATCAACTAATGGTATAAACTGTTTTTATACTTTCCAATAGAGGTTTTGAGAAATTTGATAGTAGCTCACTTCTTCATGAAACTGAAAGGGATTAACAGTATTTTATGTTTAGAAACCTTTTTCTGCAGTTCCAGAAGAGTTTGGCATCCTCCCTGAGTGTATGATGAGTAAAAGGCTGGTTTTACAGCAAGCTATTGGTAGTGTTGCAGTTGTGAAATATTGTGGAAGCAGATTACAAAGGGGAGGAAACGCAAACTTTTAAATAAACATTTCGGAATCATTATTCCATTTGCCCTATTTTTCTTCTCAGTGACTCTGCTGCCATCACAACATCTGCGATGAAGGGCAGAGTTGGTGATGGCATCAATTGATGGGAGACAGTCAGTACATTTTCTTTCTCTCACATGACATCATACCTTTTTTTCCTTCAGTGGGAAGGAAACTAGAGCAAACTAAATCACCTGTGCTTAAATAATTTTTTCCTTTCGAGACCTATATGCCTGTTCACTGCACTCCACAGTTTTTTGAGAGTGTTTATTTCCTTGATGAAAATTTTAAAAGTTACATTAACTCTTCATTTCTACTGAAATGAGAAAAAAACCTCACTTTGAAACCTCACAGGCACAGCTGTTCAAGAGCTGCTGGAATGAGTCAAAGTGCTGCTCCTCATCCCTCCTTGTCCTGGCATCCATCTCACCCTGGTGCCTCATCAGCCTCATCACCCTACACAGACAACAGAGAAAGAGCAGATGAAGATCTGTGTAGGGGTTTTTTTCCCTCTTTTTTGTGTTTGATTTAGTATATTTAATTAGGATTGAAGTCAGAGATAAAATCTGAGCCTAAACAGAACCCATGATCTGCTTATTTCAGTCTCTGTGGTCCTAAAAAGGTTGCCCAGCCTCATCTCTTGAAATGGTAACAAAAACCACTCATCTGCTTTACAGGAATACTGGAAAGGTCTCTTGGTTAATATTCTTGAAGTTTCAAAATGCTATAGTGGTTCAAAATGTTATCTATTAATATTTGCTAATGATCTGTAACTCATTCTTCAGCATTCAGTGGACTCTTAGCAGCACGTGTGAGCGAATGGACAGGCCACGTTACTTTCTTCAACAACAGATGCCTAAATACAATCTTTCCTTTCTACTTGGAGGTTATAGGAGCAGCTATTTAAACCTGTAAAAATGGCTGGGGCCTCTGAGGCAGCAGCTAGCAAATCAGACCAGTGATGCAACCAGTAAGAAACTCAGAGAAAGCAATTCCAGCTCTTTATTGTCTGTTATAATATAAATAAGTGTTGAAATATTGCTCCTTTGTTTCATACCTTCATCCACCAAATTATGACTTCCTCTTGTGGAATTGCAACCATTATTTTCTTTTAAAAACTATACCTTCCTTCATAACCACCTGACCTTGCAAAATGACATCAGTATCCATTTATGTATTCTCTATTCAAGCAGGAGGGAAAAAAAAAATCCATTACTGCTATTTAAACTCAACCAAATGGAAATACTTTGTCTCTAACTAATGTTGGACACATTCAATTTATATTCTTGTTCTAAAGTAAGGTTCAAGTAATGTTGTTTTCAAATAACATTTGCTCAGTGACCTTCATGGAATTGTATTAACTTTTTCAGTGCAAGCACAAATGGGAACTTCAACAGGAGGTGCCTGTCCTGTGATCTGATTGAAAACTGTACTTATTTCAGTGCATCCTTCAGCCACAACCTGCAATACTTCCTCCTGACATGTGAAGGTATGTTGGGTTCTGTTATTGCAGTTGTTGTGCCTCAGGGGCAGGGTTCAGAGCCAGCACTGACATCTTTAGACATCCTTTGTCCCTGTGGGCAGCTTTGAAAGACTGGCCACGAATGTCTGGGTCACATTGCTTTTAAAGCTTTACTCTTGACATTTTTCTTTTCTTTTGTATTTTTACTTGTAGCTAGAATGCAGATATTTGCAGCCTTTTTCTGTGCACACATGCACAGAAGGTAGAGGTAGATTCCTCCAGCCACCACAAGCGCCCTTAAAGGAAAGTAACAACAAAACCTGGAGGATATAAAACATCAGAAAGTTTATGAGAGAGAAGCCAGCAAGGTGGGGTTGACTGTGGGTGACTGTGACTGAATTCCACATGCATCAACCAGTACTGTGAACAGAGGGATTTAAAGTAAGTTACGAGAAGATAATTTGCCAAGAAAAGGCAGCTTACAGAAATGTGCCTAATGGACAATGTGAGTACAGAATATCTGATGCTTCCCCGCTCATTCATCATAGATCTACTTTAACTTACCAAAATCTGCAAGTCCAACAGGGATTTCCTGTTTTGAAAATGCCTGAGCGTATCCAAGAGGCCAAGGATAGAGGACATTGCAGGAGAAGAGTCACTGAAGTTTTCTCCAGTTCTGTTAAGACAAAATGCAGAACTCCACAAAACTTAATCCTATGTAATTTAATTCTGCTTAATTCTCCAAAATTGCACACACAGTGCATGCACACCAGTCATCTGCTCCTAGGATTGAAGCTGCTCAAATGGCTGCATGTCCTCTGAAAAAAGACTTGAAAAGCAGGAAGCAAACAAGAAATTCCTTATTTTCAACAGTTCAGGAGAGAAGTGAGTAGGTTTTGATGGGATACTAGGAAGGAGTTCTTTACTTTGAGGGTGATGATGCCCTGGAATATGTTGCCCAGAAAAGTTATGGATGCCCCATCCCTGGAAGTGTTCAAGGCCAGGTTGGATGGGGCTCTGAGCAAGCTGGAGTAGTGGTGCCCATGGCTGGGGGATGTCAGGGGTCTCTGTGGTGATGCAGGGGCTGCCCCTTCTCTGACTGGCAAATACCCATTGCTGCCAGTAAGTGTTTGTGGTGAACACCAAGGGTAAAGAAGGAATATTTGAGATGGTAAAATGGGAGATAATTAAGATAAAGTGGAGAAGTAGAATGGTTACCATACTATAAAGTAAAACAGCTGGACTAGGACAATTGTAAAAACATGTTTTTCCCTTCCAAGGGAATGATAGGCTGCATGCTGGAGGCATTTAGAGGTATTAAAAAAATATCTGGCAAACACAGTACAGAAAAATAGCATTAACAGGGCATTGCATTAATTAACTTAATGGACTAATGAACTTAATTGACTTACCTGTAAATATGAATTTATAGCTATGGCAGACATATGCAGAGAAGTGTCATTTGTCAATAAACATTCAGGTTTTTAGTAAATATTATATTTATGAAGTTCCTCTCTTTAAAAGAAAAACCTTGTTTATTTTTCTTCATGTTTTCATTTCAAGAACAGCTGTCAGGAGCTACCAGAGACAGTGTCCATTTCCTTTGCACCAAGATAATTGTTTAACCGTAATTAGAAGCATTTGTGAATAACAAGATTAAGGTTTCTAAGGGGCCTTATCAACTGTTGTGAGGTGATATGTTTTTGATTACATTCTGTCTCATCCACAAAAACCTGCAGCAATACCTGAGGAGGTTAATGAGTCTTATTAGTGTGTACATTAATCCAGTACACAAGATAATGATTTTGCGTAATAAATCATGGGCCTCATTCTCAGCTGCTGTAAACAATAACTCAATTATAGGGTCATTAGGGTTAGATACGTTTACATCTCCTGAATATATCTTTGTCTGAATTTTCATTATTCAGGACTAAATCCTCAAACTGCAATCTCACTGTAGCACAAATACAGCACAGCTTCATCTGTGGAGCTCATCTCAGTGTCTCCATTTAGATACCTTTAAAAAATATGTATACATGAGAAAATACAGAAATCTTGGTAGAATATCCATTTTCAGTGATTTTATAAAAACACCAGTCCATTGCATTTGGTGGAGTTATTCCTTATTTACATGACTGAAAGTGAGAGGTCTTTCAACCTATTTGCTTTCAAGCAGTTTACAGGAACCACATTTTTTTTGGGCACGTTTCATGTTGGGTCCATCTAACTGCAGATGTGTGCTATGGGTGCACTTGCAGCTGGGACAGCTCCCTTTGGTTCCTGTTGCAGCTGATGTGAGCCAGGACAGTGGAAACCTCTGTTCTGGATGAAGTGCAGACTTCTGGATAAAAATATCATCCTGTCAGGCTTTGGTCATATACACAGGTGCTGTGGTTTCATGGAGAACCACTTGGATCCACTAATAGGAGAATTCCTGTTCCACAGCTCCTCAGACTGCTGAGCCAGAGCTCGGCCATGCCTCAGTTCCTCAGGGTGTTGGGTTATTGCTCACAAGCACTCATGCTCTAGTATTGCTTTGATTAACAGGAAATCTTGCTTACTCATGTATACGTATAACACATAAATGGAAAAACTCCTTGATGAAGATATATCAAGGGACCCTGCTTATCCTGCAGTTGATCAAGCAGACAGAGCAAGCCCACCAGGGTGAACAAGAGTTTGTCTTACAATGTCTGCTCCCCAAGGGCTTCTGCCAGGAGTGCCCATCTCTGCTTCCCAAATGAAACCCCACGGTTGGAGCTGATGTTCAGGACCAGACAGTGTCAGACAGTACCTGTGGCTGCTTGGTGCTTTCTTCTCCATAATATGCCTGACATGCATAAATTTGTATATAAATATGTATAAAATGCATAAATCTCCATAATATGTATAAAATGCATCAATATGTATAAAAGCACCCAGAGCTCAGGTCTTGCTGTGTACTCAGTGACTGTGACATGAAAATGTGTGTTCGTAGTGATGACTGGTGTACCCCGTGTCAGCCCCATGTGTGTCTTTGAAGGTAGCTAAATTAAATTATTTTTCTCTAATCAAGCCTGTAGCTTAAAAAATTGTATTTTCTCAGCTGTCCACAGGACAAATGCATAGGCAAATATTTATGGCTTGAAAATAGTTTCTGTACTGACAGAGAATAACCTCCACCATACCTCATTTTCACTCTGTCCCTTCCCTTGTGACCTTCTGCTGCAAATTTCACTGAGTTTAGAGCCACAGACAGGACTGTGGCTCAGCTGAACTTCTCTACAATGGATGGCAAGGTTTGTAAGATTTGGTCAATCAATCAGTGCTTATAAAATACTCTGTGATACTTAAATGAAAGGCAAGGGAAAGGGAAAATATCTATCCTAAAAGAACCCCAAAAAACCAAGAAAGGTCTGGCATTGCTCATTTGATCCCAAAGGTGAAGAGCTGGAAGTTTTCTTCTCACTCTTTTGGTACTTTAAAGGCAACATATAATTGCCTTAAAAGATTTTTTTCTGTCCTGCAGAACACATTTAACAGCATTGCTCCTTGGCACAGGCTGAAATGAGAGCAGCGTGCTGTAATAAAAGCTAACCTCTCTTGAAAGAGGACAGTGTATTGCCTACTGTCAGGAGGCAACATTTATTGCAATCAGTCAGTCCCAGAAGGCTAGTTACCTTATTTTTCATCTAATTTTGTATGCTCATGATTGAATTACTGTAGCAGGATCTAAGGAAACATGATGCTTTGCAGACTGCTGTTGGATTATCTCCTCTAGACACGGTTGAAAAAGCAGTATCTGCTTGACCAAGGTCACTCCTACAGTCATTTTCACCATAAAATATGGGTTTACACTTCTGCCTCCTCTCATAAACCAGCACAGCCACCTTGACTGATTCCCTCTAAAACAAATAGAAATAAAATCTGGATGGAAGTGGTTTGCTATTTTATACATAAATTTAATTGAGGATGGATTTTTCTCATCTGAAGTGGGATGTAAATTTCAGCTGCATTGAGAAAATGATAGGAAATTGCAAATTTTGGCTTTGGGAAGAAATTTATTCCTGTTTCTTTAGTGGGACTCAGACACATAGGGTGCAAGGCTGAATGACATGAGCCGATAAAACACTAAAGCCCATTTTTAGGTGATAGGTCATTCTCCTCTGAAGGATGAAGCCTTATCAATTACTACCACTGTAATCAACTGTGCAGTGTTTTAATATTTCCATTGTACATAGATACGTTTTGTCTTCAGGGGCTCCTTCCCTCTGTCCCCAGTGTAACCCACCAGCATCATTAAAACTCAACTCCTAGTGAGGTTGTTCACAGGGAAAGCAAGGGAAGCAGCCCTTCCTGTTGCAGGATAATTGGTACTCTGATACTCAGGTGCTTTGGCTGCAGTGTCTTCACTCTCATAAAAAAATCTGTGAAACCACAGAGAGTTCCAGTTGGACTCACAGAACTGGCAGAGGTTTCCTGGAACCTGGAGTTCAAGTCCCTGATGTTGCAGACAGTGGTGTTGTAGCATCCTTTGCATAAGTTGGTCCTTCTCCATCAACTGCCAAAAATCTGATCCTGGCCGGCTCAATGTCCCTGGAGAGGTGTGAGGTTCTCCAAAAAGGGTTAATCCCTTCTGGCTCTGAGGCAAGAGGAACAGAGAGGAAGACCCGTGGCCTGTGCATACAACTCTGCAATTAAAGACATTTAATACAGAATGAAAATGATGGGGGGTATTGTTCATGGGATGCCCCCTAGCCTGCTAATTAACATTCTCCATATTCATGCATTATCAGGAAGAGATTAATAATTTCTAGGGATGTCACAAAGAAAATTGTAGGGAGGAAGACTGTAACAAGGGCTAAGGGAAGATTTGTCTCATGCTTGGCATGGTTGCTGGTGACAGAGAAGTGCCTTGGCCACTACACTCTGTGTTATTCTTCATTCAGTGAACAATTAGGGAAGAAACAGCTTTCACTTTGAGGAGGGACAACAGTGCAACTGAACACGGACCTATCTTCTTCTATAGTCCTTCCTCCTCTTCCAGAAACAGTAAGATTGTTTTGTTCCAAAATGCCGTAAAACCACTAGTGTTTATCCCGTCTCTTTGAAGATTATCTCTGCTAGAAGCTGTGTCTGTGGCTGACTGGTAGCCTTAATTGTCAGTCTTGTACAGGTCAAATGATTTTAAAGCTGTCTCTCTCTTTGGAGAAAAGAAAACAGACTCTTGTAAGAAAAATGTTAAAATATTGTCACCTGATTTGGCTGTCCTCTCTGGCACTGTGGTTCTCAGTAGCTTAGCCTAGATGCTGTAGATCATTAATGACAGGTAACAGAAATGAAGTCATTTCTGCCTTTCCTAGCAGGCAGCTCTGCAGCTGTAGAGCAAAATTTTATGTTGTAACTGAGCTGTGCTTGATAAAATACCTAAAGAACCAATACAAAAGGAATTTATCAGGGTATATCTGCTTTTCCCCATGTGTGTCCTCTGAGCTGGCGATGACAACAACTCTGCAGCTGCACTCCTGGCCCTGAGGCACTGAGGGGTGCCTACAGGCCTGGGAAATCTTTAAAAAGAGGATTTATTGCTCTTACATCCTGCCAGACAAAATTGTGTTTCAATCCCATTCACAGATAACAAGTGGTACAAAAGCACTTATTAGGAAAAACTTCGCAATTTAAGGATCTCCTTGGAGAGTGATTCATACTAATGAAGGAGCAGCACAACCCAATTAGCGATGATCTGAGTCAAGTTCCTCATGCCAATGGACATTCATTCATTCTGTCTGTGGTTTTATGAGTTTTAAAGACAACTGCTGCAAGTTTTTCCTCTGCAGAGGCAGCATGCAGCCATAGACTTCTCAGCTCCTTAAACTGTTCCTTGAGAATTTAATTATCTTCTTTCCTCCCTCTTGGTGGAACTTGGAAACACCATCTGGAGATGGGAACGCTTAGGAGCATCACTTGCTGCTTTTGCTTAATAGGTTTATGCTGAGCCTTAAAAAGTCATTTTGTTATTCCACATTTGTTTTATTTTCAAGAATTTCGCTGGAGTCAGTAAAGATTTTCACTACCAAGTTTCACCAAATGATCTGGCTCTGCTTTGTGGCAGGTTGTCCTGACTTTGCTTTTAAACACATTTTTACATTGTAGAGCCTGGAGCACGATTTAACAAGGTTCAGCCTTCCACAATGGAGAGGTTGGAACCCACAGTTTGGAATCCTTTGGGTATCCAGGTTGTTCTGCCCACTGATGTGGACACAACACACGCTCCTGCCCACGCAGATGACAGAAGTCTGAAATGTTTCATACTTCTGGAGATTACCATAGACAGAGAAATTTCTTAGTGTGGGTGAGTCTAAGTCACAAAAGGCATCGAGTGAAATCATTGTTTTATGATGAGGACTGCTTTAGGAGAAGCATTTATGCTTGTTGGGACCAGGATCCAAACCCAGGCTGGTATCCTTGACCAGTGCCATCTCTCCAAACCCAGCCAGTGACTGCTCACTAGCGTTTCTCCTGCTTTCTTTTAATAACATGGGAAGCGCATTTTACTAAAAATCACAATCCAGCACTCCTGGGCGAGGGAACTTTTAATGGAGGCTGGAGGTGGTCAGAAAAGTGGGAAAACTGGGTCATTAATGCTGCCTCGTGCGGCATACCCCATGAACAGTGTGCGATAAGCTCAGACAGCAGCTGGGTGGGTGGGAAAAACCTTTGAAGCACCAGCATCCAGCACCAGCACTGCTGGCATAGCTCAGCTCAAGATTGAAACCCCAGGATTTTTATTTTTTTCTTGAACATAAAATTCTGAGCATTGTTTCTAGTATTGTGGCTATACTTAATGTCATTTCTGCATAAAGACACTGACCTTTTTTGAGGAAATATGTATTTTGGAAAATCTCCTAGTATTTTGTTCTCTCATGGAAGTACCAGCTGATTTGGAAAGGCTTGAATGCATTCCATAGAAAAGCTTAATTAAACCCAATAAATCACATGGATTTGTTGATGAATTTCCCTAATAAAGTAACATTTTGTTTTGTTTTGCCCATCTACTTATGGGTTCAGTCTGTTTCATCTGCACTTTTTGTAAGTGGCTTTGGGGAACTTTTTTCCCTGAAAATCACTTAAAGTATCACTCCTGTGACAATTTTTTCTGTCACATTCATCAAAAAAACAGAGGTTCTACTGATAAAGACTTACTTTGTGGATAAAAGTGTCTGAATCCTTTCTGCCTCAGGACAGAAGATCATGATATTTGTCTTTCACTGTGAATGAATCAAATCACATTTTTCTTCAGTTTCTCCATCAAAATGAGGGGCCATGTCACAGAGATATTTTTGGCAGCACTTTTTACATATATGACTCCTTGAACAGAAAAAGCTTAATATTATTTAATATCTCAGGAAAATCCTATACTGATATTTATCAGGATACAGGAAGAGGGAGTAGAAGTTCTATTGTTGGCAAAACAAATACTGCACTAAGTTTTTAATTTGAATTACGGAAAAGTATGAAAATTCTTTTGCAACCTTTCTCCAGATGATAATTTTCATGCTTTTACCAAGTGGGGAGCAGAGGTACAGCGAGAATAAGTGGTTTGCCTGTGGAGACATCTGGAGTCAAGTATCGTGACCCTCATTTCCCTCCTCATATTGCAAGACAGTACTCCAAGGAAAAGCAGCACTGACTCCTGGAACAGACCAGAAGTGTGTCTCCTTCTGCAGCCTGTCTCCATCGTGGATGGTGGATAATTAACCCTCTTCAGGATTTTTGCAATAATGTACCCATCAGGGATGTGTCTGCCCAGCTCCTGCAATAAGAGGTTGGCTCATGCCTTCAGGCAGGAGAATAATGAACCTCTTTCTACATCTTCCTCCCGTCCTTCATTTAATCAGACCTTTTAACCTGTGCCATTTGGGCCAGACCTACCATCCCAGGAAAGCAATGGAAAATCTGGAGATGAGGTTATTTTTACTAACTATGGACAAGCAGATGCAAATCAACGATTCACAAAGCACAAATTTATAAGGCAGTGTTTTAAACCTCTCTACATTGCCTATATATTGCCTTAAATATCACATAGAAATGTTGCGTGTCACAGTCTCATCAATAAAGTTCCTGGAACCAGATTGTAATTAGCAGTTGTTATGCTCAGGTAAACATCAGTGCAAGCCATAATGGAAGTATACAGCTTAGCTCTTCCCTCAATATATTGGGCTATTTATGAACTATAAAACAGCTCCATATTTAAGCAAATATATCTGCAAAAAGCAGGTGGATTACTTTCTTTGTTCCCCTTTCTGTTACAAAATAATCATGGTTTTTGTATAATGTTGTTGGATTCTCTAAATCCTGAGTTGGATGTGGACACCTACGATACATACACTTACAAACAGGTGGTTTTTACAATAGTTTTTAATTTGTTGACCCACATCCAGACATGGGGAATTCCAAGACACATTTGGTAACAGTGGTCTGAGAAGTCCTAACCAGCTGCCAAATGCTGGTCAGGACTTACGGGTTTGGTTTGTTTCTGCTGTCATGAGCTCCTTTAGGGAACTCAAGCAGGTCTTTTAATTCCAGCTTCCCGGAGGTGTTGTGAAACTAAAGTCCATTACTGACTGCAATGCTCAGATGTGCAGTGACAATAAGGGGCATAGAGGCTCCTAGACGGATAAATTTCCAGAGTGGTTTTGAAAGCTTCGGTGAATCTTCAGTCTATTCAGTGCAGAGAAACCTTCCTAGCACAGAAACCCAGCCATTAGTATGCAGGGGAGCACTCCTGTGACAGAACCAGCATGTAAAGTGATTAAATGGTAGCGGAGTGAGGAGTTAACGAGGCATGGCCACAGACGTTTGCTGGTAGCGCAGCTCCACGCCATGCCTCGTCTCAACAGCAATCCAGTAACGAGCCTGTAATTACACCACGGGCCTTAATAAGTGCAGGGCCAGTCCTCCCAGGTGCTGGATGCTCCTAACTCCCTCCAGCCGTAGCTGGAGGCACCCACAGCAGCAGAGGAGCCCTCGGTGTGTTGCAGGATGGGGCTCCAGCAAACCCAGCCTCCCGTGCACCCACAGCATCGCTCAGTGCCTTTGGAGACAGGCAGGGATCTCTTGAACAAGGGACTGGATTTTGAGTTATAGCAGCGCTAAAGCGGTTATGAATAATGTAATAACCCATTTTGGCTTAAAGCACGTCGTTATGCGTTATGTGTGTTCACAGCACTGTGAGTGTGTCAGGGTCTGGGAGACCCGGTGCAGCTGCAAGGGGAAATATCTTCCTGTGGCTTTTTTTTGCCTGGAGAGTCCTCAGACATGTATGTGTGTGCTACTTGCTTCTTGTGGGCGATATGGAATATGTGAGCTTCTAAGAAGGTTTTGAACAGAGGAAAAAGTTTGCTTGTCAAATGCTGCTGGGACGATGTTTCATTAGCAGTGCTTTCTGTCCAGAATGCCCAAGTTAAAATAATAGAAACTCTTTTTCTTGCTTTTGAGAGATGGAGAAGCTGAAGCTCCTATTTAACATCCCCAAGTAACCACTTCACTGTGACCCGGAGTATGTCTGGCAGATATCCAGGGAAACCTTGTGGTTGTGGGTACGAATATCTCGCTCCAGGGCCTGAAAACGATATTAAATACACAGGGAGGAAATACCTACATTCAATCCCTACTTAAATTTACTTAGGTAGAAAGCCTGCTGCCTGGCAAGATTTCTGAAGCATATGGGTTTAGTATCAACTAAAAATGTTGTAAAACTGCCCATCATGGTAAAGGCAAAGCATCTTAGAGAGTCTCACTTCCTACTGGGATTCAAGTAAATGCTTTCTAAGTGCAGCTGGTCCTGCTAAGAGGGCTGGAGTTTGACAGTTCAGGTGACCTTTGGCAAATATCATGATAAATTAGGTGGTTGAGATCTAAAGAGACTTAATTGGATGCTGAAATAACTATTAGTAGTGAAAATGAGTTTTATTAACCAAGTCAAGAGCCTATGGATACAGAAGTGCAGTAGGCACACTGTGGTTTAAACAAATGTGAAACGCTGATTCCTGGATTTTACTACTGGGATATGCACCAGCTGGAGGCTGCAGCTCCATGTAGCCACATCAGTAGCTCTGAAGACCTCAGGCAAGGCTGAGAGCTAGCTTTAAATACTTTCCTTGCTGCTGACACCATAAGCAATAACTCCCAGGTGGTGACTGCGAGGGGGAAACTCAGCAGGAGGTTGTTTCTACCTCTGTCCCCACAGGTTGTGCCTCCCCGTGCCCCACCTCGCCTTACTGTGACATGCAGTAACCCCCTATAAAGCTCCTTATTGTATTTTTCATCAGTACACCTCAGAGGAAACACAGCACTGCCTGTCCAC
Organism: Rhagologus leucostigma; assembly: GCA_013397725.1. Classification (NCBI taxonomy): domain Eukaryota; kingdom Metazoa; phylum Chordata; class Aves; order Passeriformes; genus Rhagologus; species Rhagologus leucostigma. The sequence goes on along the minus strand of VZTD01004197.1, from coordinate 296,187 downwards.
AAGGACTGGAAGACAAAGTCAGTGCAGATCCGCCCTCTCCACCTCAGGGGCTTTTTCACTAATCTGCTGCCTGTGCCACAAACAGGCTCATTCCGAGCTGGGCCTGGGAACTGAACTGAATGAAAATTAAATAGAATATTATTTTTTTTTTCTGCTGGGATCAGTTCTAGAAGCTGTTAAGCTGCTTTACTGGATGATTTAGAAACATTTCTGATCTTGCAAGGGAGTGGGATACAATGGGATGGGACCAAGGGGTGGAGGTAGGGGTGGGAATGGACAATACTAAATTCAGTGTCTTGGGGAAACTGAGTGAGGATTTCATCATCATAGAAACATAGAATACCCTGAGCTGGAAGGGACCCACAAGGATCATTGCAGTCAACCCCTGTCCCTGCACAGGACCACCCCAAGAATCATTTGAAGCTTTTTATGGGCCACCTAATGACTGCAGCCTATTACTGTTGCACTACAGAGCAGATTGGTATCTATATTCTGTATCATTCAAAAATAAAATACGGTTTTCATCAGTTCACCCATATTTAGTGTTATTTTAAATCCCACCAAGTGCTATAATATACTTCAATATACGTTTTCTCTACTTGGTTCTTGATGTGCAGCTCTTAGGGGTTTGGGTTTTCTGAACTATCTGAGCTGTCCTTGGCTTGGTTCTGGGTCTACAGCAGGGGCAGAAGGCCAGTATTTGACAGTGTGTGCCCTGGGGTCTGAACACGGGGGTGTCTGTCCGGGTAGAGCAGGGCAGGCAACCCCAAGAGGTTTTATCCTTGTGTTACCACACAGGACAGGTATCCTGGCCAAAATACCCAAAATACCTGTCTAACAAACCCCAGGATCCACCAGAAACACAGAGATAATGCTCAAGCCCAGCTGAATGTCCTGCAACGTGCTCAGGGCCTCCAGGAGCCAGGCGTGCCCCAGCCGTGTGCCTGCAGGTTCCCACCCAGCTGGATGCTAAACGGGCACAGCAGCGTGCTGGGGCCTGGGAGGCCTTCCTGGGGCTTGCTCACATCTCCGGTCACTGGGTGAGTGTTATCTGTTGTGACCAGAGTGGTTTCCCACACAAGGATGATTGCCACAGCCTCGGGTCCTTGTGTACGCGGTAGCGGGAGGCTGTAATTAGTGCTCCCAGGCAAACTGTGACCTTTTGGAACTTTTCCTGAGGCTTATGAAGCCTAAATTAGTTTCTGCTGTTTGAAAGCATGCACAGGCTTAATCTCTGGGCTCTATTTATATTATAATTACTATATAATTCACATTTGCATTCACTTGACTCCTTTTCTTCCTTAACAGCCGAGGTTGGCTCTCGCTTCTCAAGCCCTTTGTGCGCAGTTCATGGGTCACAAATCCCGTGGGTGAAGGCAGGGTGGGGGATGCTCATTCTCGCTCCCTCACACGCTGTACAACTGCAAAACAGCAGGCTGGTATGAAAATCCCCTTTTGCACAAACAGAAGGTACCACCAGAGCTTTTTCTGCAGGAAAAGAGAGGATGGTATTCTTGGTTTGGGAGCTGCAAGAGAACTTCTTTTCTATCTCCTGTTAACAACACAGTTATGACTATAGTTTGAGATTAATTAAAACGGTGACTTTTGTGGATATTCCAGTACATCTTTTCTTCCTTTAAGCAGACCACTCACTTATGTTATTAAGTATTTCACTTTATACTTACACATCTTTAATGTGTTGTAAACTCCCCATAAATACTCAGTGACATAAAAACAGGTGGAAAAACGCCCCAAACTAGTATGCATGAATATTTAACAATAAAATTAATAGAAAATGTCTGTAATTTTCAGTGCATGAAAAAATATTGTGGAATTAAAGCGAAACTCCTCTCCCCTTTGATATGGCCCCATTCTGCAAAGCCCTATGTGTTCCTTGCTTTTACATGTTTTGATCCTGTTTTCATTTTGATTCTGGCTTGTAAATATGAGCTGCCTGGCATTGCCCAGAGGAAGGTGATCTATCATCTGCTTCCAGCCAGGGTTCTTGTCACTTGGTCATTCCGTACATACAAAATTTTATCTGAGCTCCACTCGCAGGAGATAAATGACCATGACAACAGGCTTCCTCTGATGCTTCAAATAATGAAGCTTCACAAATCAGGCAGAAGCCTCCTGCATGTCGAGACCAGGGTGCATGTGCGTTATTTCCAGCTATATGAGCAACCTTGGATGAACTCATTATTCTGCAGTGGGTAGTACAGATGTTACCATCTCGCAAGATCTAAAGCTTCCTCTGAGGAAAACTGCTTCTTTCACCTTGTTTGCCAGCTGGACCAGCTGCAAGGTTTATTGCTGGCTTTTGTTTTCTGTTTGCGTGGTACTTGTTAAGCCCTTTATTAATGCAGTCAGTACATTAAGGGTATATTAAAACCCGAGAACTCATGAGAGGAGAACAGCTTAATAACCAGACAATGGGAAACAATGTTATTTATGAGTTGGTGGTGGTGTTTTTTAAGTTAATATCCAGCACCAGTTATTACTCAATTAGCTAGGAAATCATTATTTTGTCGCAAGAGAATTTTACTTATGGAAAAGAATAAATTAAGATTATCTAAATCAATTTATACTAGGTTTTTAGTAGAATAATCAGAAAATTTGCAATGGGGTTTTATTCAGTCTGTTAACGAGGTGTAAATGGCACTGAGAGAGAGTATTTTCTTTCATGCTGCAATTATAAGGAATTATCCTTTTTCCTTGAATATCATGGAGTCATGCAATGGTTTGGGTTGGAAGGGACCCTAAAGCTCATCTTGTTCCACCCCCTGCCATGGGCAGGGACACCTTCCACTAGACCAGGGTGCTCAGAGCCCCACCCAGCCGCCTGGCCTTGAACATTTCCAGGGATGGGGCAGCCACAGCTTCTCCAGGAAACTTCTTCCGGTACTTCACCACCGTATTGTGATACTTTTCAAATATTAAATCAAATATTTATTTAAATATTAGATTTAAATAAAAATCATGGGAGAATTCAGGTTGAGAGGAGCCCTAGGAGGTCTCTGGTGGAATCTTCTGCTCCCAGGAGAGTCAGAGAGGATATCAGACCTGGCTGCTCAGGGCTCTGTCTAGTCTTGCTTTCAAAGCTTCCAAGAATGGGGAGTGCACAACCTCCTTGGATGTGCTGAGCTATCCAGTGACTTTCCAAAGTAGTCAGGGAATAAAGAAAACACCAAGCAGAGTCCCCCACATACGGTATTTCTTTTACGATCAGCATGTACTAATCCAATAAGAAACTTACACTTTAAAAATAGGGACAAATGTTAACTTTCGGTTTCATCTCTTCAAAGTTTGCAGAAAGCCTGGAAAATTGGATTGAAGAGGTTAAATTGAGGTATTCAAATAGAACAGAACCTGGAAAAAAGAGAGAGTTGAGTATGGAGATTTTTCTGTTCAGATTCCATAGATTGGATCAGCATACCAGAACAAAATACCCTGGGCTTTGGGGAAGTCAGTTACCCCCATGTGAACTGGAGTTGTTCCCTCTTGCCTCTGGTACTTGCAGCTCCAGGGGTGCACTATCAGGTTCATGAACTCTGCAAGCAAATTCTCCTATTCTACCTCCTTTTCACAGCTGATCTTATCACTACAGTGGTTACACACCTGCTCCACGCCCTGGAGTTTGTATGTTTTCCACGTTCCTCTTCGGATCCATCCACATGCATTATTGCATTATGGCTTTTTAAAACCTTAACCAAAGCCTCGTGAAAGGGAGGAAACACTCAGCCCACTCAATGTGACACCTCATTGGCTGATATTAATTAAGAAGGAGAGGAGGGAGATTAGTGAAAGAATTGTGAGTGAAGGTTAAGTACCAGCAAAACGAACAGGAAGTAGATTATGATGAAGAGGAATAAAAGGCTGATTGGAGATCAGCAGCAGGGTTCACAAGGAGCTGGTCTGGGGAATGACTCTGCTCAGATTGTTCCCTGGCAGCCTGGGAGCCCGAAGCTGGATGAAGCTGGTGGAATTTGTTAAGACACAAAGTTGATAAGCATCATCAAAAGGCAGAGATAAATACTAGAGAATCCAGATATCTTGCAGGGCTGGACTGGGAGGAATTAATAGTACAAAGAGCAAAATTAGACAAATGGCGATTCAGGGCAAGAATTTGTCTTGTGTTTGAAGCTTAAAAGTTACAAATGCCTCAGCGGAGCAGATGGGTGCCTGGGCATGCAACGCTGACCACTGGATGTCTGCGAACTGCCCACCTGCTGTGGTCATGGAATAGGTGAATGCTCTTTTAGGATGGATCAGGCACAGAATTTTCCGTGGAACTGGGCAAGTAGCAGTTTCAGTATAAGAACCAATTAGGACATCCTCAACACCAGGGGTAGAGTTCTGGTCTTTTCTGTTCAGGAACAAGGAACTGAGTGTAAAACACTCTTGCATCAAAGAATAAGATGAAAAGAAACTTTGTCCTACAAAAGGGAATTAAAATAATCTAGTTTATCTGACTGGATGAGAGCTTTTGAGGACACATGACTGAGGTGACTGTGATGGAAATACTCATGCTTAGTAGAAAACAGATTGTTGGAACAACCCCAAAAAGGTGTAAATTAGAGTGACAGCCAGTACAGCTTCAAATTGGAACGCAGCTCCTGCCAGAAGAACAAGACACCAGTAGGAGTTACATCAGCAAACCCAATTATATTTAGAGGGAGTTTGTCAGTACTTTCGTAGAACACAATTTCCTGAAGCAGCAAGGGAGGATCTTCTCAGACCCGAAGGCCCCACGTCCTTCAGTGGCCATAAGACAGAGTGGGATGAGCTGGTCAGAGCCAGCCCACCTTCCCACACTGCGCTTTGCAGGCATCCCTCAAAATCCCATGGAATGGACTGAGGACCCGACCATGCTTATTCATTCCAGCAACCTTTTGAAGAACCCACCAGGCCTGTTTTGTGTAGTGGAATTAAGACCAAATCTCTTGTTCGTTTGCCCTCTAGTCACTGCTAACTGATGCTGCCTCAGAGCAACCAGATTTATTTCTGCTCCACATAAAGTAAGCATGAAATTTATTACCAGTATCACACAGGGCAGAGACAAGCAGTACCATCGGAGTGCTTGCCTGAGAACAAGCCAGGATTGATTATTTTACAAGACAAGCTACATTTGAGGAAGTAAAGATTTGATTAAAAAATTAAATGCCTTGGGGAGGGTGAATAGCAGCATAAATCTGTTTGATGTTTATGTCAACAAGGTTGCCAAAGCAAACAGCACGAACATCTGTCCTTAGCGTCGGCTGGAAAATGCTGCAAATGGGGAAATATTTTAATTGTGAGCACTGGTTCACGGAACTCCCCATGTCTTTATTTATTAGGCTGATAATATCACCCCAACGTATGAACTTTATGCAGCACGTATAAATAATTCATGGATTAGCAAATAAAGAGATCTGGAATCTGTACACAGAGATGGCTGTTGCCAATTATCTCACTTGTGCAGAGCCAGACCCTTTCAGCTCCCATTGCTTGCAGCTGCTCTTTTAAATCATTCATCAGTGCTTAAGAGATATGCTGGTGGCGCTGGCAGATAGTATTTGAATTTTCATTGTTTACACACTGTGAATTTAGCTTCTGGTCTGAAATTATCTGCAACGTTGAAGCCTTTGAGAATATAGATGAGAAGAATAAGACAATTCCTCTTTTTATCCTTTTTAAACACTTCTATAATTTTGATTAACTTTTCTTCAATTTTACTTCATATTCTTTTTATAATCACTACTTTCATTTTAAAGTTATAATAACTGATGTAATTCCCTATGCTGTTTAGATCATGAAAGCATCAGGAATATTCTGGAGTATGAAAAGTATTACAAAACAAATGTCTGGTAAATGTTTTCTTCAAGGTTGTAAAATGATTTTCTGATTTTATCCTAGAAATCTATGCCTTACCACCTAAAAATCTAGAGTTGCTTCTTTCCAATCACGTTTAAGCAGAACCTTCTTGGAAATAATAATAAAAACTGCTTAAAAAGTGATGACAAACCATGGCCAGTGCTTTTTCTTGTCAAATTACTGAGGCACTGAATTTCTGTGCCCATTCAGATCACGATGGGTAGCACTTCCTCGGTGATAAATTGGCCTGTTGTCATTAGAGTGATATAGCTCAATTTACTTCTTGCATGGATAATTACAGTAATGGTTTCAAAGTCAAAGGCCTTACGATAAAGCCAGACTTTCAGCTGTATTAATTGAAAATCTAATTCATGTAAATAGAGTTTTGTGCAGCATTATTAACCGTGCATCTATCTGAGATGCATGGAGTGTGTCTATACACAGCAGTTCTGTCAACAGTTTTGCTCCTTAAACTATAAATAACAAAACAACTTTCAAACTTCTGTCAGGATGCTGGAGTTGGCTGGTGCAATGCTGGAGGCCGAAGGGGGGAGTGGAGCCTGCAGTGGCATTCAAGCACACCCCATCTCACTCCTGACACCGGGATGCAGAGAGGGATATGTAGGGCCTGTATGGTGCTACCCCTAAAAATTTTGGGGAGGTGACAGGGAGCAGCAGTGCCAGGTCCCACACCTTGGGGAGTCACAGTCCTGCTTGTACCCACCTCTCCGGGGCAAGAAATCCAACAGCATCATCTTCACTATGTCATGCGGAGAGTGGCCTGCCCCTGATTTTGGGAACAGTCATGAGGTTATAAGGTATGAGCTGGGTCTCTCTTACCTTTGCAAATCAGGGCAAAGCAGCTCAGTGTCTGCTTTACTTTCTTAAAGCAGAGCACTTTGTGTTTTATCCTTCAAGGAGCACAAATGAGTTTTATCTTTCAAGGATCCCAATGCTCCCATGCTCTCAGGACCTCTGTGAGCAAGAGGCAGAGCACTCACAAGGTTTCTGAGGGGGGCAGGCAGGCACAGGGGGATCATCAGTGCTGATTAAAGAACAGGAGCGGCAGAATATGCCTGAGAATGCGGGGGCTCAGGAGTCCCCATCAAAGCCCGTTTGGACGGGCTCTGGAAGAAGGGGACACGGAGCAGAGGATGTCCTCGCTCTGCTTCTGTCAGCTCCCAGCAGCTCATTGAACAAATTAGGTTTCCCTCTCAGATCCGCACATGACAGCGGATGGCATTTAGCAGATGGCATGTGTAATGGGACTGTCACACCGCCACAGGTTTAAAAATAAAGCTGGGGAGGCAGTTAATGAATATACACTTTTCATTTCAAGGAATTCTTTCTGTCCCTGTCAGGCGTTAGGCACTCAGCTTGTGAGTGTTGAAAGACTTCTGATGCGTGTGCATTAAAAGACATGGTCTAGCATGTAACTGGGTTGTTTTACCTTAAAAACTGGCATTGAAATAAGCAATTTATGTCATTCCTTAAAAAGTGACTTTTTCTTCTTGGTAACTTCCAGCCTGCTCACAAATGAAACGCGTTCTTTAACTGGAGTGTTGTCATTGAGAATATTTAATATTAAGAGTAATCCTTCTCACAGGGATTATTCTACTCTGTAGTTTTCTGTCTTTACCATTTTTCCTTTTTTGTTAAAAAATAAAAATTAGGCAGCTCAAAAATCTACTTTTTCAGGGATACTTATTCATTTTTAATTTTTTTTTATTTCATATTACCTCAAACTGAATATAGGATTTCACTTTAAAACATTGATTTGGGGAGATGACAGTAGCAGTAGTTAGTAGTGAGAGACTAAGGAAACACAATATATAATACATGTAATTTGCTAAACTACACACTAGAATTTTTTTTATTTATTAGTTTCTCACAGCTTTTTCAATGCCAACAAAAAAAAAAGGAAAAATAAATTAGAAAATAAAAGGCTTATATGCATTGTATTTCTCTCTTTATCCCTTTCTTTTAGTTGGCATTTCGGTGTTAATTAAAGGACTTAGCTCCCGCTGAAGTCATTTGGGAGGATTCCTTTTATTTTCAGTGATGATTTTATCATGCCCATGTTTGTTAGGTTTGTTGCTTTTCCAGCAGTCTGGCTTCTGGGACTGCAGGGAAAAAGCAGGGCAGATTTATAAATAAATATGGTCAGCATATCAAAGTATATCAGTAGGCGACAGGTAAATCCAGCTGAATCCTGGTGAGTAAACCTGTTTTCCTTTGTGCATTATAATCCACCTTCCCGCATTCTAAAATATGGTGCTAACAAAAGAATTGGATTGCCAGGGGACAAGATTCTCAATTACAAGGAAACAAAAGTCAGGCTGCCATATTAGTCAGCTTAGTTATAAATAAAATCTTTTTCTGCCTTTTCTCTGTATAGGTAAGGTCTGGATGAAACACTCTTGACTGCCTGCAGTGGGATGTGGGCTCTTGGCAGCACAGGGAAAACCACTGACACAATTATAGCACCTTAAAGCTTTTCTTGCTCTCAAGAACTTATTTCATGCACCAAACCAGTATGAATGGCTCACAGGAACCTGCTTGTGCTGCCATTTGTGTGCACACTCCTTAGTTACAGCATTTCATGGGAATCTTTTCAGCCAGCCCTACACAAATTGCTGGTGCACAAGTGGTGATCCCACAGGATTTGCCTGTAGGTTGAAGGACTTAAGAAGGCACCTTAAAGGGGTTGGAATCTCAGTGAATATCAGTCTCTTAAAGCTGTCTTACTTTTGAAGCTTAAAGAACACTGGGTTTTTTGATATTCAGTGTTCAGTTTTGGGTCCCTCACAACAAGAAAGACACTGAGGTGCTGGAACGTGTCCAGGGAAGGGCAACAGAGCTGGGGAAGGGTCTGGAGCACAAGTCCATGAGGAACAGCTGTGGGAGCTGGGGGTGTTCAGCCTGTAGAAGAAGAAAATCAGGGGAGACCTTATCACTCTCTACAACCTCCTGAAAGGAGGGTGCAGCCGGGCGGGGGTCGGTCTCTCCTCCCAAGGAACAAGTGATAGGGCGAGAGGAAATGGCCTCAAGTTTCACCAGGGGATGTTTAGATTGGATATTAGGAAAAATTTATTCTCCAAAAGGTTTGCCAAGCATTGGAACAGACTTTCCAGGGAAGTGGTGGAATCACCACCCCTGGAGGTATTTAAAAGACAAGTAAATGTGGCACTGAGGGACATGGTTTAGTGATGGGCTTGGGAGTGCTGGGTTAATGGTTGGACTCAATCATCTTAGAGGTATTTTCCAACCTAGATGATTCCACGGGTCTATGATTCTGGGATCTTCCCACACACACAGTGTGGGAGCCTCCTGGCCCCGCAGTTGGGATCTTTGCTGGGCACACAGATTTCCCCAGCTGCTCACACTCACTGCTGTTGTACCACATTACACTGTGGGGAAAGGGAAGGAAAGCAAAATAACCACTGTCTCTGAGGTGAAGAATTCAACATTTCATCACTGCAGGGCTACTTCACCTTCCTGAGCAGCACTGTCAGGCTTAAGGAAAAATCTACAAACAGGTACGGGAGCAACAGGTGAGTGGCTGTCCCGGGTCAGCCCACCTGGGCCCAGTGTCCTGTCTCCAAGAGCACTCACCAGACGACAGCTGGAAAATAGGGAGAAGGAAGCTGACAACCACAACATGAACTTGATCTCATGTACCATCCCATTTTTCTATCAATCAGCCACTTGGTGACTTTCTGAACAAGAGGATGGACCCAGATCACTGTGCTAAGGACAAAAGCACCCTACAGCATCCTCTGGTGAAGACTGTGGCATCCTGGATGCTGCAGCATCCTGTGGCAGTGAATTGTGTGGCTCACTCGTGCACTGCATAGTAATGATAATCCTCTTTGTATAACACTGACTGATTTCATTACCCAAATGTTGCATTTTAAGACAGAATTTGTGGGCTTTTTTAGTGTGAGAGCCAAGCTGGTGTTTAATTCATTAAGAAAAAAATAATTTGCAAAACAGCAACATTCATCCATAGCATACAAAATGTAAATGTTTTGTGCTGTGATGTTTGGGTGTCATTAGAATAATTTTAAAGGCGAGTGATTTAATTGTGTTTGTGCTAATTATAATGTTTACAAATTAGGGAAAGATGCATTTAGTGGTCTGTTGGGAAAGTGCTTTGAAACCTCACATGTCTTTGAGTCTACAGTACTGTCATTTAGTCATAAACTCTTTCTAACACCAGGGTGATTTGCTTTTTAGATTACTCTTGCATGAAAAGCGAGTCTCAAGAGCCTTCAGCTCCATGGAATTCAAAACCAGGTTCATGTGTGTCTGTGTGTGCTTTGACAGAAATTTAACCAAGTTCTTTTCTTCCCCTTTTCAAGGTCCGCGTGTCCCGATGGTGACTGTTCACAACACAACGGATGCACAGAGTAAGAACGGGCTTGAGCTTTGCAATTCTTCAGACAAAAGTAGCCAGGCAGGACAGTGAGATGTAGCTGCTCTTTGCTAAACTTACACTCCCAGACTCTGCCCAAATGCACGTTTTCTGCAGGGCAAAGGCGCTTGAAGAGCTGTTGTGCTTGCCATCACAACACTGCTGTTTGGGGTAAAAGCACATGGGTTGGGGCATCATGTTTGTTATCCTCTTTCTCAAAAAAATGCACAGTTCAAATCCCTCTCAGTCTTTTTGATAGTCTTCCACTGATTTTGTTTTGCCCCCTATATATAAGAAATAAGATAATAAGATAAGGTAAATATAAGAAATATTTCGTTTAATCTGTGGTTTTAATAAAATCACTCTGATATGAATTATCAGAGATAATGCAGAGGAGTGAGCCACACAAGTGGTGCCTCTGCCTGGTTCCCTGATCTGTCCACGGAGATTGTAGCACTTATTGTTTGATAAAGCTTTTTCATGCTAATGATTTGCATCTACATCAGTGCAAAGCTGGAATTATTCCAAAAATAGGTTTCTTCCCTCAAAATATTCGACACTCTCTATAGCCAATACCAGACTGGCAATGTAGAGTCCAGAGAGCCATGGAGTTTCTGGGGTTCCACTCTGGCAGAGTGTGGCACTGAGTCTCACATGAAACCAAGACTTATCTTCTCCCATCATTTTAGTGGGAAAACATCATCTTTCATTTTAACAAAGAGTTCAGCACAGCCTTAACTGCAGTAAAGGACTTCAGGCACTGATGTGACCCAAATATTAAGCAACACCTTTATTCTATTTCTATCTGCTTTGTACATGGTCAATACCAGCCTGTCAAGTATCAGTTTCCCTTACCTGGATTTACAGTAACTCACTGCTCTTATCTCAAAAGGGAAAAAAAAGAGAGGGAGTAAACCAAGAAATTTGGCACTCAAACTAAAGGTTCACTGTGAAATGCTGAGCTGCTTCATTTCCCACTGAAGGTAGTAAGTGTCACAGAAAAGACTCTCTGCACAAGGGAGTGTCAGCTCCTTCTTCTTCCCAGCATAGCCTGAGCTTGGCAGTGCCCTCCCCAAGTACAACCCCAGAGCAGCACAGCTGATGCCCACAAGGCCCTTCAGCCAGGACAGTTTCTTCGCCCTGACCTGCAGCTCCAAAGTCACTTTCTTTCTCCTGCACTTGAAATAAAACACCTCAATTTTACCGCTGACGTGGAGATGTCTGACTGGCTATATCAGCATGGGATAGTGCTCTCCTGAGTGGTGGTACACCCTCCTGTATAGTTTTGTAACATACTTTTAGGTGAATAAAATGACAGACAATATAAAACAGAAACAGTGAATGAAGGGCTTTAAAAAGTAAAACAAAACACACCAGGACTAGTTTTACTTTGACAGATGCACATGGGTAGCATCTATTACACAGAGAACTCAATCTACTCATGTGCAGAACACATTCTCTACTGAAATTCATGATCTTCTGCATACAATTACCATTTCCCCTGGTTCTTTTCTTTTTTCTCCCCTCATTCTTTTGCTTTTGAATAAAGGGCAACTGACAGGGAGTTTGCCTCTATATTCTGCAATAATCTGATAATAGTGAGTTGCACTGAATATTAGAGCGTGCTTACATTTAATTAAGCAATGACCATTTGTACTCCACAGACTCAAGCTCCCTGTGGTCCTAAAGAAAAAAGAAAGTCCTTTAGGAGATATGCCAATCTTTTTTATTTCCTTCACAGTCTTCCTGGCTTTCTGTGAATGCAATTATATGAACAAATAAAATGGCTTGACTAAATTCCCCTACGTGGCAAGCCCCTTTCTGCTGATAAAGCTACTTGTGTGTGCCATAATTAAATGAGAATCTTAATATTTAACTAAACATAATAGGCTGTTGCTTGGGCACTTTTGTGGGGGTTGTGGTTTTGATAAAGAGCCAGGCTTTGCAGAAGCAGGGTAAAAAATCACTGAACCAATATACTACCACTGAAAGATCTCTGAAATGTATTTACTGGGAAGGGCAAGTTTTTGTCTGCCTGTCCGGCAGAGATGGGCAGTGAGAGCAGGATAATCAGGTACCAGAAGTGTTATTTGGGGAGCTGGGGTTACGTATCTATTTATCACTGTGTCTCGAAAGGGAAGTTAGAGTCAGTGAAACACAATGTGGTGTGAAATCTCACACCCTCCTTGGGTTCATGGGGCAGAGGTAATGCCCTGGATCCCCCTGGTTCACACCCAGACTGATGCCATGGGGATGAGCACTGCAACAGACTCCCCAGACCAGGATTCACTCACCCCAGCCCTTAAATCCCTCCTCCGTGGGGCTCAAGATCTTTGCCATCATGTGAGGACATTTCCCACCATGTAAGACCTACGGCCTGAGGTGTCTCCTAAAGATGGGCCCTTTCCCTACCAGCTGGGAAGGACTTATTCTTTCTGGTGCTGGAGGTGGCTGCTTTTTCTCGAAGAGGTTCAGCAGGTAGAGCACATGGCCAGGATGAGAGGATAAAGGTTAAATCCTAGGAAGGAGGAAGGAATCCTCTATTTCTGACCCAGAGAGTCCTTGGGTAAGACACACAAGGAAAATGAAAAACTTTTGAAACACTCTAAAAGTCAAGACTGCTCCAAAACCTGACATTGCAGGTTCATATGAGCTTTCGTGTCCACGCTTCTTCCCCCATGGCTTTCCTTCCCATGGATTTTATCTTGCACAGCAGCACAACCTTGGCCTGAACCCCTCCAGAGTCTCCTCCCCTTCCTATTTATTATATATAACTTGGACACAGACTTAAGGACCTCTTCATTTGAGATCTAGCTTGGCATGGCGGGTGGATGTCTCACTGGGACCTGTGGTAGTGTCCCAACACAGCAGGTCACATTCCCACCTCCTGCAAATCAGCTGAATGCCACTGATTTCAGGAATATAGCTTTTTGCCAATGCAGGACTTGGAAGGAGTTTCAAAGACTTAACTGAGTTAGACATCTGCGAGGACTAGAGGGAAATCGGTTTGTAAGGAAACTTGTGTTATATATATCAAGGTGACTATAAAATGTTGAAATGCGTTTTCAAAAACTGTGCCAGAAGTTTTTGTGATCTTGTCCTTCTTTCAGAAATTTTTGAGCTGGAGGTAAATGAAAATGTGCAGCTGGCTGTAAATGACAGGCAAATGCCTAAGGCAGAATACACGGAAATCAAGATAGATGATTACAGTAAGTAGCACCTTTCTTCTCACTTATTTTTCTCTTTCACTTCTATAGCTGTGAAATGATACAGTCATCCTGGGTAGACTGGCAGGAGGAAAAATGACTTTGACTCTCAATAAAGTCACGCAGTTTGCAAAGCACTCTCCTAGAATGTGCTACATAAGGAGGTTATTACTGAGGCAGAATTTGATGAAAATTCAGCTGAAGAAAGGCAGAATGATAGGGTTGGGGTTTTTTTCCCCTCTTAAAACTTTCTTTGTGGAGAAAAAGCCACTCTGGGAAATGACATGGTGAGGTGCCCCCATTCTTGGAGGCATTTGCCCTGGGTGTGTTTGTGTCATTTGAAATGAGTTTGGAGTGGGATAATGTGTGTTCTTGCTGGCTACAAATGTGGCTGCCTCTCAGTGCACAATCTGAGCTGCAATGAATGAAGATGACTCTCTGATGGCTGCCCAGTGGAGTCAGTCAGGATTCTTCGAGAAAGCCATATGGTTTGGGAGGGTTGAAAAAAACAAAAGCTTTATGAGAAAAGACAAAAGAGATTTCTCCTGGGGTAAAGAAAGCAGACACTTGGAGCAGTTTGCACCTGCAGCTGGTGTGTTATTTCTACCACTCGTAAAATCATTCCCCACACATATATATGTATATATATATATATATATATATATGTATCTATTTGCCAAAGAGAGAGAGAAAAGCCTGGTGGCAAACAGCCGAAGTGTAAGCCTGTCTCTGTAGTTGTACCTGAAACAACCTAAAAAACATCTCTGGTTGCAAGCAGATAGCTTACTCATATGGGGAAAATTCACATACTCAGAGATGCACAATGGCTCCCCAAAATCCCAGCCTGCATGTATGGTGGCAGCTCTAGAAAAAAACCGCAAAGGCCCTGGGTTCAAATGTGGCCCATAATGTTTTCCATACCAGGAAGGAGTGTATTTCTCAGGTCAGAGGCAGTGAAGTGAAAGCAGCGAGCTGTGCTGGGGGCAGGTTGCTGATTTCAGGCATTTCCAGATGTTATAAAACGTGAAGCAAAGGCTGAGAGATGGTTGCCATTTGAAAAGGATAACAATGGCCCTAAAACGTTCTGTTTGCCACAAGGGCATAAGGAACATAAACCAGTGCATAAAATAACAGGAACAGATGTGTGCTTCCAGGTTTTATGGACAGGAAAGGATGGGTAAAGAGCCCATATTTCTGCCCATGAACCAGCTCATGGGAGACTGGCAGCTTACTAGTGATAACTCAGTTTGATACTAAATTTTTTAACTGCAGATCCCATTGCAATTCTGCTCATTTAACCAAAAATATATTTGTGTGCAATAAACACAAACTGGCCACAGCCATGTGGCCATTCTGCTGTGCCCTCCCTGTGTTTCCAAAGCTTTGGGCTGAGCAGCCTTGGGAACACTGCAGGTAGCACTTAGTAATATTTAAAGTCAAGCGATGGCCTTTTTGGCTGTCCCTGGGCCATTGATCCAATTTGCAGCTATTAGCATTCAGATGGAATAACTAATTAGGCAGAGTGTCAGGCAACGATTGCAAAGCAAACCACTTAAACTGTGCTGCTAATCTGTGTATTAATCTACTGAAAATGCTCCTAATACCAATTTAATTCCTGGGCCTTTGCTAATCTAGATTGGAGATAACATTTTAAAAATAAACGTGCTGTCCTTAATGCAGAGTGTGTTTGTATGGAGGCAGTTTTGGCTACTGATACAAAGCCACAGAAATGACATTCAGCTAAAAGAAGCTTTAGTGGTCACATCCCTCCTTTACACTGGTTCTGTACCAGTATAACAACGTTATACAAAGGGCTTCAGCACCTTTGCCTCCTGTTTACAGCAAAATTTAGCCCTTTAGAAGTTAGGATTGAAATACTTGTTTCTCCCTTTGTCTTCACACCATTATAGCAAAATAATTCTATTTCTCTCCCCCAGCCACCATACTTAATTGGGTTTTAAATTACCATTTTCATTGCCAATTTTCCTC
This sequence comes from Rhagologus leucostigma, assembly GCA_013397725.1. NCBI lineage: Eukaryota > Metazoa > Chordata > Aves > Passeriformes > Rhagologus > Rhagologus leucostigma. Next base: position 280,722 of record VZTD01004197.1, on the reverse strand, counting down.
CTTCTCTGCTGCCCTGAAATATTGATTTCTGTCTGCGTCACCCATCCAGCTGCCAAAAAAGGAAAATTATAGCTATTGACAGATGTTAATTGAATGCTATAAAAGTGCTGCATGACTGAGCAGCTCACACTGTACTCCCCATTTACATTTCTTGTCACCTCGGCTATCACAATATGGGTTTTTTTTCTTGACAACATCTGTGTTTCTAAGGTGTTATTTGCCACTGCCTCTGGAGAAATGCCATTTTGCTCCTACTCATCTGTGGCCAAAACACCAGAAAAATCTATTGGAATCATGTCAGCATTCCCACATGGAAGACGTTGTTATTTGTTCTTTTTTTTCGCTTAGGATTGCCAATGCAGATCTTAAAGCCAGCAACCTTTTCGGACACGGCACACTACCCCTTGCTTTTGGTTGTGTAAGTTCCCACTTGTCCTTTCTTTCTGTTCACATTATCAGGGCAGCATGGAAACCTTGCCCATGATCAGAACTTTTAAGATATGTTTTATACAAGGAATGGCAGAGTCCAGCACTTTGGTCCCTACCCCGTCTCACCTCACAGCTGGGAGAGGCCAGATGTGCATCCCTTCTTTCCCATGTTTGAGCCAAGGTTTTCAGCTCCCAGGAGGGCACGCCTTTGAAATCCTACAGAGTAAATTGTGGATTTTGTGAAGGTGTTCCATGTACACTTCAATCATTTGTGGGGCAGAAACGGGAGGAGGAGGAATACAAAATGTATTTTGACTTTCTGTCCCAGTGCTCAAGGCACCCACCTTGTGATTAACAGGTAATTTTAGAGTGGAATTCAGTCAGCCTTACTAGAGCTTAAATTTTAGGTGCCCTCATGCAGAAATCATTCCCTTTTAAGTGCTGGTGTTCCCTGAAGTGGCAGTAAAGAGAGAGCTGGAAACCTTTGAAGATCTCCATGAAGTTAGCATTTATATTAGATAGGTAGGTTTTCCTCCTGGCGGGCAGAGCAGATGGGTATTTCTTTATGCAACATTTAGTAATAATAATACACATTACTGAGGGCTTTTTTGGGAATTTGGAAGGAAACTGAGGGAGGGAGTTCACTGACCTTGGAAGAACCTGTTTGGCCCTGGCTGCATCCCAGTGCATCGCTTGCTGCCTGCCAGGGAACACCCCACAAGAGAAAAGCCTCATGCAGGAGCCACGAATGCCTGGTGAATGCCTGGTGAATGCCTGCACCACCCTGCACAGCCCTCCATGAAGGACAAAGCCACTGCAGTGAGCGTGTCGTTGCATCACGAAATTACTGCGGAGAAAATGTGCTTCATTATGGAAGCGCTCGAGGAAGATTGGTTCTCATCAAGTGCACGGCACTTGATTAGGCTGCCTCTGGAGCTGCATGGGCCGGGGTCTCACTTGGATAAAGGCAAATGACTGGAGTCACATGCACATTTAAATCCTGCAGTGAAGTGCCTGATGTCTCCGAGAACCCTAAAAACGACAAAAAGTGGATAAAAATGCCAGTGGCTCTACAGTAATCCCAGTCCTAAATTATTGCTTAAATTCATCATCATCATCCCTTGTTTTTTCTGAGCTGCCTGGCTGAAATAGGGTCTGTATCTCTCAAGACAGTTCCCCTGTACAGGACCAGACCCTAGGCAGAAGGGTGAAGAGGGGGTCTTGCCCACTCCTTCCCCCTTCCCACCATTTTTGGGCCAAACTGGGCATTATTAAGCCGTTTTTTATCACTTTGGAAGAGTCCTTTCCCTCTGTACTTGTGTGAAGCAGTGATGACAGAACCACTTCAGCAGAAAATAGAAAAGAGCTTTGGGGAACGTAGGAAATAGATACACGTTAGAGCAGGTATAAAAAGGGAAAACTCAGCTGATGCCTGTGTCACTGCCCTGGTTACTCACGGGAGGAATCCTGACCAGTTAGAGATGTGCTTGCTGGCATGGTTCAAAGCTCAGCTAAGGGGCTGCTGTGCACAGAGGGAGGCAGAAACCAACCTGCAGCTTCCACCCAGCCCCAAAACCCATCCCACACGATCAGCCTCCTGCATGTCATCCTTGCAGAGACTGGTGTCCCCTTCCAGAAACCTGTCCTGCCTTACTCTGCACGATGGGGCTGTGGGTCCCCGTCCCACGGCAACCCCACAGCCCTGCGGAGGGCGTTTGGTGCCGTTGCCTTTGCTTGATGCCGGTTTCTGTTTCAGAGATGGGACACCCGGCAGCCAGATCGTCACGGAGAGGTTCGAGGTGACGTGGGAGAGCGTCATGGTCAGCTCCCACAACGCCATCGTGCTCAAGTTTGACGGCCGCGGCAGCGGCTTCCAGGGCGCCAAGTTACTCCACGAGGTCAAGAGGAGGCTGGGCTTTTTGGAAGAGAAGGACCAGTTGGAAGCTGTCCGGTGAATGGCACTGTTATTGAAGAAACTAATTCATTACGATAATTAACCCAAGTCTGTCATTAGTCCTGTGATGTGTAGGGTAGAGCAAGGAGATGAGGCGGACGATGTACTCATACAATTGCAACTGCATGTGAGAGGGAGCTCAAGTCAGTCAGTGCAGAAGGAGAAAAACAAGCCCTAAACAGAGCTAAATTAGAGCACACTTATCTGCATCACGTGTTCAAAGCCTGTTTATTTTTAGCTCTGTACAGTCACACAGCTACAAACAAGTAAGCTTGAATATCTGTTCCTACATTAATCTTTTGCTTGCCTGGTAGTTGTAAAAATCCATCGTTAAATCCTTAAACTTTTTAAACAGAATAGCCAGGGCAAAACCCTAAATGTCAAGTCCTGTCATATTGTTAGATTTATTCTGCACAAAATCGCGTTAAAACCACTATCAGAGTATTGCAATAGCTTTGCAATAGCTTATTATGGCTTCTAGAGGTAGTGCAGGTTATTTGTTGCCATTGCTTGGTCAAATCCAACACATGAGGTTGCAAGATTAAATCAGACAGGTTCATGTGAAGGCAGCTTGGACCAATGTGATATAGCTTGTCTGCGGCAAGGGGAAAGGGCTTTAAACTGAAAAAGGGCAGGTTTAGATTGGATATTGGGAAGAAATTCTTAACTGTGAGGGTGTGAGACCTGGCATAGGTTGCCCAGAGAAGCTGTGGATGCCCCATCCCTGGAAGTGTCCAAGGCCAGGTTGGATGGGGCTTGGAGCACCCTGGTCTAGTGGGAGGTGTCCCTGCCCATGGCAGAGAGGTTAGAACTGGATGATCTTTAAGGTCCCTTTCAACTCAAGCCATTCTGTGAATTTTTCTGGGGCCAGTTTAATTTAAAGCTGATTAAAATCACACCGGTTTTGCTATCGAAGGGAAAATATTTTTAATCCATTGCTTTTCCTCTCTCATGTTCTAGGACAATGCTGCAGGAGCATTTCATTGATAAAACAAGAGTTGGTGTGTTTGGGAAGGTAATGTTTTCCCATTGCTCCTCTGTGCTGTTCCAGTTGGCCGATATGGCTAAACAGCTGAGTTAAACCCTGATTTATTGAATATGTCAGTGGTGACTTCTTTCTTTTTATTTGTTTTTGAGATAGACTGCATCTTGGTCAGTGATGTTAAAGGTGGAAGCTTTCATTTCACCAGGGTATTCATCAATGACTTTTTCTAAATTAACTTCCAAGTCCAAAAAGTGACTATTGCTCAGAAAAACATTTTCAGATAATTAGGGGTTTTTTCCCTTGAAAACTTTTATTTCATTTTCACCTTGTCTCTTAAAGCCTGTGGGAACGTGGGTACGTCTAACTCACGTGTACAACAACGCTGTGGGTTTCTGAGACTGATCTGCCATGTGTGCCTTGCTGGGAAAGAGCAGCTGTAAAGTACTCACAGTTTGAGATGAGAGTGCTACTGCGAGTAGAAATTGTTTATTGTGGGAGACAGGGGCTTGGAGAGGGCAAAGAGAGCTGCACGTGGAGCAGCATCTCTGCAGGGAATTGTTAACAGGCTGGCAGGAGACGCTGAAATTGTGATGCTCATTTTAAATAGAGAAAGACTGTGGTAAACATTTTGGAGAGATAACATATCTGGTTAGAGCTATAGCCATAAAGTGGTGTGAAAAAGGCCAGCTCTTGGGCACACAACCCTCTTGCCTTCAGGAGAGTGCCAGCCACAGGGCCAGGGAGATGTCCCTTGTTTCATGTTTTTCCAGGGCAAGGTGTTAAATGTTCTGTAATGGCCAAGCATTTGCTGCGAGGTCTCAGCTGCCCTGTTTCTGTACCCAAAAGCAGCAATACCTCCCAGCAGGAGCACTGGCACCCCTGTCCCCTTTCTGTTCCAGGATTATGGTGGCTACCTGAGCACTTACATGCTTCCAGCCGGTGAAGAGAACCAGGTGTTCGCCTGTGGAGCTGCTCTTTCCCCGGTGACAGACTTCAGACTATATGGTAAACCCCATCCCTGAGCCCACAGACCCTCCTGCTGACCACAAATTATGTTTCTTCCCTACCCTTTCCCAGGCGCCATCTTTCCCAAGATCCTTCTTGGTTTATATTCTGTGTCTTTTTAGGACTAGCCATATACCCTTTTGCCCCACTCAAGCAATTTTGCTGGCACCACTGGGACCAGCCATGGTGGTCAGAGTAATCAAATCACTTTACTACCCCTTTTAAATAAAGGAGAATTGTCTTTAAACCCAGCCTTTGCCACCACCCAGCCCCACTGCCTTGAATGTGCTTCCTTCTTGCCTGAACCACCTCTCCATGCAAGCTGTGGTCCAGTCTGCCTGGCCCATCCTGGCTCTGACCACAGCCCTACACTGCACATGGTGGTCCTTTCTCCCAGGGATGGCAGTTCCCTTTGCACTTAGTGCCAGTGAAAATCAGGGGACAGCCATGGAAGCCAGTGGTGTTCAGCCAGACTTTAGGAGCTGTACAGTTATCCCTGAGACCAAAGGGAACTTGCTGCTGATGGAGAAGGCCCCAAATGAAAGGAGGAAGGGACACGACACGATAGTGCCCTTCTATCTCAGTTGCATTAACAAAGGGGAAAAAAAGGCTTTTCTGTGAATTTTTTAGAGACCAGAAGTACATGGTGACAATGACAGACTGTGGTATCACACATATCCTTAGTGCATTTTCAGCAACTTAGAAATGTATCCTCTGTAATTAAGGCCATGTTAGAAAACAAGGTGGTTTTTAGCATTTGCAGTATTTGACTCAGAAGCACCAGTGTACTCACTTATGACTGAAAGTGATATTTTCATTTTTTCTCTTCAAGCTTCTGCCTTTTCTGAAAGATACTTGGGCTTGCATGGGATTGATAACAGAGCATACGAGGTAACTGCATGGACAGTGCATTTCCCTGATAAAGTGTGAACTGGGTCTTAACTCTCCCTCCCTGTGTTCTCCTTTGGGAAGGAAGCAAGGTTATGCAAGGGGGACTCACTAGTGGAGCTCTGAAGGTGTCCTTCAGCCTGCTTACTGCTTTTCTTGTCTTAACAGTAATCATGGATAAAGTTTTTATTGATTAGCCCTTGTGTCTGCCTCTCTAAATTGGGTAAATACAGTTTTAGGGATTGAAAGAGCTGAGTGATTCAGATGTACCCAAGAGGACACGGTGTCATGACCTCCTTAAAGTTCCTGCCAAGGTCTTGCCACTTTGATTCTCTCTGAGATAAACAAACTCAAGTGAAGCTCAGCTTGATTTTCTTGAACTTTGTGATATTTCAGATAGGCAGAACTCTGCGCCAGAACTGAGCAGGACATGGGAAAAGAGACATGGCATCAGTTAACAAAGACGTTGTTTAGTACGTGTGATGGGATCAGTTGGATCCTGTGCTGCAACTACTTGGAGGAAAAAACCTTATAAATAATAGTCACACAAACGAAATTTGTTACAGAGAAAACCTTGTTCAGCTTCTAAGCCTTGTCTCCAGCCGGAAGACGTGAAGGCAGCAAAGGTCTGACAGTGTTCCCGTAGAGAAAGCAGGTATCACCCTGTCTTCATAAGCATAGGTTTATCCTGGTTACCTAAACTCTGAGTTCATTGTCCCTCAAATTTTGTACTCATAATCTCTACATTAGTGCAAACTCTTTTTGTCCTTTTAGAAATTGTTTGTATTTATTTTCCTGTGTGCATCTGAAAGACAGCTGGGGGCAAAGGCCTCCTCAGCAGTGAACTTGAATTTCATAGTAGATCCTCCCTCAAGCTATCAAAACTCATTGAGGTTGGCTTTCAAACCACACGAAAGTCACTCGAGATCCATAAAGTGTTCTTAGGCACAGGCACCTGGGCAGACTTTTTTATTCACTGGAAATTCAGTTTGATCTTTTCCACGATCCGCAGTTCAGGCTTTTAGTGAACATTATCAGAACAGATGAGGGTCTCTGACATCTTCCTGCTGCTGACACTGCCCTGCCAGCACAGGATGGGGGGTCTATTTTACCTCTAGATTTTTATAAGTAGCCAGAAGAATATGTTGTGCTGGCGTCTACTTGTTATCCTTGTGATAAAGTATTAAATGGAAATAAGTGCTTCTACTGCCGCCATATAAATTGCTAATTTCTAGCAAGTTTTTTAATCTTATTGCAACCTTTACCTTCACAGATCAGCAGATTATCAAACAGAGTCTCGTTACTAAAGGAACAGACATTTTTGATCATTCATGCCACTGCTGATGGTAAGTTAGCCCATCATTTGAGCTCATTATATGTTTGTGATAGCTTTGATTTTTGTTAATTAAATTTGCCTCTTTAATGACTGCAATCTGTTTTTACAGAAAAAATCCATTTTCAGCATACTACGGAACTTATCACAAGCCTAATTAAGGCAAAGGCTAATTACAGCTTGCAGGTACAGTATATGTTTCTTTTTTTCCTATTTGAACAGTTATTTTGCAGTTTGAACTCAAACTGCCGTTAAGAAACAAGCTTTAAAAAGCCACTAGCAAACTCAGCCTGGCAGTAGAAGTAGCACCAGCATATAACATGTTCCTATTAGTCCTGTGCATATGTGATATCACTATTTTGATCTGGACAGTTGTAGAACAATTATTGAATTACAGTAAATGAGGTTGTGAGAGACATATCCCTAAGGAATTTATTCCTGTTGACTTTCTTTGGGAACAACAGAACAAATTCAGGATGAATTTCAGGGGAAACAGGGTTCTAAATTAAATCAGCCAGAAAAGTTTCAGAGATAAATGTCACTTAAATCTGATATCCCACTGTGAATGGCATACTCTGGTCTAGAAAGCCCCACTTTCCACCAAATTATATCTATTTTGCTGAATGGTCCATGTCCAAGACATTAAATCTTTCAAAATGAACCCGCCCTAGCATCCCTGCCTAGACAACCCATTATGATCCTCTTGCATTTCTTCAAGTTACCCGCTCCATTTAAATGAAAAGTGGGGTTTAAACTATTTCATTTCTAGCGTCCCATTTTTTTTTTCAATTTAATTACTTCTCCAGCAAGATTTATTAATTTTTTTTGCTTAATGACATTTTTGCTTTAAAGCCTTCATTTTAGTCAGTATAACCTAATGCCATTTCTCTCCAGAACTGCATGGCTTTTTGGTCTTCACAAGTCAAGTGTGGGCTGGTTCTTCTTAGACTGAACCTGTTCAGAATGGAATTAAATGGAAAATCCTCCCCTCCCAAAAAGGTTCCTTGTGAAGGAAGATGCAAGTCTGCACTCAGAGCACTGTGGTGCCCAAATTACCCCGGGCCTCACGTGCATCCATGGGAAGCACAGTGATGCTGGGGAGAGGCAGTGGGTTTGCAGCTCAAGCTGCAGCTCTGGGTGGTCAGTCCTGAGACTTTCAGCTTTAAAAGGTGTGTATTTACCTGTTTTTTGCAGATTTACCCTGATCAAAGCCATTACTTCAGCAATGCAGCATTTGAGCAGCACTTGTACCAGTCCATTGTCAACTTCTTTGTGGAGTGTTTCCAAGTTCCGGACAAACTGCCGCTAGCCCCGCTGAAAGAGGAGGAGGACGATGATTAACCCTACTTGTCCGTGCTAAGCACAAGGCAGATCTCTCTGACAATATGCAACTGGATCATTTTCCTGAAGAAAGAGATGTTGTTAGCATGTATTAAAAGAAACCCAAAAACTGAAAGCAGCTCCTCTGCTTTACTTGACAGCAACTCCTTCCTAAATGGAAGAACATTAAGCATGGTGAACTCAGCAGAAACTGCTGTCTGAAATAAATCCATCACAACCAACATCTTCTTTTTCTTTCCCAGGCGCCAGTTTTTTTCTCTTTTTTTTTCTTTCTTTTTTTTTTTTTTTTTTGTTTGCCACAAAATGACTTCTAGAGTGAAAGTGGTAAGACATTGAACTTGAAGGAACACCCCAAGAAACCACTTTGAGGACTGGAAGATTTAATGTCTCTTTGCATTCAAGCAGTCAAGCAGTAGCAGTGAAATCCATCATCCACATTAAGGTTACTATAGTTAGCATCACACTGTGTCAGAAAAAAAAATCTAACCTAATACATGGAGAAGATTATAGCACAATTATTTTAAAGGATACAGATTCATACACTTGCCTGCTCTTTTCCATCTTCAGGAGGTTTGTCATTGCTACAGGATACACAAACTCAATTGTGCGAAATATCACTGGAGTTACACCGATCTTTACCTTCCTGTAATTATTTTGTTAATTCTCTGTGGCTTTTACTTCTGTTGTTCATTGGGCCTCATGCTTACCTTATTAGCTTCTCAGCTTGTTCTGGATGGGGAAAAAACATGCAAGGAATTAACCAACTCACTTTAGACCTCAGGGGTCTAATGAGGCAGTGGGACTTGAGCTACCCAGATATTAAAATATTTATTGGAATACAGCAAAGAAAAACTCATTCTTCAGTTCCCAAAATAGCTCTTGCCAGCAAGATTGAGTATTTTCTTTGGCAGCCTTGAAAAATATGCACATAAATAAACTAAATCAGCTTACATTGAGATATTTTTTATTGCGATGTAGAAAAATATGCGACAGTCGTGATTATTCTTTCTCTTCCTTTAGCGTTGGAACAAATGGTTGGCAACCTGTTGGGGTACAGCTAGGTGAGGCTGTGGTACAGGAATTTGTACCAGAGACCTCTCAGATCATCTTGTAAAGCCATGTAAACAGAGACAATGTGCAGAGATTTATTGCACATGTTGTCTGCGGCTTATTTTTATTCCAGGTCAATGATTAGCATATTCTCACTTAATTATCTCTTCTGTTCACACTAGTTTTGACAACCATAAAAGAAAAAAAAAAAGGAGGATTTTTTTGCTTTAAAAAGTCTAACTGTTCCTTTTAGCAGTGGAAAGCAAGTTTTAAAACTTCTTGTGAAAACATTCAGCTCTCAGAAAGGAATCCAACCTCCATCCACTTCCACGTACTGCATCATAAGAATTTTGACAGTGTCGCTCCTTGTAAAATATTCTGACCAAATGTACAGCCAGTATTAATACTGTATATTTCATTTTGTTGTATATAAAGGAATGTAAGTCAGCTCTTCGTCAGATCCCCAATCCAATATTAGTCTTGTGTTCGACATGCATGCAGTAACACTTCTTTGCTGATCAGGACTCCTTAGAAGTACTAGCTTGGAAATATAACAATTAATGTAATTTCTTTTCTTGTTTTAACAGCTTGAATGTCAATGCCGGTTTCTACTTTTTACATAGTACTGTGGGTAAACTCACATCCTGACAGCAATGATGATGTTTCCATTGTGTTCTTTAGTGTGTCTTTTTTCTTACCTTTATTTTAAGCTTTGAATGTTGGTTGTACTTTGACCATCATGAAAAAATATATTGATAAACCACAGAAATTACCTAGTTTGGTTTGGATTATCTCCTTTAATTTACAGTGCATCGACATTGTGTGAACAAGAACTACAGTGTAAATCTGCTTTATCTGGCAAAATGCCAAATAAACCATGAGAATGCTGCGCGTCCAGATTTTGCTACGCTGAACAGGCTCAAGAGCCTGAAATGAACTTGAACTGAGAAATGTAAAAATCTGCTCTGTCCAGAATCTTTTGTAGAAAGAACTTTAGGATGTGGCATGGTAGTGTTTGTTCATTCATGGAATAAAACATTATTTTACCACCCTGGTTGCTACCGCTGTTATTTTGTGTTAAGATATTAAACAAGCATCAAGTTTCTGGAAGTGCTATTTCTGGTTGAATTGAGCCCAAACTGGCACCTGCTGACTTGCTGCACTTTGTCGGTGCCAGGGTGTTGTCCTATCAGCTGACACCCATTTGACCAAACCAGATTCAGAGGAAGAGATATCTAATACTTCAAAGCAAAACCAAGAAACGATTGAGGACACTTGCTGCAGTCTTTGTTTCCAGCAGATCAGGAAACAAGAAAATGGAGCACTGGGACGGGGAAGAGCAGACTGCATCAGTGCAAAATAGCTTTGCTGTTATTTTGCTTAATTACCTAAATGCAGCAAGTATTTTTTTTATTGTCCAAACAAATCAAGCTTATACTCTCAGCTAACTGGCATATCTGGTTGCCATAATGTTCAACTGTGGCATCCCAAAGAGGAAGAGAACTAATGAGCAGTGCCCTACTAATTCAGAAGGAAACCGCAGAGGGAAAAATGAGGCATTGCTGGTAGCTAATTAACAAAGCCAGGCAGCCAGCCATGTTTGTAATTGTCTGTGGGTTCAGGCATAGAGCTTATAAACCCATCCAAGCTCTGCTTACGAGCTCAAGCCAAACAAATGCTGCGTCTTTGAAGGGTGGGAAGGAAAAAAATAGAGTTAACAAGAAAGGGTATGTGGGATGTTCCCATGGGAAGACCAGTGGAGTCTGCTGTTTGCAACAGGGAAAAATGTTTAGTGGAGGAGGCCAAAGGTATGGGGCCAGTGCTGGTACCTGGGAGGTGCTCCTGCATTTGCTGTCGTGCTGATGTTGTCCCAAAGCTCACTCGGGTTGTTTTAACTTTGTTTGTTGGGTCTCAGGGCACGTCTGCCCCGCAGTCCTTTCTGGGGCTGGCACAGAGCTGCCAGACCTGCCTGGCTGAGGGCTGGGCAGAGAACAACTTTCTTCTTTGACCTGAGTAAATGCTGGCTCCCTGTGGTGCTCATTCATCTCTGGACTTCTTACCTGCTTCCCATTTGCAAAAGAAGAGTAAATGGCAAAAATGGAAAAGATAACAGAAAAAGCTCAAGATCTCAGTAGCCAATTCCTTTATCGTGGTGCCTTATTGAGCCTGATGTTTGCTTATTTTTATTCTGCTCTCTAAAGTAAAGCTCCCAGCTGGAGGCTCAGAGTGGAGTTTAGAGCACTTGCTGAGATCTGTCTCCTCATCCCACTTCATCTTTCCATTCTCTCCCCATTCAGCATAGTTACAGTCTGAAAGCAAACCCACCATCCCCTTGGAAACTAGGAAGAGACAAATATGAAAACAGCGTGGTGAGCCCTCCCAGTAAGCCATAACCAAAATAAATTCTTTATTCTAATAGTTAATTCATGATGATTTTTTTCTTTTTGCTTTGAGACATTCATGAAAAGACTCAGATTAAATGATGCTACGTTCTCCCTCCTCACTGGAAGAACAGCTTTAATCAAAATGTCCGTTTCCATGACTGAGAGCAAAGAAGAGTAAAAAACAAATACAGGTGGAACAAGGCCCCAGGAAATCACAAAAGTAAACCATGCTCCAGTATTCCTGTGGAATAGCAAGGTTCCCTCCAGGCTGGTGTTTTTTCCTTCCTTCACTTTAAATTTACCTTTTGGGTCAATTTAAAGCAAGAAACAACTCTCCAAGCTGATGTGAATGCTCTCATCCTTGCTAGAAAAGGAATCCTTATGGTGTCTTTGCAACAGCTATTGTCAGTGTCCTGAACTGCAGTTTGTGCTGAGCAGTTCCAGTAACTCGAACTGACATGTAATTTACAGTGAGTATTTGGAACCTGCCTGCAGAAGATCCTGAGCACCTGCTCCCCACCACCTTGTCTGGGAGCACCTTGAATTGAGGCTTCACCCAGAAAACCAAACCCAGCGCAAAGCGTGAACAAGGCAAATCCTCCGCTCCACATTCTGCTCTGAAACATCACAGGAAAAGAGTGTGGAGAGTCAGGAGCCCAGACTGTGGCTGTGACAGTTCCACAGTTGGTTGACTTTTTTTTTCCTGTGAATTCCCACTTGGATGGGCAGACAGCAGAGAGTTCAGGATGTTGTTTTGCCTTGGCTCCTTCAACATCACAGCAATGCAGCCATCACATGAACCATGGCACACACAAGGAAATGTGGCCATCACGGGAGTCTGGCATGTGATGCCAGAAGTTTGTCATCTATTAAAAAGTGTCACAGAGCAAGGGGGAAATGAGACCCCAGAGGAGGCGTAGCCCATCCTGAGACACAATCCCTCCCCTGACGTGGTTAGGGTCATGCCCGTAAGAAACACGGAGACTCTCCAGATGTTTTCAGTCTGTGCACTATGACAGGTGCCAAAAGGCAGATGAGAAAAGCAAGACTAACACAGTAAGCTTAAATTTCCCAACTACCAAACTTCTGTGGGAAATCTGTAGGAGTCTAGAAATCAGTGTGAGCTGAAGACAGCTGAGATCTGGCTCCCAGCTCTTCCCCCAAGGCAGAGACTTGGGGCTGCTCATCACAGCCGGCACCCTCGGAGCTGCCAGGAGCAAGGAACACATGCACCCATAATGATGCTGAGAGTGCTGGGTGGAAACAGAAAGGGACACATTCTCACCCAAAAGCCACCAGCCACACCTGCAATTTTATCCTGCATCTTGTGCTTATGGAAGTTAATGGTCACTGAGGAAATCAGCGGTGGAATGTGAGCAGCAAGCACACATCAGCAGGTGTGCTGAAACACAGAGACGGGCTGGTGCCATGACAGGAGCAGAAATCACTGCTGCAGGACTATCAGTACCAGAGCTGGCGGTAAGGTGTTTGTCAAATGATGATGATGAAGATGTTGTCAGGGACAGGAGCAAACAATGTCCCAGCTCTCAGTGGAAACCAAAGCCAGAGCTACAGAATCATTTTTAATCCTTATCGTCTCTGCACAGTGGGCTGCAGTTCTTCTTGAAGAGGCATTTTTTGAAAGTAGAAGCCCTGGAAACAAACCTCATGTCTCTGTGATCCAGTAGACTTTTGTTTTCACTGTGATGATTGTGATAATTATACCATTTACAAGGAAATTGGGATAGGAGAAACTTTTTTCACTTGCCTCTGGAGGCAGGCTGTAAACAATTTATCTTGCAACACAGGAACCAGCAGCCAGAAACTCAGCCCAAACTTCCTTTAAAAATCTACAACTCTGCCTCAACCAGTAACAGTTGAAAAAGTACAGCCTTCCCTACATCAGGATTTTAAAGAGAAAATATCCTTCATCCCCTCACTCAGCATCTTCAGGAAAGAAAGTAAAGAAGAGGAATTAATCTCCGCTTCACTGGATGCAAAGACTTCTCCTATCTGCAGTGGCCCTGGGTTACCTCTTCTGGGAACTCCTGTAGGAAGATGCTTTTAGGAAAAGTTACAGTGCCACAGTTTTTTCTGGACAGATGCCAGCCAGTTTCGTGGAGGGATGTAGTAAAATGCAGATGTCTACATGGAACATCTCTGCAGCTGAGACAGCCATTCTAGACTTTATACGTTTTTATACAGACTGATAGGCACTTTATGGCACAATTTCATAGAATCATGGTTTGGGCTGTAAGGGACCTTAAATCATGGTTTGGGTTGTAAGGGACCCTAGTTCCAATGCCAATTCCAACCCCAATTTATCCAGCCAGCTCCCTATGCCCACTTTATGAGGGCACACTCTGCGGGCTGCATGGACCAGGTGGATCCGGGTGAGCAGACCAGGTGCAGATATCTCTTTCCATCCCAGAAAACAGGGACAACAAACAGAGAAAGTACTGCATTTGTAAAGGAATGATTCCCAACCTCTCAGTTTTCTACCGAGTTGCTGAGTGCAGCTATGAGCAGAGCACAGGCACTTGCTGTTATATATTTATTACACTTTTCAGCGCCGGGAAGCTTTTGAGTGGTAGGATGCCATCTGCTGCTCCAAAGGGTTATTTGCTCCCTCCTTATCCCTTCCCAGCGTGCAGCTCCCACTGATGGGGAGAAATTTGGAATAGATTGAGGACACTTGTGAAGTGAAAATCTTTTCATCCATAAAAAAATACCTTCTCAGATAATAGAAAATGGAGTGAAGAGTTTAATCTCACAAGCGCTGGCTCAGTTCTGAAGAAAAGTTTGCGCAACAAACGAGGCATCCTAGAGAAGACATACAATATTTACCCACAGACCAGCTTGCCAAGAAGATTGGATTTTGTATAATTCCCACTTTAATGCCAAGAATTGCTGCTAATTCTGCCAGCACCCAGCCCCATTACCGCAGAAACAATCACCTCCACATCTGTGAGCCGATGCGACGGCCTGTGACCCTGAGATATGGTCCCAGCATGTCTTTCTAAAGCCTGTAGAGTGAAGAACAAATTAAAACACCCCATCAGCTCTCAGGGACTGGAACTTAAACCTGCAAGCAAGCTTTATTAAGTCCAGTAATAGACACCAGTCATACTCAGCCACACAATGGAAGTAAAAGGGGATGAATAGCACTCCATCGGCTCTGGCACTCCAAAAGTAATAAGCATCACGCTGGGCTCACTGCACTGACTAATCCATAATTTATTTGGCTTCATAAATATCAAAACATACCACAGCTGTTAGTACTTCAGTGCAAACCCTGCAAATATTGCTTCAATTATTCAAGAGCTCGTCGCAGGAGCCGGTCGACTGCTTCGAAGGTGCAATTATAGAAGGTATCTATTGCTTGGGAGTTTCAGCAGAGCAGTTGCCACCCAGGCCCCTGAGGCAGTTGGTACAGGGAGTGCTGGGAGCACCAACAATAAGAGGACAAAATTGCCTTTCCCTCAGAAATAGCCTAAAGCCTTGAGCCCCACACAGGAAGGGATGCAGGCAGCTTGGTGGCAGCACTCAGAAGGGTTGTGTGTGGTCCCCAAGAGCCTTCAGAGACATCTCTGCTTCAGCATCTCCCTCTGAGGGGCTGCCCAAATGGTCATTAAATCAACAATCCCAAAGCTTGCACTCCTAAATTTACCCTCCATGCAGGACAGAGCCAGACTTGCTTGAATGATCAAGTCCAGCAGTTCAAGTCATGTCTCCACCAAGGAACCCACACCTGAAGCCACCCTAGGCTTTTCCTCCTGAAGACACCTCCCTCTCCCGATGACATTTGGGTGCCAGAGACAAGACCAGAGGCTGTGTCCAGTTGCTGGTTGGTTGGAGGTCAGGGTTACAGTGACCAGATGAGACAGTGACAAATGCACAGGAAACGGGTCCCACCCACATCATCTCTGTCCATGCTCATCCTGCAGCTTCCCCCTCCACTGGGGTTCATACATCAAGTCCCCTCTGTTTAAAGCCAGGTTTCCAGGTCAGAACATGTGGAAGTTGCTGATTGTGTTTTACGGGCCGATACATTTCTCCACTGAAAAGAAAAAAAAAAATATCGGTTTAATTTTTATTTCTTTCCTGTTCCTTCCTCCTGCAAAGAAATGGGGAAAGGGAAGTCCCAGTGGCCAGCAACATCACAGAGCAGCACCCAGCCTGGATGCATGGATGAGTTTGGGATCCCCACATCATCCATGAAACAACACAAAGAATATTATCTGGAACAGATTTTAGATAGCCTGGTCAATGCCTGCAATACTTTTAGGTAAGCAAGCAGGACGAAGTCAAAATGCAAGTGTGACCAGACCTAGAGCAAATCCCATTTGAGGATATGAAGCCTGACTTCATAAAATAAACT
Source organism: Rhagologus leucostigma (assembly GCA_013397725.1). Lineage (NCBI taxonomy): Eukaryota > Metazoa > Chordata > Aves > Passeriformes > Rhagologus > Rhagologus leucostigma. Next base: position 264,972 of record VZTD01004197.1, on the reverse strand, counting down.
CAAATTTACTTTCATGTCCAGACACCAGAGACCTGCTGACCGAGTTTGGTCTGCCCCTTTGCTCCAGAACTGGGAAGCTGTTTTCCTGCATATCCAAGGTTTTTAAAAGGTGGGGTTTTTTTCATCTTTAGCAAGCCCAGAGCAAACTTCTGATGTTTCAACATGGCCAGAGCTGTCTAAAAGCCACCCAGGACTCCAAAGTCCAACTTTCTTTTTTTTAACAGTCAACTTCCTGGTACCATGACTTTTTCAAAACAACAACAACTACAATAAAACCCACCTTGCATTCAGTATTTCTATTAAAGGGTTTGCTGAAGCACAGAAGGACCTTTTCCTGAAGTGAGGGGAAGGGCAGCACAGCAGGGAAGGGCTCCTGCAAGTGAACAGCATGAAATTTTAATGCAAATTTCCCACCGGGGCCTCTGGAATAAAGCTCCAGATTTCCCTGCCCTTAATGAATAAACCACTCAGCTCGTTAGCAGAGTCTCCGGCAAGAGGGCAGCAAGCATCACCTTTGTTGCTGAGCTGACCAAAGAATTGACATGACCAGGGACAAATATTGCTCTTAAACTGGTGCTGATGAAGCCATGAAAACCGTGTTACCTCATAATCTCACACACAGAGAAGCAATGCGCAGATAATTGAGATATAAGTGCTGCTCAGGCACCAACTTCAGAGATGTTTTTTCCTCCCTTAGTAGGCAAACAAGCCATTTCCAAGGCAGTGAAGCTCTTTAATGTATGTCTGGAGGGGGCTTTTGCACAGCAGCAAAAACAAAGGGGCTCTGAAAAGGTTCCCTTTATAGAAATATAAATATACATGTACATCTCAGCTGCTGGGGCAGATGTGCTGCAGGAGAGGTGTTTTGGTCAGTGTCCTGTGCACAGATGTGTCCTGGGGCATTGTGCAAGGTCAGTAGCTCAAGCATTTCCCGTAACACACATCCCATGAATGCCACACAGCCCAGGCCTGCAGGAGCCTGTCTGAGTCAGGGCCGTGCTTCAGGAGGCTCCACAAACAGGGCCAGTGGTGCTGCCCAGAGCAAGAGTGCATCACTGGAAGGGGGATTCTCTCATCCCCTCTGGTGCCCAACAGGGGCAGCTCCCCGATTACATCTGGCTCTCCCCCCAGCTCTGCCTTCTCCCTCCTTCCTCATTAATAAAATAAAAAGTAAATTTTCTGGCATTCACCCCCATTACAGAGCATCTAGGTGTCTTATTTTCCTAATCAGGCGCTTTGGATGTGGCAGCAAGAGTTCCGGCTCCAAATCCAGCCTCGGCTCCACACATGTCAAGCGAGCTCAGTCCTTGCAGGGGTCTGGTAAGTAAAGGGAGGAGCAGCATCAGTGGTGCTGGTTCGAGAGCAGAGCTCTGGCGTTCCTGGATATGAATGTGCCTGGTTCTCCTGAAGAGTGCAAAGACATTTGAGGTGTCCAAGAGATCATCCAGCATATTCCCAGGCAAAAAGGAAGGGCCAGTGTTGAAGCAAAAGGCTTCTTGTGCAGCCTTCTCTTCCCCACACACTGCAGGGAAAGGCAGGGTCAGCACTCCAGCATTTCATTTGCACAGGACACTGGCCTGCTTTACGGCATGGACATTGCCAGGGAAATCTTTGCTGGAATTTCAAATCCTCCAAATGAAGCTCTCTGTCACTCAGAGGACAGCTTTACATTTTCTTGTATTTTGTACACTGAGCACTGCCAGGCTAAAAGGTCTCATGGCTTGGTGTCCACAGAAGCCACGAGGCAGAGTCTTGTTGGATTTGTGCTGTAGGCTATTTAAATTACCAGTAATAGCGCTCTTGGAAAACATGGAAAAACAGCCCCACCTGCCTGTGCCTCCACCCTTGCTCACATTCCCAGAAGGACATTCGCTGGCACCCGCCACGCTGTCTCTGCCACACACTTCAAACCCCACAAATTCGAGCCAGATGTTCTCAGCACCTTCTTTACTGCACAAGCTTGGTAAATCCAATGCATATCCATGGTGTCTAACTGCTGTCGAGGAAAATAGAAATGTGGAAAGCCTGCTACAAGAAATATAGACTGGCAGTTTCCAGGCTTTCAGTCAAAACATGAACGTATGGCAGTTGTCTGCTTTTTAAACTTCACAACTCACTCCGCAGAGTGGCATAAACAGACACTTTTCTGTGTACACCTCTGACAGCTTTAACTTCAACAGGGCATAGAGGGAAAGAGGCTGACCCCTGACTGCTGGATTGTACTTGTTTCACAGTTCAGCTCCTGTGGGTATCCGGGGACATGCACCTGCACTGAGACAAGCCTTGTTCAGCATTCCCAGTCCCACGGCACTGCTGCAGTTTGTGCTGCTAACACCCTGCTTTCCAACATTTCCCAACAATGCTTTCTTCAAGATAGGAACATTCGGACTTAGGAAAAAATCCCCAAAATAATACAGATTCAGGCACTGTTACTGCTTTTGCAAAAGCAGCACACCAACTTACCTCATCATGCCACAGTGCAGAAGCTCATGACTCAGACACTGGACAAAGTTGAGTCATACGAGTACAGTCTCTCAAAGGGCTAATGGAGCCCTCAGGAACTGCTGAAGAGGAACACTGGATATTTAGATGGACACCGAGTTTATTAAAAAGGCAGGGGAAGGACAGACCTCAGCTCTGTCTGCTTTCATGTCGTTTCACCTCTGGAATTTCTTCGTCCAGGACCTTAAGCCCTGAGAAGCTTGTGCCTCCATCCCTACAAATAGTAGAACCCCAAAACATTGCACAGGGACACCTGGCTCTGCCAGGGAAGAGAAGGAATGCCAAAGCTGTCTCTATCTTGCACTTTCCCCGCTCTGCACCTCCACCAGCCTGCAGAGGTGACACACAGAGATGTGGCCCGTGAGGTCTTGGGGACATCTGCATGGGGGCAGAAGTGAGGTCCAGCTCAGTTTGAGTGGGAGATGGTGCTCTGGCTTCAGGCCATCCTCTGCTCCTAGAAAAACAACTTCGCCTTGGTTTCCATGAGAGGAATTGAATGAGACGTTCATCCAGAAGCTAAAGAACATTTTACAGCTGTGAATCACGATTGTGTGAGACAGATAATTAGGCAATTAGAACAATTAGGTGTTAAAAAGACACCATGTCTAGAAATGAGGGTGAAGAAGAAAAGACAGGAAAATTCTTGCCGGACGTTTTTCAAACGGCAATGATGCAGGAGCAAGATGCTGGAGAGAGGAGAAGGGAAGAAGGCAGAGGGCAAGGTAAGTTGTCTTGGGCTAGGCATACAAAAATTAGTATTTGCCTCTGTGAATTCGTGGGATTTCTGAGGTGGTTGTATTTGCTTATCAGAATCAACAATCAAAAACCTAGAGAGGACACCAATTATGCATTATTTGGGCTTTGGAGCCATTAAGACTTTTTGCAGCCTTTACATTTTGATGCTGTGGTGAGCCAGAGGCACCACTTGGAGAACAGTCCTGCCTCCAGGCATCTCCCTGGAGAGCTGTGGATGCTGAAAACTTGGTCGCGGGGAGATTTTCCAGCTCTCTGCGAGCGTCCGTGTGAAAGTCCTGGCTTTCTCACAGATGCTGGCCGAAAAACAGTTAGAGGTTTTTGTAAACTAATTCCTTTATCTTGCAGGTGCAAGATGTTTATGCAGCATTGTTGTTACTAACTGGAGAAATATTTTGAAATGGGTGTTGTAGAGTCTAACCAATCAGTATGGGAGGTGGATGGTCAAAGGACCAATAACCTTATGCCATTCAAGCGAACTAAGATATATAAACGAGTCTGTAAATTAATAAATAATTCCATTTCTTCCTGGACCGAATCTGTGTCGTTTCTCTCCGTCCCCAGTACAGCAGTGACAGAGAGCCACGTTCCCTATCAGGCTGAAACAGGCTGTTCTTCCACTGGGGATTACAATTTGCTTTGTCTGCCTGGGACTTTGGAGTCTCTCATGTCTCTTACAGGGCTGACCAGAATGTGGTCTTGCCAGAACGGGGTAAAACTGACTGCACAGTCATTTCAGGTCTTTGCTTTCTCCAGGCTGTCAGTTTGGTCATTTGTTCAGGATCTTCAGGGTGAACCTTGGCCTGGAACAAGGCTCAGAGCTCTGGCTGTGCCCAGCTCTGGACACTGTTTGTGTGGCTGTGGCTGTAGCTGAGCTTGCTGGTGGAGACATCAGAGAGGCCCCTTGGGAAACAAGAAAAAATCCCTCCTTCCTTAGGGAGAAGTCAATATCTTGGGTGCACCAGCCAAGAGAAAGGGCATTTGCAGGACTAAAGAACTCATGAAGTTTAACACAGCAAACCACACAGCTTTTCCCCTGCTCTGCCAGGAGCTGCTCTTCTTCTACAATCACAAGGAGCAGACCCAGCACCAGGGTGGAGAAGGGACTGTGGTTCCAGACTGGGAATGGGACTTTAAGAGGTGCTCAAAGATTGCCCCATTTCACTGCTTGGGAAATAGGTTTGTCTGACTTGCTGTCTGAAAAGCTCAAAAAAAACGGAGCAAAAAGTTAGGTTTGGGTTTTTTTTGGACTGTAATTCAGGTAACCAGGTGAAGCTTACAGCTCTGCTCCTGAATTTCTGAGGCTCCATGACCACTTTCTGGCTTGTCCAGGCACTGCTGCCCACGGATGTGGAGAGCAGTACTGATTCTCCTTGTCAAAGCCCACCTTGTAAAACCACTTGGGCACAGGCAGATTTTCCTCTTGTAGCAACAGCACAGGAAAGCTCAAATTGTTGATGGTGACACTCAAGGGTTTTTTCAGCATTTATCCCTGCCTCACACAGGGCTCTCCATCCTCCCATCACCCAGCACAGAATCCGGGCCCCTCCCCAGCCTCCCCAGCCAGCACCACTTCTCCGCTGTGCCTGCGGCGGCTGCCGTCCCCCCTGCCCCTGCCTCCCCACCCTCAGCTCACCTCTGCCCTCTCCCCTTCACTTGCTGAACCAGCCTCCCCCAGCTCTTTGTACTGCTCTCAACGGAAGGCAAAAAAAGCACAGCTTTTAAGTGCAGAAGGGCTTTTCTGGATTTCATTGGCTGTGTTTTGCCCTGATGTTTGGGAAGGGTCTGGGTACAGAATATCCGTGCCAAGGTGCAAGGTGCCATGGTATTTTTCTGTCCTGCCACCACACCAGCGTCTGTGCTCAGCTGAAACAATCCCTTCTTAACCCAGCAGGCAGCTGCAAAACTATTATCGAGGTTTTCTTCCCACTTTCTGCACAGGCCAGCAGGGCAAAGGGCACACACAGTGTGACTCTTGCTCCTCTCTCCCCCTGTGCCTGCTTCACAGCCCCTCCTGCGACTGACATTGTTTTATATTTTACTCACCCTCCCTCGCGTTTGTTTTATATTTCACCTTCACTCTCTTGCATTTATCCCAGCCAAAATTCACTTCTAGCTCTGATTTCCAAAAATTCCTCAATGCCTTTTTGTCAGTGCTTTGCCAGCATTTTCAGGGCAGTAGCATCTTCCTGGGCACATCTGTTCCTCCCTTTCTCTGCCTCTCATGACCCCATCCAAATCTCACCACACAGGATTAGACACACACCCTGTTCAACATATGCCCTTTTACTGTTGTTGCTGCGCATGAGTGCAGGATGTGTTTACGTTTTTTAGGGGGTTTGTTGCCACAGTCAGGTTTCACAATGAAGTTACACTTTCTCACAAGCTCACTGACACTCTTCTTCAAGTGGCTGAGGTACCTTTGCTTCAAAACACTTTAAAAAGTAACTTTATTCAAATGAAGCATGCAATGGCATTAAAAAGAAAAAAAAAAAGTGGATTAAATATCAAGGTTATTGAAGCAAATGACGTCTCTGATGTCAGCCAAGCTGGGGTTTCACCCAGAATCTGAGAGAGGACAGATGAGCAGATAATAGAAACGAGCCAGCTGTGAAAGCTGGATCTGCAATGTCAGCCTGAACTCCCCTGCCCCACACAAGGGTTACAGAATGGCTCTGCCTCTAATTGCTGTAGGAATTGCCATCCCATTGCATTTTCTGCTGTTCCGTCACTGAAAGAAGGACACTTCTGATACAAATGACAGGGAAAAAAAAAATAAAAGCAAAGCACCAGAACCCATAGGTATTATCCTGCCTTATGCACTTATGGAATGAGAAGGTTATTACCACAGAGAGGAATTAAGCTACAGTGCTGATGCTCTGTCTCGCTGAGGGTTTACAGAGTGGTAATTAAGAGAAGCACTTTCTGCTTAAGAGAGCTCTTCTGCTGCAGAGGAATAAAAAACATTTCTGCTCGTTTTAATCAGGCATTGATGGATGGCGTTAATCAGCTACAATAACGTGTCAGCACCTCCCTCGTCCTCTGCAGAGCTCCTGGAGCTGCTGGATACCCCCAGCACGCTCCCTTCCTGGCTGGACCACTGCCCACATCACTGTGGAAGCACGCAGAGGCTGGATCTAGTAGGACAGGGAAAACACCAACCCCACTGTTCATTTGTTTCAACATTTCCAGCATTATTCTGGAGCCCCTGCAGCTTCACAGACACCAAATCCTGAAATCCCCATGCCTACATGAATGAAAAACCCCTTTCCCCAGGTCAGGCTGCTGCTGTCCATAGGCATAAATCACTGGAATGAGTTTCAGAGCCAGTGACACAAGATCTCTGCGGCAGAGGTGGACTCAAAGGACTTTACATGGTGAGTGCTCCTTTCCCAGATGGTCCTCACTCACCCCCGTGAGCAGCCTGGTTTTGGAGCCTGCAGGAGGACATCAGGAGCCCTGTGGTGCTTTGAAGGTCTCTTTGCACTGGGAGCTCTCATCCCTGGGAGGCTGGGGAATCTCCTTGTTACGGGCAGGGAAGCAGCATGGCAAGGTTAAAGCCCCCTGCACTATGTTCAAAGCCAGGAATACAGGTTGCACTAAGTTGAGCCGACCTGGGAAGTTTGGGGTGAGCAGGTTACTCACCACACAACAGCAGGACCATGTTCAAAACAAGTCTCCAGTGCTACAGGCCACGATGGGCACCGGGGTGTGGCAGGACATGTCTACCCCCTCTCTCTACCACAGATGGCTGCTGCATAGGCAGGAGATAACTCAGGCAGGTCACAGGCCCAGCATGAGGTATCTCTGGCACCAAAAGGGCTCAGGCACCCAGCTAAGAATCAACATCTTAGTCTGGAAAGCAAATGTGGGAAGAGATGAAAGAAATATTCTTGACCAAAAGACTTAGGTGATAAATTCTTACGTGTATAAAAGCCCACACAATTATCACAGAGGCAGAAGTCTCCTACACACTCCACAGAAAGGTGTGAGAAAATTTCTCCCTGGAGCTGGACACAACTCCAGGTCCCTTTCCCTGGGAATTGAGAGAGAGGATTTCTCAGTGTGTACTCCATCAAGATTGGATGGTAAACACTGAATCCTAAGTGACACTATTTCTTAGCAAGCTGTAAATTTAATGGTACCTTTAACTCTGCTTGTAATACTAGTATGCCTTTTTTATGTTATCCCTGTGTAGTAATAGTCTGTTTTAAATCTTATGTCTGTTAGTTTTGTGTCTATTAATAAATAATTCATTTTATAATAGACGGAATCAGCCATTATTAAAGAACTTGCGAATGGTAGTGGATTTTGGGGTGCTGGCCACCTCAGTAACATGACTGCTTGCTGCCAGAGGCCTGGGCACAAGGCAGGGACTGATTTAAACCCACATCATCCATTCATAACACAGGGCTCAACCCAAAACCTGCTCAAGGTCATTGAATCCTTCAGAGCTTTCCATCTGCTTGGCAGCTTTGAGACTGGGTGAAAAAAGAAGGGCAAAAGGCACATAAATGTGGCTGATGGGAATGATCTCCACTGTGCTGGAGTGCAAGTGGTGAGAGAGGGGAGAGAACAGTACGAATGCAGGGGCCTGAAACCCAGACACCCAGTGCTGCTCCTCTGTTTACCCACAGCACTGTGCTTGCCAGATTTGAGGGGTTTTGATCCAAGGGAAGCTGTGAAGATGAGCAGACTGTGAGAGACAGCTGAGCCTCCCTCCTCAGAAAATGCTTCTTTTGCATCTTCTGCCTCTGGAAAAGTTGGAAACAATTTTTCTTGTCCTCCTGCTCGTGCAAAATCAGCAGGGGACTTTCTCCAGCATCTGTCTCCTTGGAACATCACGGGCAGCTTTCATTTTATTTTCAAGCACATCTTTAAAGTGCAGGGAGAGAGAACAGCCCCTGGATATGCCTCAGCAGAGGGTCAAGCTGGGTGCCAGAGGCAGAGCATCAGGCTTGGCGCCAGTGGGTGCAAACACTCGTGCCCTGTGGTCCTGCTCAGTCCTGCAGCTGCCAGAGCTCAGAGCCACAGCTGTGGGGGAGCAAAAGAGGATAAAATGGAATTTCTTGGAGTGAAAAACAGCCTTCCAAGGACACAGCTGTTATTTTGAAGAGCCGGGCAGGAAAAGCCATGGGGGTCTGGCTTTAGTGTGGTGCTCATTGCCAAAGGCACAGTCTGAAGGAAGAGAAAGGACCATTGGGAAGAACAGGTAGGGCAGCCCTGGCTCCAGGTGAGCCACGAGCATCTCTGTGTTGTCTCTCTAGGCAAGACAAGGTCTCGATCACAAGCTAAGGGAGTGCATAAATGCCTGGTCAGTTTGTAGAGCAGTCCATGAGCCTGTTCATGCAGACACAGTGTCCAGCCGTGAGTCCATGGAGGAACTGTGACAGTCTCGGGAGCAAGACCTGGAAGCAAGACCCTGGTACTGAGTCCAGCATGGGATTCCTGTCCCACTGGAGAGAGGGGAAAGTGATGGACAGAGACATCTCCCAAATCTCTCTGAACAGAAAGAGGCCTCTCCAGCACACGGTTACAACCACGGCCTCGTCAGCATCGTGACTGTTGCTGGGACTGGAAAAATGCAGACAAACAGCAGAGTCGGTGTCTCAAAGTGGGTGGATTCGTGATTTCTTGGTTAAACTTTCTATGCAGAAGTCCAGCAGAGAGACACAAGCGTAAGGAAAAATGCCAGTGCTCGTGCAGGTTGGGTTTTAGTTGGTCCAGATCTGCCTTTTATGAGACGGTTTCTAGTTACTATGAAGGAAAAGGGAAAAAAATCACAAACCCCATTGTGGTTTTGGCTTTTAACCAGCTCTTAGTGAAACCATGGGTCACACTTTCATCATGTTGACTTTTACACGCCCACAAGGACTTGCAGATGGCTTCTCCCACTGGGCCTCAGGCAGCAGAGGCTGCAGCTCCTGCCTTTTTCCCCAGCCTGGGACAGGAGATCACCCAAAGCCCTGGGACAGAGAAGGTTGATGCTCAAAACATCCACAAGGACTTTCTATTCAGCCTCTGTTGTGTGCAAGGGGTGACGAAGGAGCCAGCACTGTCCCCAGCCTGCAGCTGCACAGCAGAATGCAGCTTGCTGGAGGAGGACTGAACTGTCAGTACTGAGTGACAGCACTGCACATCTCCTTCCCAGGGAGGGGGATGGCCTGCCCAGGGACAGGGATGAGAGGAAGAGGGACTCACATTTCCCAGATTTTTGATCATCTGCTGCAAAGTGCTCCAGTGCAAGAGCTACAGAGACTACAGCCTCGGAGCATGGCAATAACTGAGAGCAACATTTGCCGTAAAGTGTAAACAAACAAACAAACAAACGCTTCAAAACAGCAACAGCGAACAAGTCCAAGGTTACTGGCCTATACATGTGATTTCAAAGGCTGAATTTCTTCTTTTAAAACCAAGGTTGACTCTCAGAGTTATTGTTTGGATTACACTCTTGCCCTGAAAGAGGATGAATCTGCCTCTCTGTGCCAGCAACGAAAAATGTTGCTATTCACATCTCACTGGAGGTGCTAGACAAAAGTAAGCACTGCCTGTAAATAAGCTGCCTTAATAATTAATTGCCAGCACAGGCAGGACAATAGAAAAGCTCCAGAAATAAGTTATTGCAAGTACAATTTCAAACTAACAACGCATGAACAGCTTCTGAAAAAGCCTCCAAAAAGCAGACCCTGAGTTTCAGAGAGGGGTAAAACACTACTTATCAACTTGTCTCCGCTCTCTGAATAAGAGGCCTCTTGTTCCACTTCAGGTGAGGCAGCACACAGCCCACAAATGAGCCTGCATCAGCAGTCCCTGGCTGCCAAACAGGAAAATAAAAAAAGGTTTCAAAGTAGCAAGGATGAGTAAGCAGTGGCGTGGTCATAGGGAGCAGGGAAGAGGAGGGAGGAAGAAATGGAGAGGGAAGGGAGATAGACGGATGGATGGATGGATGGATGGATGGATGGATGGATGGATGGATGGATGGATGGATGGATGTGGTCTGTGAATATCTGTAAGAAATATCATCATAGAGAGAGAACAGCCACATGACAACCACAGGCATCCTCTGCTGAGGGAAGTTTCATCCAGCAGCAATGGGAAGAAGAGGAGGATCAGGAAGGCAGGACCTCTTTAGGCCCTGTAAGGGATCACAGACTTTATCTGAGAAATGCAAGGCATGAGGCACATGGAGAGGACAAGCATTACTGAAAGAAGGTACAAAAGGGAAAAATATGAAGTGGTCCATGCCTGAAGCCTGTCAGTGTTTTAGAGGGATAATGCCCTTAATAACATGCTTTAAGCCCTTAATAAGTCCTTCTCTTCTCTTCTCTTCTCTTCTCTTCTCTTCTCTTCTCTTCTCTTCTCTTCTCTCTTCTCTTCTCTCTTCTCTTCTCTTCTTCTATCCTATCCTATCCTATCCCTATCCCTGTCCCATCCTATCCTACCCTACCCTATCTTACCCTATCTTATCCTATCCTATGATTTAGGACATTTCAAAGCTCACTTTAATCTATCATCAGCAAGTAGGGGAGATGGCAGTGACAGGAAGGAGGGAGAAGACATTGCAAATAAAAAAAAACCCCAACACATCCAAGCAGAATTTATAATGCCCATACAAAGGAAAGGAGTGGTAGTGATGCACATCAAACCAAGGAAATCATCCTGCAGACTGACTACTGGATAATTAAATTTCTTACTTTGCATACATTAACTGAGCTGCAACTGGCACTTCCCTACACTGGCATGAGCCAAATCTCTGTCCCTCAGCAGTGAGAAAAATGCCACAGGAGCAGAGCAAGGCAGCTTTATTTTACACTACACCCACCCTGAAGTGCAGCCAGAGTCAGAGGACAGCCAGGACACGGGGTCAGCTGCACGTGGGGCTGTGGCTCAGCTCTGAGTGACCCCTGGCAGGATCACAGCCCTAGCACAGAGCTGCAGCACGTGCAGCCCTCAGGTAAAAGGCCACAGTCTGCCCATGACAGGGCAGGGGGGTCACGCTGATGGCTTTTCAGTGGCTGTGGTTCAGGGGTACTCTGACTGTGAACCACAAGAGTGTTCTGATCCAACAACTCTGCTCGTGAGAGCTGGAGCAGAGGGCTCAAATCAGATTCCTTCTGGGACACAGGTCTGTTTTGTGGCTGGAGAGTCATTATTTAGCAATTTTGCTGAGGACAGGAGGGCTGCACTAGGACACAGTGACTGTGTGCTAATGACACAGCTCTGGGACAACAGATCAATACACCTCTCCCTACCCACACACACCCACACCCTTAAAGGCTGATGGGTTTCATATGAAAAGTTCAGGTACTTCAGGTTTTAAACAGCTACAACTGGGTTGGTTTTTTTCTGGAAACACAGTGGCATCACCAGCAGAGCCCACCAAAGACCCCCTAAGAGTCTGAGCCACGAACAGGAAAGCAGCCAACAACGCTGAGTAGCCCAAAGATTGGATAGGAAAACTCTCCTGCCACCCTTCCAGGTTTGCATCCTGCCAGTGCAGCTCTGCTCTTCCGTTCCACTCTGGTGAGCCTAAAAGCAGAAGTGCAGAGTGGAGACATGCCACGGCGCTCTGTCCGGCTAGCAAGTGACCAGCACCGAGCTCTCATCCCACACGGGAGGGGGTGACGGAGGCTGCTTGCAGGCGTGGGAGGATTGGCGAAGCTCCGGCGTGGGTTCACCTAATCCACCAATGTTGAGGACACACGGAGGAGGGAAAGAAGAAGCGGAGGGGGTTCTTCGTAGAAGGCAGGAACGGTTCACTGAACACCATACGAAGAACCGAGATTACAGTACTTGACATGGGGTTTTAAGCTCCGGTAAAAGGGGAGGGGAAAGCATGAAACAGCCAATAGTACAGAGACATAGGGGTGGTACCAAGGCGGGGAGAAGGATACAAAACCAATGGGAAAGAGGGTAGATGGGGAGGATTAACATGGGACAGTGAGGAGTTGAGGACCACAGAACATTCTAGGGAAGCAACCAAATATAGAGGGGAAAAGGCAGGGACAGCGGGGGCCAATTATGCTGGTGCAGGTTTGCATATTCCGCACAGCTCTCTGGGTACTCACCCTAACTCAGGGTTGTTGGGCTGTGGGGGTATCAAACCAATGGGGGCACTGCTCCAGGTGGTTTTGGTGTCTGTGACACATGGCAACAAAGACAGGTTTGTATTTTCATTTTTGTGGGGGTATTTCATGGTCTCTGTCACTCAGTATTTCCATGGGCACAACTGAGTAGCACCAACCACAGCCTGACACCATCAGATGGGTAAAGGTCTTTCTTAAGGTCTCCAGAAAGCAGCTCCCCAACTGCAATTGCTGTTTATAGACAGGGATTAGTGGGTAATGGCAGAAAAATGCCCACAAAGGAGCTGATAGCTGCTCTTACGGAAAGCTCTCCGCCTTGGTTTGTTTCGGTTTGGTTTCAGGGAGCCTTTGGGAGCAGGATGCTGCCCTGATGCTGGAGTTCAGGCTTACATAAGTGCTGAATCACAGCAAGCATTTCACTTAAGAGTGAAACTTCACTCTAAACAGAAAGATAGGATTATTTTTTCTGAATTTTAGTCAGATAATATGCACATTCTTTTATTAAACAATGTAATTCTTTATCAATACTTAAATCTTTTAATTACGTAAATTTATTGCAATTTTTTTTGCATTTTTTCCATCCTGTGCAGCTGAATGACCAGAAAACTTGACTGCAAAACTCTCCATCATGCATTTCCCCCCCCCCCCCCCCCACCAACG
>VZTD01004197.1:201249-246323 GCA_013397725.1 Rhagologus leucostigma | reverse complement strand
GACACGGACACGGACAAGGACAGAGACACGGACACGGGCACGGACACGGGCACGGACAAGGACACGGACACGGACACGGACACGGGCACGGACACGAACACGGACACGGACACGAGCACGGACACGGACACGAACACGGACACGGGCACGGACACCGACACTGGCACGGGCACGGGCACGGACACCGCGGGAACTCCGGGATCCGCTGTGTCCCTCCCGGCACGAGGTGTCCCCGGGACACACCGCCCTCCGGCCGCCACCGAACAGCTGGCCAGGACCTTGTCACCGCCTGTTTTTTTCCCTTCTCCCCCCGCAGCCGCTGTTTCGGAAGCGGCTGTTGGGGATGCGCGCCCTGGGGGCACCGGGACTGCGGGCGCGGAGGGCGAGCGCTGGGAGAAAGGAGGGACAGCGGGTGCAGCAGGTTGTCGCTGTGACACATCCCGGTGGAAAGCTCCCAGCGGTGACACAAACCCTGCACTTTCACCTCTTCCTTTGCCGTCACACGCTGTTACGTGTCACAGGAGTACTGCACGGGAATTCCAGGAGTCAGGCTCTGGGCTGCTGTGTCCCCCTTGTGCTGGCCTTAGTTCTTCAGGGACCCACAAAGACCCTTCCCTTTCCAGCCCACATATTTTGATGCTGTGGGTCACCCTCTGTGAGAGGTCTGGTCCAGGGTTCAGCTCAGTGCTGTGATTTGCTGCCCTTACTGCACAGCATTGTCTTTTTGAGACCTGATATCCAAACTAATTTCCTATTTCTGTGACTCTTTCTGTCTCCTCTCATGAAATAAAAAGTAGAAAACACATCTCAGTCAAAGGTGGGGGAAACAAACGAAGAGACTTTCACAGGTGTCTGTGATTGAAACTCCAAAGGCAGGGGAGTGCTAAGCACAAATCCGGGTATCTCCTCCAATGACATTTTCATGGAGGTGATCACATACCTCAGTGACCATTGCAATGAAAAACTGTCGACTTAATAATTCCTTTTACTGTTACCTTTCTTCCCAAGAAGCAGGTTTGAATTACATGTTGGAGCCACTGTTTAACCCAGCCCCATTTGCCTGATCAGTGCTGGTTTTGGAGCAGATCCTTTCCTCCTGTGGGGAGTCAGGGAATCACCTCCAGCAGCCTCTGTGCGCTTCTGGCTCATCAGAGTGATCCCACCCATACCACATCCAGTATTACAGGCTCTACTCTGAGTAATAAACAACTACTTCCATTAGTAAGAAACAGTTCTGGATGACTCTGAAAACTGAAGAGCCCCTCCTTTCTGCCAACAGGACTAATAAGGGATAAGATACTTGCAGACAATATTTTTCATTTTCTTCTTTAGATTGAATGTGTTCAATCAGCTTTTTAACTCATTTTCATAAGAAGAATTCAGATGAGCCTGGATTCAGATTGCCAGAAGTTTTGGGGAAGCCAAACTGTCTCTGAATCTCAAATAAAAGCAAACTGTTGCAGTGACCCAGATGCTGCCGTCCCTCAGAGCTGCAGGGATCACTTAGAGACTCCAGATGTGAAGTGATGCTCTGAAAAGATGCTCCTCATCCTGGACAGGATGAATCCACAAATTTCTGAAGCCACAAGTGCCAGCTATTTCCACCAGTCCTAGAATGATTCCTTCATCCTGATGCTCACTCTTGTGAAAGTTGATCTTGTTGTTTGAGTAAGCCTAATTCAGAGCATTAGCTATAAATTGCAACTCCCTTTATATTCATTTTCTTCTCTCCCATCTTCATTTCACGGATATATTTTGTTAGGAGACACTGTTCTTGTCGCTCTCAGCATCCTCACAGCTACAAAACTGCTTCTTGAATCAGAACTCCTTAAAGTTATGAAAACTCAGTTTAAGAAAACCATGATGCGACCTGAAGCATCTTCATAAAGGACTAAGAGCAATCTGTGAAGCACATCAGCAGTACATTTGTATGGGTAAAATTACATATGAATATGTTTTTAATGTTTTATTCATAGCTGCATCGCACTGATAAATTATAGGGTACAAACTGTGTGACAAGACATAATTAGGAGCACTATTTATTTTAATTAAGGTGAAGTATTAGATATAGTATTCCAGCTCCCCAGAGGTGCAGCAATAGCCCTCTGAAGGGATGCATGCAAAACATCCTCTCATGGTACAAGAAATCTGCTTCACGTGCTGTAATTCCTGTGCAAAACATACTCTCAGAGGAAAACATTTACCTCTCGTGAGAGGTTAGGCTTTGCTGGTGAACATGAGAAACAGAGTTTTGAGGGGAGAGTATGGCTGCAACTCAGGGGCTGAACAAATGGCAGAAGAGACTCTCAGCTTCTGACATAATCCGTACTGATGGTGAAAAAGTTTTGCTGCTTGGTGTCGTGGGGACATCCCTTGCTGGGCGCAGATGTTTTGTCTGGGCTGGCATCAGGCATCCCTTCAAATGCACGTTCCCTGTAGATGGACAGGGGAGTTTTCCAGTGTTTCTTTCCCAGGTTGAGAGGACATGGTCGTATCTGCTCGTCTTTTACAGGTGTCAGACAGAACTTCTGCTTGCCACAGGCTGAGCTCAGAGCTGTCACCTGGGGACAGCAGACACTCTAACTGGTGCTTTTGCTTCCTGTTGTTGAACAGGTAAAGGAAAAGCTTCGCACTCCAAAGTCTACCCAGCCACACACGTCCGGCTTTCTGCCTGCCCCGGGAGCTGCTCCCTGCGTCCTTGGCTGGATTGCAGCAGCAGTCTGGGGTTGGCAGCTGCAGCCCTGCCCTCACCCTGGCCCCAGCTGCCTCCCAGTGCCCAGGCTGCTTCTGGGACAAGGAACCACCCAGCACAAGGCATTTCCTCAGGCAACACCACTTCTGTATGAAATGACACCAGGCCAGCTTAGGTGACACATCGTTTACAGGGAGAGGAAATAGCTAAAAATGGAGCAGTGACACCAAATGCTGAACTGGGACAACACAGATTACTACATCCATATCTAGAAATCCTAAAGCCACAAAATGGATCTTGGAAGCAGGGATTGAGAGGAGCCTGGCACTGGGCAAACAAGGTGAATCAGGACTCTGACAAGCAGCACCCTCCGGCTGTTTCTGCAGAAGAACTGGATCTCATGCTGGTTTCTGCCCGTGATCAGTTGACTTTGAGATGTCACACTGGGATGATGAGACTTCTGGAGTGGCCAAGGACTTGGGGGCTTTTAACAGTATTTCAAACAGCCTGTCATTTGAAGCCACTTTGGGAAAGTTGCAGGAGTTAATCACCATTTCCATGAGCGGAAAAAAAGTGACAAGAACTATCTCTAGAGAAAGTTTTCATCCCTGAAGGCCAGAAACACTGATTCCTGTCTCTTTGCGAGAAACATCAGAAGGAAGGAGATCTCTGAATTTTAATGCAGGCTTCTGCATGTGATTAAGCCCCTGTGAGAAGATGGCAGCAGTGCTGCTGCCTGTATGGACCACTGGAAATTCGTGTTGGCAGGAGAAGGAGAGGGCAAACGAAGGTCACAGCAACATCCAGGATGTCCTTTACCATATCTGCTTTGCTCCCAGCACTGCCTGAGCTCCACTCTGGGTTACTGCAGCAACACAGCCAGTGCAATCCCACCCCAGCACTGCTGCTCCAGCCCCTTTGCCACGATCTTTGGATTTGATTTATGAGTGGGGAAGAAGGAGCTGCCAAGAGCAGCCATCGAGTCATCATCTTTGTTCCGCTCTCATGTCTACAGTTACTGCTTTCTTACAAATGTGGGCGCTGAGGGGCCAGGCTGACCAGCCTAGTGTGAAGGCTCCCCACACCAGACACATGATCTCATATTATCTTTGCTCCCTCACCTTTATAAGCTGATCTGATTAATCAGACTCCAAAACCACAGGTATCTGCCAGGTAGGTGCTGGTGCCTGGGAGGGAGCCTTGGCTGGATGCAGGTCGAGGCAAGGCGATCTGTGGAGTCATTCTCGAGTGAAACAAACAGCAAAAATGGGTGGCTGAGCTGCACTCCGGGTGTGTGGAGCCTGGGCAGTGTCTGATTGTGTGAGAGGCTGCAAAGGGTTGGCAACGAACAGCATCAGGGCACAGGCAGGTGGGAGCAGGGATTCATCCCTTGGGCCATCTGAAGGTATGGATTAGGCCTAAAGAAAAGTGTTCTGGTAAGCAGGAATAATTTTCTGTGTTACGTTGACACCACGTCTACTCCAACTTTCAGCTCATTCCACTTTTATTAACACTAAACCAGGGGTAAATACGTGCAAGTGGCTTTCACGAAGTGCCACCAAGAATATTAAGGTCAGAGCAGTGAAGTGTGAGCGTCTGTCCCTGCTTTTACCCCGAGGGTTTCTCTGGGGCAAGGGGAATCCCACAGATCCGTGAGAGGAGGCTGCTCCTCAGCTCCCCATCTCCCACACCTCTGGTGCAAGCACGTGGCATTCCCCGGCTCCATCTCCTCCTCTAACAGAGGGACCAAAATCAATCGTATCGGAAAAGGGAAGTCAAGTGAAGGCAGTCCATATTAATGTGCTGCTCATTAAACAGAGAGGAAAGGCTTTTCACAGCCACCTACGCAGATGCACACATCCGCAATTATCTTTATAAATTCTAAATCAAAGCAAATTAGCAGCCTAGCACCGAGCAATAAACATGATTTGATTAGGTGTTCCATACCCATGGTACAACAGGATTTTATTTTGTTTTAAGCACTCAATTACCATCACGATCCTGCGTTCTGTGTGTTATGAAGACCTCACTGCCCTGTGTGACAGCTCAGTTCATGGGGGCAGATTTCAAAGCTCTCCTTTTGCCCTGGAACACTGAGTAGATGCTGAGATTACAAGAGCTGGCAGCTCTGCAGCTCCCTGTGCCTTGGGTGGCACTGCCCTTGTCAGCTCCAGCTCCTGGAGTCACCGAGGGCAAGGTCCTGTTCCTGAGCCAGGGAAACCCCCAGAACCAATACAGAACCAATGAAGGGACTGAGAGCAGTCCTGCGAAGAAGGACCTAGGGGCATGACCTGACAATGTGCACTGGCAGCCCAGAAAGTCAGCATATCCTGGGCTGCATCACAAGCAGCATGGCCAGCATGCTGAGGGAGGGGATTCTCCCTCTCTGCTCTGTCTTCGTGATATCCCTCCTGTGTGATGCATCCAGCTCTGGGGCTGCCAGCACAAGATCTGGACCTGTTGAGGCTCTCCTGTGAAGAGCTGAAGAAACTTCTTATGCTGAGGGCGGTGAGGCACTGGAACAAGTTGTCCAGAGAAGCTGTGGATGCCCTATCCCTGGGAGCGTTGGACGCGGTTTGGAGCAACCTGGTCCCTTCTGACTCAAACCTTTCTATGATTCTAAAATTCTATGATTCACAAAATCCTTAGTTCTCCATTTCTTATTTGAAAACATGTTTCTATACCTGTGGCTGATGAGAAAACTTGAAAATATGCTTAAAGCTTAAGCCCTCCAAAATTAGATGGCAAAAATACGTTTTAAATGTCCTAAATCTCAAATCACGCTGGACCCCAAGCTCTCTGGGTGGCAATAGCAAGTGCTGGTGCTCACATCACTCGAATGAAACACATAATTTCAGAGGTCCTTGCACAGACAACCCCTCCTCTGTGATGCTGCCAGACCAACAGAGAGGACAAAGGGTCCAGAGGAACTTTGCTGTGACTTTCTCCATCACTAAGGTCATGGGTTTGTGCTCAAAAGCTGTATAGTAGGTGAATTCAAACATGATAGACAAGGACGTCTGTTTGAGAGACTCTGCACACAAATGTCTCAACAGTTCAACACGCAGCATTAGATAAATGTTTAATGCTCATTAGCATTAAATAAATATATTCTTAAAGAAGGGACACTTGCGTCAAGCAAACATCACACATTTAAAGTTGTTGTGATGGTGGATATACAAACAATAAATCTGTTACAAACCTGTCTGTAAAGGGCTTGCTTCTCACTGTGTTTCCATTCACTCCAAAAGTGATGCAAGAGGTGGCCATCAGGAACACAGGGTTCTGCCAGGCTGCAGAGCCCAAGAAAATCAACAAACAAAACAAACCAGCATTAGCAGACACATTTCAGCCACGCCAAAGCAATTCCGTGACACAACCCAGTCCCTCCAAGCACTTTTTTCCATGATGTCCTAAAGAAAAACCCTCTTGTGCTCAGTGCTGTCATTAACAGTGTTTGGTCGCACTTGTGCGTGAGGAGCACCAAGCCAAAGACAACGAGCACAGCTGGGAGGAGAGGTGGGACGTAGGTGACAGATGTGCTGAAATTCCCATCCTCATTCCAGAAGGGAGCATCCTTGCCCTTGCCAGGACCACAAAGCACAAATGATCCCGTTTTCCCCATTAGAAGCCACAGGACCCTGAGACCGCAGCCCACTTAGCTGAGAAAGCAGCACTCTGGTGTGCCTGTGACATGTACCTGGTGACACTCTGTGCTGGTTTGGGCCAAATTCAGGGAAATGTCCAAAAGGAACGTCTCCTCAAAGGGAAACAGATTACAGCCACCCCTCCCCCACCAGGTTCGGGAAAAAAAAAATATTTTCCTCGGAGGAAAGTGAAAGGAAAAAAACCTATTTATATAACAAACACACAGGAAAAGGATAATAATGCTAAAGAATAAAACCTCTCGCTCTGGAGAGAAACCTGGGAAGATTTTAGAGTCCTTCTGTAGCTGTGGTCTCTCTCCTCTTCCGAGCTGGGTCGAGGTGGGCCCACCTCCGGGCCTCGGGGGAAAACTCTCCCGATGTGTTCTGATGTTGTAACAGTCCAGAAGAGAAGAAGGAAAAAAAAGCCAAAGTTCCAAGAAAACAAGGTTCAACTCTCCATCTCTCTCTCTCCAGAGAAAAGGAGCAGAAAAGCCGGCTGAAAAGCAAGAAGGTGCTTCTTCCCCTCTCACTGCTGCAGCCGCATGCTGATCTCTGTGTCCTTGAAGCACAAACTGTTTTGAAAAGTTTGCTCAGTTTTTTTCTCTCTCTCTTGCACCCAGTTTTAAAGACACAGAAAGGCTCAGAATCATATCTGGGCATAGAGTGGTGATAGCGGACACAACAGCATAAAGTCACCCCAAGACACTTTTCATTCCCCAGAGAAAATGAATTCCCTGGACTTTCTTCACTGGATTCAGCAGCTAAAGGGCAAAAACCCAAAGAGAGCAACTCAGTTTTTGATGATGTGTTGAATTCTCTCCATACGGCACAAAAGGGTATTATTGCTTTCCTAAAAATCCAGGGAAGCCATACTCACCACAGCAAAGCAAACCAGACCTTCTGCAGAAAGCAGTAAAGCAAAACAGCACTGGCTACAACAGCTCCTTCAACCTCCTTTGTCATTTCCAAATTTGAAGAGCAGAGAAGCCCAGGAATCATGTTTTTTCCACTGTGAAATATAACCCAGTGCCAGCTGGTGTTTGGTATGGTCGTATCTCAAAGGAGAAGAAATTGATTTAAATCTTTATAGGCAGAAAAAGAGCTGTTTCCACCTTTATATTTCCCTTGCTGAGCTTAAAAATTTTATAGGAGGGTGCTATCAAACCTTTAATTTTCCTGACAGTCCTCTGAAGGACATACATCTCCTTATACTTCTGCCCCTCTTTTTTCTTACCCCTTAGAGGATGCTTAGGAGAGAAACTTCACCTGTGCTCAGTAAGGGTTCCATGGCTGTTCGCAGCTTGAGTGTGGAGGGAGGGTGATGAATTTCTAGAGGTCTGTGTAACTGAAGGTTAAACAATTAATAACATCAGTTAGATCACCTAAATAAATGCCTGAACCACCCTGAAGTGCTGCATGATGTGCTCGTGCTGTTGTTAACAGGTGCTACAAAGAGGAGGTGGTAAGTTAGCACTTACGCCTACTGTGGTGCTTGAGGAAAAAACAAACTTCAAAAAAATAAACTTCTCTCTTTGTTTGTTCAGAGTTTGGATAAACTGCAAGACTTCTGCAGTGTTTCAGCAGTTACGAATTGTTGCTGCTGAAAAACTGGAAATGAG
This sequence comes from Rhagologus leucostigma, assembly GCA_013397725.1. Classification (NCBI taxonomy): domain Eukaryota; kingdom Metazoa; phylum Chordata; class Aves; order Passeriformes; genus Rhagologus; species Rhagologus leucostigma. The sequence goes on along the minus strand of VZTD01004197.1, from coordinate 238,365 downwards.
AATTCCCATTTCAGTTTCCCCACACTGAGCACGTTTCATTATAGTGGTTTTGTTTCTGTTTTGCTTTCTCAATCAGTTTCATATCAGTTAATTTATTATTGATACTTTAATAATTCACTTTGCCTTCCTAGTCAAAAAGCCCCAAACTAGTTTCATTAAAATCGAGTTTCTTCCAATATACTTCAATTTAAATGGAAAAATTTACTAATTTGTCAGCTCCCAGAGGCTCCTAGCCTTACGAAGTCCACACATATATCCCAATTTTTGGGCAGGGTACATTTTCTTTCATTGCTCGGAGGTACTAACATGACGTTTCCACTCTTGCTTGCTATTATCCCTGTGTCTCTTTCAAAGCTAGCAAGACCACGCCTGCATGGGATGCTCCATGGGATGTTCCAGCTGCAGTCTGAGGACCAGTGATCAGTTCTTGGGAGCCGTCTCAGCACATCCCCTCACATCTCCTGCATTCCCTTGCCCTTGCTATTGAGGTCAACATTTCATTCAGCTCTTATAACTTTCTCGGTTCTCAGAAAGCCCCTGTGTCTCACATCCATGTGAGAATGGGGTTTATAATGGCTCTGTAAAGAGTTCATCACTCAAAATGATCTGCAGAGAGAGGCACAGCAGCTCCAGCCCCCAGGCAGGGTTTGTTCTCTCACTGTATTGCTGAGTGACTGTTGCTCCCAGGGCTTCACACAGCGCCCAGCTCGCCCTGTGCTGCCAGGGATGATGTCACTTAACCAGATGATGTCACCAGATAAAACAGAGGAGTTTCCAATCACAAAACCTTTCCTCCAGGTGCACACATAACTCAGAGCTTGGCCACTTTGATCATCTCTTCTAGGAAGACATTCTCTCTCCTTGTAAAGCATTTTACAAGCATTCTTTTCTTCTACCTACCAGGATGAAGAGAGATACTTCTTTAATAACTGGACTTTATTATATCATCTGTTCCACAGAAGTAGAAATGCAATTCACAATATAAAACTTCTTGGGATGGTAAGAGAGGAAATGAAGCTTTATCAGTCACTGTGGACCAAGAGGAAAAGGCTCCATAAAACCAGCATGTTGAGATATTCATTGCAAAGAAACTCCGGAGCATCTGCTCGTGAGCAAACTGCTCGATTTCTACTCCGGAGCCATGCCATGACCCCATGTTCACATGAGGAACAGCCAAATTGAAGAGCACAGATGAAAATGAGAGCTGCTGCTCCTGCTGCAGACAGCAGCCTGGAAGGGTTAGAGGCCAAGGACACAAAATATATTGCTTTTAATGCCCTAAGTAGCACTTTTAATATGCTGGATAGCTTTTATACCATGCTGGGTGCTCTGTCAGAAAGACGGTGGCACTGGGGAGGCCAGGTAAAGAAGTCTTCAGCCCAACAGCAGCTAGAGAGTCTGGAAAGTTAAATTAATGGCTACTGCAGCCTTCTCTAGGCACAGAGGAAAAAGGGGCCAGGGGCAAAAGCAGTATGAAATGAGAGTAGAAAGCACTGGACTGACCAACACACTGCAGGAGAAGCAAGGTGCTGGTTTTGGCAGGAAGGTGCAAGTCTCACTCCATTCAGGCAGAGTTACATGGGTTTGTGGTGTTTGAAACTCTGCTGGAGAGGTGACTTAAACACGCCTTGGACCGCAGCTCCTCTGAGTTCTCCCCTTAGGCGATGTGAGCTGTAACTGTCCAGCCCCTCAGCTAAAGGGTGCTGGAAGAGGAAGGACATGCCTCTGTTTTGATCCTTCCCTTTTTCTTCCAGCGCGCTTCAGTCACACCTGCAGAGTTTCTCCACACACCTGCACCTGTCTGCAGGACCTGCGTAGCTCCAACAATATCCAGGTTTGAACGCAGGTGAGTCACCACTGAAGGGCTCTGTGGATGCACTTTCCCAGGTGAGCAGCAGAACGTCAGTGCAGACAGAACAAAGCTGGTTTATGTCACATCTGTCACAGCCTTGGAGCTCCCAGCCCAGAGCTCGGTAACTTTTTAACCCCTCCTGACTCATCTGCAATTCAGATTTCTCTGGGCTGGCCTGGTAGCTCCAGTCTGCCTCTCTCCATGCTGGGCTGGAAGCCACAACTGGCACGTGAAAAATCACACTCTTCCCTCCCTTTCTCCTTTGAAAATAGTTCATTGCTTTAACAGAACATAACACAATTCTGAGCTGCTTTGAAGTTGATACTTTTTTTCAGAGGGCTCCTCTGGGGAAGGCTGACTGACTTTGCCTGCTCTTATCACTGAGCTCCTCTTCCTTCCCTCTGCTCCAGCCTGGCCTCTGGAAGTCTGGTGAGCTCTAGTTCTTTTGGGCCCCAGGGGTTGACCCAGCCTTCCCAAATGTAACTCAAATGCTTATTTTTTTTCTGACAAAGACATTTCTCTATTTTCTTTCACAAAGTCCCTGTGTATTGCAGGAAGGGACTGTATGACATAGTTATTGTCAATAAAAAGCTGTGAGTTTATTGAGTTTAAATAACAAATCCCAAAAGCCATGAAAATGGTAAGGATGTATATTTGCTTACTGAAGTATTTGCAGTATCTGTAAGGAGAAAATTCCTGTCACCAGAAAGGACTGTGCAATTGCCCACAACACCCCAAGTTAAATGGAATCAGGTGAGGATTTGTCCTATAAAGACACAAAAAGCAGGGAAGGAAACTTCTGTTTCATCTCTGATATAACTGCCTCACTTAAAAGTCCTTTGGTTGACATACTAACAAAATTTGGCCTCTTGAGTGTAAAACACTTTTTTTTTTTCCTTTTTTGTGTAGCTTGCTACAAGGACAAACCCACTCAAAGCTTTCTGATGTGGGGTGCTCCCTGTTACTGATGCTTCCTCCCTAGCAGACACGGCCTGGTCTCTTTCTGACAGAACACTGCTCAAGAATCAGAGAAATTTACCCTCTTGGTAAAGGTGGGAATATTTTCCCAAGTATCCCTCACTCTCACACTTGTCTGCACACATACTATGCAGGTGAAAATTCCCTTTGAAGAGCTCATCTCCTGAGGGCTCAGTCCTCCAGGGAAAGCTCCCGTATCCCACTGAGGAAGCTTCTCAAGCATGCCTGTCCCTTGGGAGGAGCCTCTTGTGCTTCAAGAAAAGAAGGTAAGAAGAGCCAGACTGCTGGGGGGCATGTGGGGATGAAATGAGCATCATCAGCCACTTGTGGAACAATCGATTTTCTAACTAAATACAAAGACGATGTACTTATTTTCTGGAGGATGGCAAAATACAAAATGCCCACAGAGGTTGTGGCATCTCCCTCTTTCGAGATACTGGGCACTTAACCTCCAGAGGTCTGCTCCAGATGTATTTCTGCATATCTTTTCCACAGTTCTTCTTGATGACTCATAGCAAAGAAAGCTGCACAGGAACAAGTGGAGACCACGTCTGCTTGACTTCAAACATATCCCTAACCGATGCAATGTCTTTGCTATTAGACATGTTCTTCCTTTACCTTTCTACTTTATCGGAACAGGTTTTCTACAAAACACAAGTTTGTATTAAGGACCTTTTGCTTCTGCAAGCAACTAAGTGACAACATGCAAAGGTACTTCTTTTTTCCCCTGAATACAGAGGACAGGATCAAATGGACGTTTAAGTATTACAAGTTTCCACTAAGGGAAAAGCATGTTCATAACAGCAATGCTGTATCAGAATACTCCATCAAACCCCTTCTCTATCACTAATCACATGCACAGTAACATCTGTGCAAGCCAGTTGGCTCTGGACAGCTCCTGTGGTTCTTGAAAGACTATTTCTTGGCAGGTTGTGTTTTTCACTCTAATTGAAAGGTTAATCAAATAAGTCATACTTGTATGTTGGCTAAATAAACACACTGTCTTCACTGATGATGAAACAGATGCATTACCACTCATCATGTTTCCCATGGGGTTCATTTGTTCCATGATCACATTTGGTTTTCTTCAAGCTTCTCTATGCGGTATCTGACAGCATTTTGGATAGTTTTCATAAGGAAATTTACCTTGCAGATGCTACTGCATTCATGTCTTAACAGTTTTTGGTAAAGGTATTACATATCCTCAACACTGCTTCATTGTGGAAAAATGTGGAAGAAGCCAATCCTCCAAAAGGTTGAGAACTCCTCGTGAGCACAAATGCATCATGGAGTGTAGCAGTCTGCACTGCTGAGGCTGAGACTGCCAACACACCCAAACCTGGTTTCCTTCTGCCTCTCCCTCAGTGAGGCTCTCATCTTGCACCACGCTGTTGTAGCAGGTCTCTTTAGCTTCTAGGACCCAGTCCTGCAAGGTCATGTGCACAACTGAGCTGACTCTTGACACTTGTCTCTCTGAAAGCAGCATCTACACTTGATAGGACAACAGATCATTGATAAGGCAGGCAGAAGTCTTGCTGAATGCACAACAGGTACAAAATACGCACTCAAGTCAAGTTTTGTGTACCACAACATTGCCACGCATTCAAAAGCTGCAGCAGCTGATACTTGTTTTAAAGGAAAAGGCACTCAAGAATCTTCCTGCAACTTGGTAATGAGAACAATGAAGAAAATCTCAAGCCATGCAAGGATTAACACAGATTTAGATCATTTCAATATTAAGTGGGAAAAAAGGTGCATTTATTTCTCCATTAAAAAACAGTACTCATGCAATATATTATGGCATTCTTTAAGGTGGGATTAACTTTTCTGTGTTCTAAAAGATTTAGATAACTAAACCACTTTGTTGAACTGTTAGAGATGTGTCTCCGCAGTGCTCGTTAAGTCAGGTTTCAGAGATGTTCTCTCCCTCCACTGACAGCAAAGGGACACCAGACTTGCCAGGTCCATGTGTCTGAACAAGTTAAGTCATTTTCACAACAACTCATCAGCCAACAATTAACTCCCACTGCAGTCCCTCCTTCTTTTTTTACAATTTTTACAAGTTAAAGCATAAAATCATGTCATCAATTTCCAACCTTAGGTCTCCACATTACAGACTTTTCCATAATCTGTCTTGTAAAAGGAAACTGCACTTTGGAGAGCTGAACATCACACTACGAAAAAACACAGAACTCTGACATAAGTAAATGGCATTTGGGAAAAAGTACCATTTCCTCCCATCCTGTACCACACCTTTTTAACCTTTCATTCACTTCAAACCATCGTGACCAAAGTGCAACATCCTCATTTATTCCACTTTGCCACCTTACCAAAAGTCATGCTGGTAAAAATTTTACCATTCCTGTGATCCTCATGTAGCCCCCTGTTGCTCCCAAAAGAAAAGCCAAACACAGGAGCAGGTCAGGACATGGATACAGCTGAGGAAGCAGAGCCAGCAATAAAAGGCAACAGGCACACACTGACCTCTGAGACCTCACTCATCTTGACATTTACTACCACTGTGTTCTTACAGCAGCAATTTGTCATTCACTTAAGCACTCTGTTCAACTGAGGCACTGGGAGAAAGGCAACAGAATCAGAAAATCCAAGCACCAGCTGGATTTACACCTTAAGCCACAGCACAAAAGAGATTTGAAATCAGTAATTTCCCTGATAGGGGAGTACAGATACTCACTTCTCTGTACAGCATCAGAGCTGAACTGTCTTGCTGATCAGAAAAAAAAAAAATGCTTTTAGGATCACTTTTTCATCTACTGAAATCTAAACTGATAAAAATGGTCAAATCAGATTATTGGAACTGCGTGTGTTTCAGGAAATACAACTGAATATAGATTCGGGAGACTGTTTTTTTAATATTTATTTAGTAAAACTCACTATACAAACAAAGTTATCACAACAGTGTAATATGCAGGGTTATAGTTTCTCCTTCCTTCGAGCTGCTTCTCTGCTTCAGTAAAAACACATATATACATTTACAACGATTTCCCTTTAAAGCACTGGGATTCATATATTAAAACATACCTAGTAAAATAAGCTTAAAATAATTTCACATTGCTTGGAAAAAGATTTTGAGTAATTTACTCTTACCAGAGTGCCATTGTTGCACAGTATTCAAAAAAATGAACGACCACTAAAATATAGAGTAAAACATTTAAAAGTACATTTATTTCAAAAGTGGGCAAAATATCAATATAAAAGAAAATAGAGTATAAGAAATAAAAATAAAGTACAAAACATTTTCATCTTCAACATCCATAATTTAATAGATAGCAAGCCCTTTTATTTTTACATCCAAATTACACTTTTGGCTGAAGTACCATAATTTATTTTAAAACGCTTAAAAATGGGCTCATCATGATACCTAAAGTGGGCTCTTTTAAAATGGTAGTATAATACAAAACATAGTAAATTATGTTTCAGCATAATAAAATTACACATCCTAAAAAAGATGCAGTTTATTTTTGCTTTCCTGCTTTAAACTGCTCATCAAACCTAGGAAAACAGCTGGAAAACAGCATCCACAGGAAGTTCTAGTTGCTTTGTACAATGGCTGAACAGCTAGATATAGTGCTCCACGGATTCCGGAGCAGTAAGGCATTTTACTATCCATCAAGTAAATTTATATGTAAGCTTGTTAAGAAAGAACAACTGTAAGAAATGACAGCTTCTACTAAAAACATGCATAAACACATAGAGGCCTTGCTGGTCCCTCCACTGCATTTATCAAACAGGGTCTATAATCTTCAGTAAAAAGCTATTTTCCTCATCTGAAAGTAACTTGTGCCAAATATTTTCCTTAGTGACAAGTTTTTTTCTCGTTGCCTAATAGGCTACTATTTACTAATTTATTCCAATATTTACTAATATTTACTACTCCTTTGTGATCACCCTGCCTCCCTCCTCCCCTGAAGTATTTCCCATCAAAAAGTAATTCCATGTTGAATTTAAGCTAGGTTTTTGGGTGTTAAACTACCCTCCTATCAAGTAAACATTACATATCCTAAAAAACTACAATAAGTTAGTCCCTAACTAAGAAAAACTTTTAGTAAACCATACTCCCTTAAGCCGCAGAATGTCTTTACACAAAAGGATATGATTCATAATCCAGTGTTTGAGTAAGTACTCCAGTCAGGACAAACTCAGCATTGTGGACATCTGGAAATATCAAAATTCATACAGTTCACACCCTACACAGAAATTCTGCCTCATTCTGCAGGTGTCAGGAGGGGCCGTTCTGCACCTTTGTGGCCTTCATGCAAAGATGTACAGGGGTGTCACCCCACCATTACCAGGGCCCTAAAATCAGCCCTTACACCTGACACTGCACACACCACACTTGCCCATTCATACTGTTAATAATTAGCACTTCTTGGGGCTCTACACTAAAGTAAAAACACCTAAAGTGAAAACCCCCAACTCACTTGATGAATACTGAGATGGTACCCTGGTTTCAATTTGGATACAGTTAATTTCTTAGTAGCTGGTACAGGGCTGTGTTTTGCATTTAGGATGAGGATAATGTTGATAGTACACTGATGTTTTAGTTGGTGCTAAGCAGTGCTTACCCGAAGTCAAGGACCTTCCAGCTTTCCGTGCTCTGCCATCAGACAAGTGCACAAGGAGCCAGGAAGGGGCATGGCCAGGACAGCTGACCTCAACTGGCCAGAGTGATATTCCATGCCACAGAACACCATGCCCAGTACATAAACTGGGAGAAGCTGGCTGGGAGCCACTGATCACTGCTCAGGGATGGGCTGGGCACTGGCCAGTGGGTGGTGAGCAATTGTGTTGTGCATCATTTGTATCCCTTGGGTTTTACTCCTCTCTCTTTCATAACTATTATTACAATTATTATTATTATGCATGTTGTTGTTATTGTCAGTAGCATATTATCTTATTTCAGTTATTTAAGTCTTCTATCTCAACCCATGAGGGTTACTTTTTTTCTAATTCTCTTCTCCTCCCTTGTGGTGGAGGGAGCCAGGGTGTGGTATTGAGTTGCCTTCTGGGCTTAAACCACAGAACACAGCAACTTTGCCCAATCAGGACTAAAACCCCAAGGCCCAGCCTACCCTTCCAAAAATTTATGATGACCTGCCTATAAAATAACTATTAAAAACACCCAGCAAACAGCTGGTTCCATGGTTTGCAGGATAGTCCATGTATTCCTCTATTACCTGAAAGCTCCAAAAGATCTCTGTATTTGTAAAATAATAATTGTAAAATAAGAAAAAAAAAATCAAAATAACAGCTATACTGTTGAAATGACAGCAAAAGCTCATACATACCTATGCCTCGTGCAAAATATTCTCGACACAAATGAAGGTCATTTTCACAGGAAATCAAGATTATCTCCGGCAAACTCTGAAGGAAAGAAACTAATGGTAAGCTCAGAAGAACATGGTATGGTATTATCAATAAATTTTAGAAAGCAACACTCAACACACTTTATTCTGCTTATGCTCCATGAGTTTTCGAAAAGAAGGTTGTTTAGATAATACTTTTCCTCCTGCGCACTCCACAATAGCTTTCATGGTGGAAAGACTGGGACAAATTCCAGGTGTAATGTAGAAGTATTTTCCCTAAAAAGAGAAAAGGAAGAACAAGAAAAAGCATTATTTTGTTAACTGATTTCTGCAACACATGAAGTTTAATGTCATTTGACACTTCTTTTATACAACAGGGCAGGCTTTGTAAGCTGGGATTGGGTTTATGACACAGATTCATCAATTGATGAGTTGTCCTTAATTACTGCTGATGTTTCCCCTGGAGGTGCAAACCCACAATTTTGATAAATTTGAACAGTTCAGGTGTGCCTATTTCCACAGCTGTAAAGTAACAACTGCAGCTTGCTAAGACACATAAGACCAATGCTCCTTGCTTCTTTGAGCACAGGGACACCTCAAGTGTCACAAAAGAACTTTCATCTCTTAATTAACAGCCAATTTATTACTTCCTGACAAAAATTATTCTACTACTTGACTGAGATAGGTGATCAGATCACCAAGTAGATTATCTCAGTTTATCAGCTAGGAATAAAAAAACAGAGAACACCTTGCTATTTAGTCTGCAAAATGGAGAGCAAACTGTAACATTTACACATAATAGAAGACATAGATTCTTATTCATTACAGGTTGAAAAAATACCTGTTTTAGGTGGTTTACCTCAATAAACAGTCTGTAATTCAGTTAGGCTGAAGAATCTTTAGCAACTCAGATCTCCAGATACCTCTCTGCACTGTAATGTAATTTTAACCAGAGGCACGAGAACGTCTTGCACCATCCTAGCAAACAGCCTGGTGGAAAGTGCAGTCTCCAAGGAGAATCATACTACAACTCCCTGAGGCTGAAGGGCAAACTCACTCTCAGACTCCCATTTTTATGGGCAAGTGCTCTGACTATGAGGCTGGTGTAAAAAAGAAAAGAGAAAAGAAAGAAAAGAAAGTCCCTTCCATAAGTGGCTTTTTACAAGTAACAGAACAATGTTCTAAATTTTGGCAGGGAATAAATATATTGAGTGTGTTTTGTTAACATCTACAGGATGCAGTCATTCAGAGGGTTTACATCCACCCCAATGATGCTGAGGCAGGAAATAGGCATAAAGTCAGAAAGAAAATTTACAACAAATGTTTCACGTTATATACCAGTCTCCTCTATTGATTTCAGCTATAAAACCTGTGGTCCCAATGCTGAAAAAATTAGGTTGAAAAACTCCAAGTGTTTAAATGGTGTGTTAAACTGCATACCTTGAACAGTGGAGCTACTTGTGCTCTCTTTAGAGACTCCTCTAAACTAAAGCAGAAAAGCACCTCAGCTTCAGCATCTCTGAGCACAAAGTTCTGCTCATCTGAAAAACAAAGACTGATGATGTAGCACACAAAACACAAATATCCACAGGGCCCAGGATGGAATCTGAGCAGGACATCTCAGTGGCAGAGTGGCTCTGAATGGCAAACACCTACTATAATTTAACATGATTACAATACCCCCTTTCATTAGGCTTCTTACAGTGATGACCCCAAATTACTTGCAGAATTAAACTACGTTTTACACTTGCATACCTAGCAACAATCACTGTTCTATCAAGTCCCTTTTTCTAACTTATTGGAGAAACTTGCAAATCTTTATTTTTTGATTCTCTGCAGACAAAGGAGCAGAATGATCAAGTAGAAGGATTAAGTTTAAATTAAAATTACTCTGACCACATATGGGAGCCCAGAAACTGTCTTCAAGTCCTCACATAGTCTTAACAGAAAGAACTTTCCATCTGTCTCACTTGTCCTGTTATTCAGCCAATTTTTCATTTTTTATTAGGGACGGAATTTCAGTCTTTATCTTTCCACAAAAGCTATGTCAAACACACTTCTAAATCCAATTTAATCCAAAACCCCTAAGTCTAAAGACTAAAACCAAAAAATTATACAGAGAACAAATTGGTCTTTCCAAGGACAATTCTGACAACTTGCAAGAGACAGTGTAAATATTCTTCCAAAAGACAAAAGAAACAAGACAATTTTTGTAAACAATTGCCATATTTTCCATCACTGTAGCAGGTACAAAACTGGAGCCAGCCCATTAGCTACAAATCAACCTAATTTCAGTAAATAAGCACTTCCAGTATTAGATCACAACAGTCATCCTAAATGCCCCGACTTTCTTCATCTTCGAAGAGTTTTCAAATGAATCGATTTCTCAGTTCATTGATGCTGAAGTAAGCAAATTGCCTTCTTAGGATTTATAAAAACGTTTGCTGGTTTATTAGTTAATTATCCATAGATTCAAGTCTTTATGGTGGTTAGCCAGCGATGTTATACATTTTCTTCTTACAAATATATTACATAAAAAGCACAAAATAATCATAAACCAAATAATCACCCTTTCAGAAAGGGTGAATTAAAAAATAATGCAGCCACAGGTAAAAATCTACAAAATGGCTACACAAGAAATACAATACTTAACAACATCCAGTCATTTAATCACCCTAAAGCAAACTTTTAAAGTATGTTTTTCTGTCATTTAAGGGGAAGAAACTATATTAAAACAAATGAAAATTAAATGAAACAAAATGTTCTGCTGAAAGAGAACTTGATTTTTAAAAAAACCCCCACATAATTCTTGTTTTGCTTAACCATACTAACACAACCTTCTAATTCAAGTGTAATACAAACTAGCTGCTCGTATCATTATTTAAAAACTTTGCAAATTATTCTTCAAGAGGTGTGAACGATGATAAACTTGCTGTAGAATTAAAATTTCTGCTTTCAAAAGCTGAACTCTTTAGAAACACTGAAGACGGAAGATAAAACAACAAAGTATATTTAAATATGCTTGTAAGTGAACCTTTATTTTACCGTAGGAATTGATACTAATTTAACTTACCAACAAATTTCTGGCATTTGAAACACTCTTCTAACCACTCTGGAGTTACTATGTGCTTGACTACAGAAATTGCTGTCAGGAACTTGACAGTTCGGGTCACTTTACTGGCAATTAAATGGGTACATTTCTGGGCAGAGTCTGCTACTTCACCTCCAAGGATATACAGTTTCTGAAAGTTGTACAAAACACAAATCACAATGGAATAGTTGTTAAAAAAAATGGAGGTAAAAAAGAAACTAAGTATTAAAACATCACCATCAAATAAAACTAAACTCCTAATGAAATAGTAAATATAGATTCCTGTATTACAGTCATTCCTTTACTAAAGCTGATTAATTCTGACAGAATTTACAGCCATTGAAAATCCAGGTATTTCCAGACATAAGTATCACCTGGCAAGACCAAAAACTATTCCCCACTTCTGCAGTTTTTTGACTTTGGGTTGTGCTTTTTTTAAACAAAGAACTAACTGTAAGATACAAATTAAATTTTTTTCAGTGAAACAGGATATTAAATTTTAAGTAAGCAATAATAAGAGTATATAATAATTTTGCTCTTTTCTAGGGAAGGTGCAGTACACACTGTAGCTACAGCAAACTTAATTTTGCTAGGCTTTTCTTTAAAGAGAAAAGCATCTCATGAAAAACACATATTCCACATGCATTTTTGATGATACTGAGCAACTATTCCCTTTTCCTTGGTTTAAACTAGCTCCTCACAGTTGCTATCTTATCAATTAAGCCAGTCATTAGCTGAAGGAATGAGTAACACAATGGATCAACTGGTGAGGCACATCAGATTACCACAAGTGTTAGAGTGCTCCCCTCAAAGAAATTTCAAGAATGAAAAAATACTTGGACAGCTTTAGTCACTCTGCACACTGGATTTCTGATTTTCTAAGACAAACATTTTGCACAAATAAATAAAACCCACACCAATATCTATAAGCATAAATACTTAACAGACTAGGGTGATGTTATTACATGAATCCTTGGGAGTCCCAAAGCAAGAAAGCCTAAGGGGTGGGTTAGAAGGCCTAAGAGGTCTCTGGCAGCCCTGTGCACTCTACTGCTCTGATAATGATGAGCACATAGGACAGACAAGGACAGTGCTTATAGCTTTTCTTTACCATGCTCTCATGGTTTGCATCAAGATGACCCACGAAAGTATTATTCAATGACACTGAACCTTTCCACAATTTACTTCCTTCCTGGTACGCGTAAACACCCTGTGAACAGTACACTGTACCCCTCCGCAAGGCAAAGGCTGCTGTTCCCATGTTCACCTCAAACACTTGTACCTGTGAGAGCAGATCGTGCAAGGTTTCCACTCTGATGTGGAAGAAACACTTTGGGCATACAGGTACAAAGATTACCCCTCCACCTCAAGAAGATGAGAAGTATCCAGCCCCAGTTAGGTATCCAAACTCTGCAAAGTTTTGACGCATCAGTGCTGACAGGTTTACATTCAGCTTCACAAGCTTTGAGGTTGAAGTTGATTTTTTTTATTTGTGAGCCATAGCTGTTACCAAAACAGATTCTCTGTATAATTAACCTGGTACCAACATGGGAAAATGAGAAGTTCACACTGGAACTTTAAGGGGTACACTAAAAAACATTTTATGTCCCAAAATACTTAATATCAAGCTTTAAATGGAAACACTGCAAGGGGGGAAAAAAACTTCCAAAGTTCAACCACTTTAAAAATAAGTATAGGTGTAATAAAGAAAATATTTTATATTTTTGAGCACACCAAAGCGGACATTTTCTAAGAAAGGTAGTGGACTCAAACTAAGTGTCATTTACTTCTCATTATCTGAATGTTATAAATCACTTACAGTTAAGTTTTAGTACAGTCTTATGAGGGAACAGAACAAAACCTCCATAGGAACTTATCTCACACCTGCCATAAGCTTTGTCATCAGTTTTCTTTGAAGAATTTGGCACTACAGGCAGCAACCCGACTAGAAGAATCTTGGGTTTTATACAGTACAACCACCACTATTTTGTCATGAAATTTGCTGATTTAAAAACAAATGTGGAAAGGGCTTTCTTTCTTTTTAAAGCAGTCCTACAGAAAGAAAAAGCAAGTAGCACAGTAGTGTAAAGTAGTTAACTAAAGGAGAACAGCTACCAAGTAAAACTCATTTCATATAAACCTACTCTAACGTCAGGGCCAGTAACTATGGGTTTTTATATGCTAGATATATGCTAATCAAGTCTTAGCAAGAATTCAACATCCATAAAAAAGTTGTCAGATGTTTCAATGTAGTTCACACACTGAAAGTCACCTTAATGTACTGTTGCACTTGCATAGGTTCAAATCCTGTGAAGAGCACCATTGGTGTCAGCTCAGGGGTGAGTTTTTTAGTAGGTGGCGGCAGGTCTTCAATCCTACAAAATTGAGGAAATACAGCAGAATGTGACATTTGGACCCAAAGCTGTATAACCGTAATTCTAAAATTAGACATGCACACTCTTGCAACTTTTACCAACAGAATGAACCCGGATGAATGAGCATTAGGCAGGATTTTTTCTGAAGAAAAAATCACCACGCAGAGAACATGACATATTCTCTTTCTGCACTCTCCCAACTCTCTTACTACTTCACTCTCGTAGTTATTGTTGTATTCCTGCCAGCTGAGTAACCGGCAACATCCAAAACCCATCGACAGTTATTTCACTGAGCAGGGCACAGGATGGTGCAGGCTGATGGGCAGCTGACAATTCTGAGGAACAGTCAGTTAAGGACCATGGGCATTGACTGCTTGCTGTTCTTACCTTGCTCTTTTGGAAGACGGCTGAAGACTGGATTCATTTTGCTTTGGTTTCAAAGGCAACCTCACACCCTGAAATCAGACCAGTTACATGTTTGGATCTGAATTAAGCAGGGAAACCAACTTCTATCCTGAATTAAACACAAATGAAAATGACATGCTGCTGAATACATGGGGCACCTACTGCTTACACAATGAACCCAAGAGCAAAGCTGAGCATCAGCCAAAGCTTCTCCACAAACTTATGTAAGTGTTCACCAAATAAAATACTGTGGGACTTTTTTTCCTATATCCACTGATAATTATCAATGGAAAAGTCAATGAATTACATGAGAAAGAGACTGAAAAGTCTGTTCATTTGCTAAGTATGTGAAGACTACAATATTCTTTGGTGCTAAATATCATGGAATGTTAATGTCCCAGCAGATACTGTTTTAAACTCAAGTTCCCTAACTACATAAACAGAAGCTGGATAGACAGTCCCACCTCCCCAGTACCAGATCAGCCTCTAGAGCATGTGCCCAGAGGTGGTCAAATGTGGCTTTTAGGCTCTCCTTGGTCTGAGTAACTTGAAACCACAGCTCTCAGGTTCAGAAGTGTGTGATATCTATTCCTTTTTAACCTTCAAATCGACACCTGAAATTTAATGAAGAATCCTAGAGGCACATGACCAGAAAGACAGGCAGCACTGTCCCAGCCTTGCTGTGAGAATGTTCCTTTGGGAGAACAACCCACAGGGGTTTGTTCCCTGCTCTCAGGAACAGGCATTTTTATGCTAGACAGCCCATAGTATGAGCAGCTGGAAAGAAAAGTGCACACATTCACATTCTGACGGACATTTCAACAATGAAAATGCAAGAAGTAGATGGCATCAAGAGCATCTGACAAGACAGCTGTCCTCAGAAGAGGACCCTGAATCCCAAGACAAATAGAAATGCCTACTGTGAGGGCAGTGAAACACCTTGTCTTCCCTGACACTTCCACATGCCCAGCATTTTCTATTACAAAACCACATTCCTGTGTAGGCATCCAGAGGGTAGCTGGACCAGACTGTCTCCAGAAGCCCCTTTCAATCTAAGTTACAAAAGTCCCACTTCACATGGGCAAGAAGGGTCCCCACAAAAATACAGGAGAGGTACTAAATGACCCATCTGACCCGTGGGGTCTCCATTTGCTACACAAGACAAAACATGGACAAAAAGCCAGTGTGACTGACCCACACAAAGAAGGCATGTGTCCATTTTTAAGATAAGCTCAACTGCAGTGTGGATGCAAAAGGTGGTGGTAACAAACCCCAAAACTGAGTTAGTTAAAAGCAATTTTAAATACTAATACTGCATACACTGAATCTTCTCAAGGACTTTTTTATTTTGCAACAGCAGAATATCTCCCTTCTTCAGGAAAATATGAAGACCACATATTTTTAAAAGCATTTAGTTTTCTAAATGTGAGTTTCCTATGGGCCCACAAAACAATACCACAGGGGTCTATAAGAATGTTTCAAACTTATGGTTAGTAATACAGTAGTGCCTATTTCTAAAGGTGAAAGGTATTCAAGCAACAGTGCCCTGAATCCCCATTTAAAACATTAGTACAAATTAAGTTTTGAGAGTTTCTAAGCACCTCTTTTCTGAAGAGTTTACAAAGTGACTGAGATACAACTGATCCAGAACACAAGAGGTGTGGCAAAACGTTTTTGTGCAATATCAAATATTATCTGAGAGTCACCTGTAGTACGAATTAACTGAAAGTTAATCAGCCTAAACTGGGATTCACCTACATTAAGACATACTGTGAAAAATTATCAAGTATAAATCTGAAATGGGAAGAATATTTACAATACAAAAACATGAGATAGGTGTAAGTGCTGACATGGAAACTGCAGCTTATTCTGAATATGTGGAAAACTATCTCATACTTTGCATGGTTCACAGAATACTCTACATGACAAAAATTTATTTCTCTTGTATTTTTTCAAGGTACAATTTTTCATTGTTCATTTCTGCTGATATTTCAGGGTTATCAACTATACTTTTTAATGCATGGTATATTTTTAAATCCTAAAATACATGGCATATAGGCCCATGGTTTGAGTTCTTAGTATTTATCAGAGACACAATATAAGGAAATTTCACCCTTAGCTTACATTATGTATCGTACTTAAAATTCAGTTACTATTCTTACTGATCTTGGATGTTCTGTCTTAAAAACCCTTATGTGGTCTCATTTACAGAGTGTTAAGTACCAACTTAAAAAGTACTAAGCTCTTTCTAAAGGTCTGATATAGAAATTGAAGAGTGAAACACCTAGCCCAAGGTGTGCCAACAGCAACTTCATTCTGTATATCCCACTACATTAATTCTGCAAAAGATTCTTTCTCAGACTCCTGAAAATAAAATAGAACATCAGCAGAAAGTACAACCAGGAGCTTCACCACAGGCAAGGAGTGATCTTATCAAAATAGCTGTATATGTACAATAATTCAACATACCATTAGAAGTTCTGGTGACACCTTTAATGGGACTCTCCAAGCATCTAGGGAATGGAGAACAGAACAAAAATGACACCACTGCCAAGTTATTTATACCTGAGGAAACACGCTCCTACTGATTAAACAGGCACACAAAAATGCTGCAGAACAGAGGATTTTGTGACTGAAACTCTTACCCAGCAGGTTTAGCACGAGGTGTTGGCTGGGAGAGAGCGGGTCCTGGAGGTTGAACACCGTGTAGCGGCTGTGCTGGATCTGCCGCAGCGCCTCGAAGTTCCCCAGCAGGATGTCACAGAGCCACTGCGCGTTCACACACGGGATCCGCCACTCCTTGGCTTTCTCGTACTTCAACCCGCTGGCCCTTGGTGGTCAGAGAAGAAAAAAAATAGTTTGTGTTGCAAAGAAATCGGTAAAATAGCGATTTCTGATAATAAGCCTAAAATACCACTATTTCTTTATTGGTCTATTATTTGTTTTAACTGTGACAGAGGAGATACTCTGAAAAGTGCTTTTGTTCTGTGTGTCAGAATCAGTCAGTTAGACGAGAATTTCTGCTGCAAATGGAATCTTTAGACCTGGATTTAAATTCTCCCTCCACCAATCATTTAGAACAATTATTTTAAAAAAGGTATTTTATTTATGGATGATCTAAGAGTCAGCATCACTTAAGAATATTACAAAATAGCAAAACTAGAAATTACTTTTCTTTTGCCTGTGTTCAGAAGGCCAAATCTGTCACGTAATATGTGCTGTAATCTAGTTCAAGAAACAACATCATTAAGTTTATTGCTACTGAACTGCAGAATTAATCACTATTAACACTTTTATAATGAGCCATACGTAGCACCTCACATTCAGACAGGCACTACCTGCCAAGAGGTTGCTGAGAAAGCAAGGACTATGGAGTAAAGCACTTACTCTTTACAGATGAGAACTGTATTGCTGCGACACAGGTAGCCCGTGTATTTGGCACCTGCTAGGTAGGCCATGAGCTTGAGGTCATCTCTGTCACTATCAACAAATCCTGTTACAGAGATTATCTGCAGATAGAAAGAGACAGTTATAAATAACTAAACATTGCTGGCACTTACAAAACACTCCCATGGAAAATATTTTTCTATGACTAATTTTTTTACATTACAATAAAATGAACAGCATGGTGTATAAGCACTTAATTAAAGCATGGCTTGTAGGATACGAACAGTACAATTTAGAAGTGATTTATTTATACATAAAAATTTCAGGTTTCTAAGCAGTAGCTCTGACTGAGGAAGAATCATTTTCCTTCTTCTGGTCAGCTTTTTCTTATTTACAGAGACTACAGTTTTATTATGAAAAAGCTCAGAGCTAATTTGCTTCTCAAAAGGTCTCCCCTATTCCTTCTGCTGCTATTTATATAGAAGCACCAAAAAAATGCTTACACTTACTTGCTCTACTCTAAATATCTGAAAACTGTGCTCTACTCTGCCATGAAGCCAAATAAATTGTGCCAGCTGATCACAGATGGTGAACTGTAATTCCACATCTTCCATCATTATCTTTAATCTTGACAGGTTTTCATTTCTGCCATTCTCTCCTTTTCTTTAGGAAAAGGCAACAGTAATTTTGTTTAAAAGTGTGTTTATTACATTACATATTACATTTACTACTAACCACTGAGTTCACAAGCATGTTGTTATACTCTGATTTTCCCAGATCTGTATTTCTTTTTCTGTCGGTCAGGATAGGCTATTAGCTAGGCCATCATCCCATATGTCTGCACCCAGCACAAAGAAATCCGATGCCAAGACATACTCTGGCATCTTGGTTTACACAGCATAGTGCATTCCAAGATGCCTCTGAATGAACTGAAGTTCTTCAGTTCCACAAAATTCCACTTCCACACAGCTCCTCATTGCAGAGGCAATGGAACTGCGATGTCCTATCCTCCGATCAGGCAGCACAGGCTTCCTGTTTAGGTGTTTGCTAAGCATTGACTCAGAAAAAGAAAAACCCTCAAAAATCCTCTCAGAATACTGGGTTATGGTAAAGGAAGCACATATTGTTAGATGTGCTGTTGCTCTGCTGCTATAAACTGTGCAGCCTGGATTGCTGATACCTTGCTATGTGTAAGTCATGCAATCTTTGCCCCTCGGTGTCTGAGAGAGTAACTCACAAAGGCAGGTGTTACTCCTCACTACTCTGAACTCAGGAACACTTGCAAAGCACTGAGAAACACCTGGCAGCAGCACCACATCAACACAGCACCTTAAGATTAACAGAAGCTTTCCTTCCAAGGCAAAAGAAATGTGTGTTTTGCTCTGAGTAAGCACTTTCTAGCTCTGCTTTAATACTGCTCATGTAATGAAGCAAGCAATGAAGCAAGTGTTCTTTCAAAGTAAGCTTTTTCTTCTTACATGTTGAGAGCATGGTTTTCCTCCTGGTGGAAATGCCACTGGAAAATGAAGGGCTCGATGAGGTGGGACCATTTTCTTCTTCTTCAAGATTGCATTCAGCCAGTGCGCTGTAATACATCTCTTCCTTTCTCTTAAAGCCTAGGAATACAGGCATGAACAGCTCTTAAAACCCAAATACACGTTTATATTATTTTACCCTTTTTCTACAAATCAAAACTTAGATTTTAATTGTTTTCCTCTACTTTTTAGACTCCTCATAGCATCTTCCTTAGTGCTCTCCGGAACAAGTCTACTACACGCACTATGGAAGTTTGTACCCCAAAACACCACAAATCATAAAAAAACACATAATGAGAAACTTTGCATTTGCTATCTAAGCATGAAGTACACAGTGCAGAGCCCTGCCTTTCCAGTGATAAAATGAAAGCATGCACCAGGACAGGTTCCCAGCTGGCTTACCTGAGCATACATGTTACTGACTTGGCTTTCACAGAGAAGGTGAGTACATCGGCTTGTGAGGGTAGGGTCCACTGTCCCACCATGTGCTTGGATGATCTGGCAAGAGAGCAAACCCAGAACTTCTAGTATATAACAATTTTTGCATTACTTTTAAGAAACAAAAAGTCTGAAATGAAAGTCCACCCTTTAGGACACTGCCACCATTAGCATCACTTCACTGAAGAGTTACCCCCCAAAACCAGGTTTGTTATCTAGTTTAAGAACAATTTTGAAAACAAAAAACAAAATTACATATGCAGCTTTTCACTGAACAAAAGGTCTATTTTTTAGAATAAATGGAAAAAAAACCCAAAATAAAGATATATAAACAAAAATAACCCTTCTCATGTTTTTTATTTTTTGCAGTAAAGCTATTAAACAATTTTTCATGAACTATTCAATTCTATCTCAGCAATAAACACAAGTGCTGTTAAAAATGTCAACAGCTTACTTGATTATGCAAAATTGTAGGGAAAATTCAACTATAAAATCCATCAGAAGTTTCTGAAGAACATCAAAGTCCTCTTACTTAGGAAAGGATACAATCAGATTTTTCTGAAAAATAGAAGTTGGCAAAAAAATAGAAACACTCTATTCTTCCATCTTATTCACTCAGGTGGATACCTCACAGCTTACTAAATGCCAAAATTATATGCAAAAAAGAATGTTTTTATACAATCAAGCTAAAGATAGACAGCGATGCTATATTACATTTGCTGTACTACAGCTGCCTGATTAAAAGCATAAATAACTGGGAAATAGTTAAGGCTGCAACTTATTTAGCTCATGTTCTGACTGAACACTTAATTCAACCAGGCTGCACACCTAAAGTATTTTTATTACTTTCTCTCATCAGCAGCAGTTGAATAATTTTTTTTTTAGGTTGTAACAGAAGAATTACACAAAAGGACGCCTAAAGAAAAGTGAACAGTGCTGAAGTCCTTCCAATGATTTCTTTTAGAATTTAGGGACTATGACATAATGTTACAGTTTTTTAGAAATACAGCAGAATCTTACCCGTTTCCAGGTCGCTAAGAGCTGCTTGTCAGACATCTGTTCTGGGTAATCAGCAATTGCAAAGACACAGCCCAGTAGGAAATACTCTTCTGGAACTGAAACAGTTTGGCACATAAAGAACAAACAATTAAATACTTAAATGTCTGAAGAGTCATCTCAGAACACATTTGCTACACTGACCTCTTCCTATTATCAGGTTATAAACTTCCTAAGTGTACTTCCTTGGAAAAAGGAGGATCCAAAATTTCAAAGCTGAAAGCCTTTAAGGCACAGCTCAGTGCAGAGTTTGATTTTGTTATGGGTAGTTTTTTTTCCTGAATGAAGAGGGGCTAAAGGGGCAAAAGGAAGGGTCACCAAAAGGAACACATAAGACAACTTCCTCTTTTACAAAGATCAGCTGTGAATAGCCAAAACAATAAAAAAGCTTTCAGTTCTACTGGTACGGACACAATTCAAAGCAAGGTGTGACAACTTTCTGATACTGAATCTTCATTAACTTACTAGTATTTCCAAAACTGTAGCTGTCCTTCCAGTTCTTATACTGTTTGAAAGCTTCCCCCTACCCCTCTTCCAAAGGAAAAAAAAATTAAAACAATTATGCTATACATTACTAACATTGTTTTGAAAGTACAGATTGTGTGCTTGTGATATCAAGTATATATTTGAAAAGAGAATGTTCTCAGCACTCTCATGCTTTTCAGATTGCTGGATCATCATTATTTATTATTTAAGTATTTGCCTAAAAATCAGTAAAACCAGTTCTGAGCCATAAGTGGCATTTCTTAGAATCCCATCCTGTAAACACAGCATTACTTTTTGATATTCTACCGCACTTCATGTCATTAGCTACTTTTTTCCAGGATCAGAAGGCAATAATTACTAACTCTCCACTGCTGGATCATGCCCAAAAAGCGGCTGCTGCTGCAGTTGCTGCTGTTGCTGCTGGTGGTGTTGTGGCTGCTGGGCTGCGACTGGAAGCTGTAGTGCTTGAGGTGTCTGAGTTAAGTGCTGCACTGCCTGATTCTGCATTTGCTGTTGCTGATGCTGTTGGTGCAGTCGCTGTAAGTGCTGCTGCTGCAGTTGCTGCTGCTGATGTTGCAGCTGTTGCTGTTGCAGCTGTTGCTGTTGCAGGTTCTGCTGCTGCAGCTGTTGCAGCTGTTGCTGTTGCTGCTGCAGCTGTTGCAGCTGCTGTTGCAGCACATGCTGCTGCTGGAACTGGAGCGGCTGCGGAGGGCGGTGCAACTGCTGCTGCGCGTGGAGTGGCTGCTGCGGGAACTGGAGCTGCTGCTGGGAGAACTGGTGCTGCTGATGGACTTGCTGCTGCTGCTGCTGGGGAAACTGGTGAGGCTGCTGCTGTTGGAAAGACTGCTGGGAGATCTGGGGTTGCTGCTGCTGCTGCTGGAGCTGCATAAGTTGCTGAGGTTGAAGGTGTAAAAGAGGATGGTGCTGTTGCTGCTGTGCTTGATGTGACTGCTGCAATAAATGTGTCTCTGGTGTTAGTTTCACTTGACTAAACAGCACCACATTTGGATGTCCCTGTTGGCTATGATTTACTTGTTGTTCTAAACTTTTTGTAGGTGCTGAAAGTGATTGTAATATCTAGAAAACAAAGATTATTTTTGTGACCTTTTGGTTGTCATTTGGTTTTAAAAAAATTTAAAGAACTACTGGGAAAATACAATTCCTAAAAGTAAAGAGCCCTATGCCTAAATACCTCGTGAGCTAGACAAAAATCTTTAACTGCTTAATAGCAAAATGAAAAGACAGGACTTACACAAAGAGAAGTGTAGAGCTGCATGTGGCTCTTAATACAGCAATGCACATTTTAGTAGAATTTAAGATTAAAGCCCATCCCTGTATTATTAATAATTTCTCCAAGAACATCAGACTATTAACACTATATTAATAATTACATCGATCAACTGCAATATTAATTTTAAAATCCCGTTGGCCCATTAAATTCAGAGCTTAGTTCTATAGTCTTATTTTCACTTAAAAATTGCTAATGATGCCTTCATTAATTAGTGCTGTTTGAACATGGGAATCTTGTTCTCTTTTGAACCAATTCAGGAAGATATAGCTTGTTTTTCCATCTCAATTCCAAAAAACAAAGAAAAACATTGATCTGCTGAGCACTAAGGGTTTCTTGGGAAAAAAACCAAAACGACCTAACCTCCCTACTTAAGAATTATAGATTTTAGGTTTATATAGAGTGCTGAAGTAATCTGGAATTTATTTTTAGATGTATAACTCACTGTTAAGAGAAAAATCATTTTACATTAAGCAGACACAAGTTAGGAAGTGAATTGTTAAGCATCAGAAGAGGGAAAATTAGGCAAAGTTCTAATAGATTAGGATGAGTTCTACACATTTATTAAAATATTTTAATATAAACTACCTATTAGAAATGAGAAGGAGCAATAGGAAATTCTAGACTTGCCATTCATGAAGTCTTTTAAACATGAAATTAGCTTTGATGAATCCTGCAAAGCTTGTTTCCTTCACCCTCACTACTTCAACACACACAGTGGCACCTTCAGCAATGTGTGTGAGAGGAATCAAAGCCCATCACTAGAGCACAAAGCCAATTAACTGTATCCTCTCAACCAGACATCCATCAACTCTCCAACAGAGGTGGCTCAAGTGTTTTCACAACGCACATCAAAACATCTCAGGTGTCATATAAATAATTCTGATGTGGTTGGTATCACACACATGTGCAACCACGATTATCAACGCATCGCCCATCACTCATGTCTCAGCAGCACTACAGTAGAAACATTCAATAACCAAAAATAACACACACAAAAAATGTTTCTGGGGCTCGGTACGAGGAGCTACCCTCCACAACAAGTACCAAAAGCCAAAATTACAGAAGCTTCAGGACATGTATTTCAAAATAAAGGGATAAAACTTTCAAAAGTATTCTACGGCTATATTCAGAAAGTAACAATGTATCTGCAAACACCTGATGATGACAGATCTTACCACTCAGCAGAATTCTGAGGTTCAAACTAAACACTAACTTGCCAACAACATTCACCAAGACTTGCACTCATCATTCCGGGCACAAAGTAAAAGAGAAGCTATAGGGAGAAAAGTAGAACTGGTATCCCTCTCTTTAGGAAGCAGATTCACAATTCTAAGATGCAAAGCCTTTCTGCACATGCTGGAGCTGGCCCAGCAGCCTGAGAGGGTACTTGGTACAGCCCTCACACACCACAGTGCAGCCCCTACTCCAGCAGACTTTGGGTGAACAGAGACAAGCCAAAGCACACGACCACCAAGTGCCCTGTAGCTCTGCAAATATTACTGACAGAAATACTTCCACAGAGACACCACTGAAGTGTATTTGACAGCACAGTGACTGGGCTGGAGACTATGTGGTGGCCAACTTACCCATGCTGGCCAACCGAGCAAAAGGTTGGCAGTTCTGCTCAGGCCTTGCCCAGAAGTCTCAGCCCTCAAACAATTCAAGGCACTGAGAAGAGGAATCTAAGACTCAGATTTAAAATAAAGCCTCTATTTCCATTGCATATTCAGATGTCATATAAACAGCACAGAACCAACATTTCTGAGTGACACCACATTCTGTGTTTAAGTACTGGCTGGAAGCCTCTACTGCTCGGGCACCTTTCAGAGTTTTACCATCAGATGAACATCCAAAGAAAGGCACCAATGCAATTATTTACGTAAAAGAATGTCTAACATTTACCAGCACCTACTTTTCTCATGCTCCCTTCCCACAAACATCTAAGAATTTCAACGCTGCAGGTGCAGCATGCTCACTTGCTTTTTATCTTCTTGTAGAAATACACTCAACACGAGAGCTGCAATTATTTCAACTACACAAGTGGCATAAGAAAGCGTAAGTTCAGACTTCTCCATCATAATATGTACACTATATAACAACCTAATGATGCCCAGCAGAACAATGCAGTATAGAACTGAACCTACCGTGGGAACAATCAGTTTCACAGTTTTTTGTGTTTATAGCATAAATAATTCCTCGCACTGACTGAGAAGCTTTAAGGATAGGAAACCAGGTTTCCTGAACTAGCAAAATAATTCTAAATTAATGCTTTTTTTTCCCCTCTCCTACCAAGAAGTCCTTACTGAAAATCTAAACCATGCTGTAGTTATACATAGCTTTACTCTTCTAAACATTTTTTCCAAATGCATTCTTACTTCTGTGAACCTGCTAGAAATTAAGTTACTTATTACAGGGAAAATATGAATTTGGCCACAATTCTAAGTAATAAGGGGAAGTTTTAACTTTGGATATTTTAAGAAAAGTAAAAGGAAATGGAAGTTCTTGGACATGACAGTTCTTAAGAAAAAGTCCAATAGCTTATAAATTAAAAATCCAACACTTACATGTGCTACATTTGATGGTCTATTAATCTGCTGAATATCAGCACTATTAGTAATATTCCTTAACGTCCGCACGGCTGGACTCCACGTGGCCATCATTTCCTGGCGGTCAGAACTTTGGGCACCTTGTACTGAAGCCATGAGGTTGCCTCTCATATCAGGAGGCAAAATGTTACCTGGCACTGGTGGGACATTGGCACACAAATTAATCAACCCGGAGTCTTTCCCTTGAGGCAACCTACGCTTTGCTGCAGATGCCTGTGGGACTTCAGCTGGTGTCCAATTCAAATTCCTTTCTTGCTTTTCTGGAGAGGAATCGGAAGAATCATCGAACATCAGTTCCCCTTTTGCCTTATCAGCAGTAGTAGTAGATTTTGGTGAAAAAGCTTGATCGCCCAAAGGTGATCCTTCTCGAGAAGATGCTGGGCTTGATAATTTTTCATCAGTACTAGCTTCATTTTGTGAATCTTGTTCTTCATTTTCTGCTTCTTCCTCCTCTTCCTCCTCCTCCTCTTCTTCCTCCTCGTATATAATTAAACGAGGATGATAAGGAGTCTCTTCTTTTCTACTCTTATCAGATATAGAATCCAGTACCCAGTCCGGGGTTACAATTTTAATGCTGTCCCGTTTATAAGCACACTCATATTTTTCCTGGGGAAAAAAAAAATTATTTAAAGACAAAAAAATTGCAAGTAAGTTCTCTAAGATCAGGGCTAGAGCATGGAGAGGGAGATCACAAGAGGCTGTCCAATACCAGAGTGATCTTGCCCAGATCCAACAGGACACACTTTACACTACTGTGCAGAATCACAAGTTCCAAGATTAAAACAAAAAAACTCAAATTCTCCACATTTACAATATAAAGGACTCAGAGGCACAACTGCAGAAGATGAATGTCTTCACTTGCAAAATTCTTCTCTAACCCAATCACCAAAAGATTCCAACCCAGCAGTGAGGAACATCACAGTCAATACTAAAATGCAGGTGATTTTAGGTGGACATTAAGGCAAGTCTAAATATAGTTTATGTTTTGTCCACTATAAGAAAAAAAGGAAAAAAACCCCAGCCCCACTATGAAAAAACATTTGAGGAAAAAGTCAGAATTTCATAATAAAGTAGAGACAAATATTTAAAAGCTGATCACGAAAAAAAAGCATTTCAGCAGGAACACAGCTTAAATCTTAAAGCTTCACCGTTTCCTTTACTAATAAAGACACAGAATCAGTGTTCCATTTATTCAAATATCCTCTTTGATGGAAACCCCTCATATACATCAAAACAGTACAGAAAAAAAAACTTTCTTTCGAAAATTTGAAACTTATTTCAGGATCTAATATTTAGAAGTGATTGAGCTGGTATTTTCTTCTATGTCAAACAACATAACTTAACAACAAACCCATTCAGAGGAAGTTAATTTAGGGATTCTCTGGAGTTATTTCCTACAATGAAACTGTCATTCATACACAATAAAGAGATGGGGGATGAAATCAAGTTTATGTGCCGACACAAGATTTTATTCTTTCTTTCTGGTAAGAATTATTAACAATCTTGTTTTATCATCCTGTGTCTAGCCAGAGCAATCATGTAAGTTTTCCTAGTGACAGAATTGTTCTCATTACAAACTGCTGCAGTTTCCCTTGTAGTGTATCAGAGCAGCAGGACTGGAAGCAAGAAGTAATCATCCCATAAAATTGTTCCCATTCAATGATTATGTGCATTAAAATATTTGTACCCTACAGACAGGAAATGCTAATACCTTTTTAAGTTTCTCGACTGGCAAGCTAAAGACAACATCCTTTGTTCCAAAAAGCTTATTATTTAAGCTTTTAAGTAAGTTATTAAAGTATGATTCTTCATGTATTTCATTGCCTCTTACAAACAAAATTTTAGGCAATAAAGCTTTGCCCAAGCATTTTATTTCATTGTGATGAAAGGGACAACTAGAATGGTGTGCAGCACACTCTTTAAATAGTCCACAGAAGAAAGATCAAGCACTTAATAAAAAGAAACAAATCAAAACCAACACACACACATATCCACCAAAAAGAACCCAATCCTACAAAGGTTCCTGTATTTTAAAGAAGGAAAAGCATTCATTTCTCATAGCCACACTTTCTCTTCTCCCAGTGCCAGCCCATGTTTTATTCTTCCATTTTTCAATTTTTTCCTTCATTTTTCTTCACTGATTCTCTATCTCTGGATTTACAAACCACAATCACTAATGACTGTGACATATCAAAATTAGGCTAAGACAAACAAGATAAAGACTAAAATTCTTTATCCAAACAGGAATTCAAATACCAGTGTGAAATTGGACATCTTCTGAATTAATCAGGCTTAAAGCCATGCAGCAAGTAAGTACAAACTGAATAGCTGCAATGCATAATTTTGCTGAATTTGGTTGTTAATGAACAGTCTTAAGAATTCTAATTTCAGGGAGATGGAAAATTTTTGACTATTTCAAAGCAAATGAGAGCTACAACAAGAAGAATTGTACATGTAATAAACTCTTACCCCCTTCGGCTCAGGCACAATCAAATGAGTACACTTCTTATTGAGGCTCAGCTGGCAATTCCCTCCATAAAAAGTAATCAAAGCCCACAGCGTACTTCGGTCTTCAGATGAAACCTAAAAGGAAGGCAGAAAAGCCTTTTAGTTCTGTGCACCCAGCTGTCTTCAGCTGGAAGAATTTCAGTAATCCACAACATACCATTTACAAGGCTGGCTAATGTATTACCTATCACTTTTAAATACCAAATTAGCATGAAAGTTAGAGAGAAAAAAGGGTGACAAAGACACAGAACAAGAAAAACCACTAAAGAGTAATTTTTAACCTGCACAAGAGAGAGAGAAAATAAAGAGAAAAAAAAGTCATAGTACAACAGAAAAACTGGTATCACTCCTCAAAAAAGCAAAGCATCCTGAAATATGGTTCACTTCTTACCTGAGAGAGACAAGCAGTGACTCCAAAAAAGATCTGACATGATTCAGGAGAAAAGCCATTTACACTGGAAAGCAGGTGTCAAGGATGTAAAATCATTAGATGAGAGTTTCCTGAGGGACATTAGAAGAAAATTAAACAGCCTATCTAGTACTTTTCAGATAATACCAAGTATTTGACCATTCAAAAACTTTCATCTTTGAAAGCATATTGTCTGTTTGCAGCTAAAGTTGTATTCATCAAGAAAAAAACCTGGTGTACAAACAGAATCAGGACATCTGTAATATTATGATCAATTTTGGTAACACTCGAAACCAGAACTGACCTGGGAAAGACAGACGGACCACTGGACTCCTGCAACTTCCCTCCCTTTTCCACACTTCCATATGATCTTGTGTTTAAGATCCATGCACATTTGTCAGAAAAAAAAAAAACAACTACAGAAACAGGTGTACATTGTGTCACAAGCAGACACTCAGATTTTTTAAATGAAACAAAATTATTTTCCCCATGATGCTGACAGATGCACCAGCAACACTCAACTTTTGAGGCCCAGAAGAGACAGCACACAGAAAGCTGATGACAAAGCCCAGAGCACTTTAAAACTTAAGAATAAATTACTGCCATTACCCACAATACCTCAAGAAGTTCAAGCCTGATGAACATCCTAAATTCACTGTGTTGTTCTCCGTTTCATCTGAGGTAGAAACTCATTACTGGATCTTTCACAAGTGTACATTTGTCTACTCCCTGCCTGAGTACCTGCTGCTAGCACGTAAGGCAGAAACAGTCAGTATTTAACTTTTAAGAGGTCCATCAGTTTACCTGGAGCTTGCACTCTCTAAAGAACAGGAGTGAAACAGACTCTCTTAAAAACAGCTGAAAGCAGCATAACAATAAAACAAAAAAGAGGGAATACAGCAAAACTCACTTTTTTCCTGCCATCAACAAAACTTCAGAAGTGCTCTGACTCTCTTTTATCTGCACAAGACCACGGAAAAATACACCTTCCTCATTCTTGCTTTTACTGTGAAAGAAATTGCCAGCCCTCTTTATGGCATTATAGCCAAGGTTTTCACACATGAAACTCTTTTTCCTTCTTCACCAAGTCTGCTTCCAGCTTCATTTTTCTGCTACTTCCCTTCCACTGAAGGTTAGTCAGACTTGCAAACGTCAGTGGCACGGCACAGGAGAACACTCTGACTTCCTAAGTTCTCCCTGGTGAAAACAACTTCCACTAAGAAACAGACAAAATTACTGTGCTTTTACATTGAATTCAATCTTTCTATATTAAACTTTACCTTTAGCAACTGAGAGGCAAATGCCCATCAAATAAGCACCGGAATTGGAAAGGCAACATAAAATCCTTAAGGCTCTTATTAGATCCATATGTCTAACTGACACAAGATATTTCTAGGACTTGGTTCTTCAGAAATTCAATGACCACTATGAGCATTACCAAATTAAAACATAAACAAAAGACAAAAATGCAGAATCTCAAACTTCTGCCTAAACTGGGTCCAAAAGCAATCAACTGGAAAAACTAAGCTATTCCTATTAAAGACTGTATTTTTCTCATTATGGCAGTACCTAAATCCCTAATGAAAGGCCAGATGTCACTGCACTAGAAGTCATAAAGAGACTGCAACAGGGTAAAACAAAGTTAAGACTTAACAACTCATTTTAGTGAGCACAATAAGGCTCTGAGTAAAACCTAAGCCCACCATGTTTTAAGGACATGAAGTGCTAGAAAGTCAAAGGTCCAAGGACACATTTACTGCTGACAGGTGTACAAAACTTCATTCTTCCATGCAACTGAAGAACAACACCCTACTGAGACCTGGTCTTTTCATTTGGCCATTCCAATGTTCCCACGATAAAGACTTCCTGAGCAATAGCCATTGAGGGCTACATTCCCACATTTATTGCTACAATTTAGTTATGGACTGCATCACTCTGTTGTTTCGTCTATTTCTCTTCTGGGTATCCAATAATGTCAGCTCTTAGAGTACCCTTTTAAAAAACCCCGGTTGCAGATGGAAGACAAATTTTTCAATAGTGCAACTTCTTCATGTGAAAGAATGTCAATAAGGAAATGTTAGGTTACTTAAGCCTGAAAATATAGCTAATTCCCAGCATTTTTTTTTTGTGAGCACTCCTCATGGACAGGGAGAAGGTTTGGAGATGTGTGACACAAGCAACTGAACACTCTCATTCTGATGATGAAAGGACAATAAACACATTTATTATGTCCAGACACAAAGGACCAAGATCATCAGCCTAGACCACACCACAGCAACACGAGATGCAAAGGCACACAGCTTAAACTGCTATAAAACGGGTATAAAACAGGAATTCTGAATCCCTGAAGCACATTAAGGCCTGAATTCCTAATATGAACACCTGGATTCTTGCACCTACCACTTCTTGTTTTCCAGTTGATAACAATTGTCCTCTAAGTGCCCATGAAACACAAAATAGGCAAAGGGACAGGAAAACTGAAGACAAAGAAGCTCCAAGCACGCTGCAATCTTCGCAGGCAGAACATATGCGACCATTTTAGACGTTTAAGCTGTACCTATTTGAAACAGTCTTGAATCCTTCAATGGTATCCATTTTAACATGTTTTCTACAGAATTTTGAACTTAAAAGGATACGGCAGAAGAGCTCCACAGCGAACAGACAAGATCACCCAGGAAGGCTGAAAAAAACATAAACCACAAAACATTAAAAACCTTGGTCTACATGAATTACCTTCCAAGTTCATGCTATAGGTAGTTTTAATATATGTTTTCCAGCTTTGGAAGTCTAAGTGTTTCACAGACACTGCACCTAGTCTACAAAAAAGACTTTGTTTATTTGCAAGAGTTCATACAAAGACAGCTCAAAGGTTGTGCAGCAAACCCCCTTCTCCTATGCCATTTACAGTATTTATTCATCCTCTCCCTTTCTGCTGTTCTCCTTGCTTGTAAGAAAAAATAATTCAGATAATCCCACCCTACACTCATCACCAAGGAGTGAAGAACCACAAGCTTACACAGAATGAGTTTTCTAAAGACAGAACAATGCTGGCTGCTGAGCAGTGATGGCGCCTACCCGACAGTATTCTGGGACAGAAGGGCTCAGAGGGACACAGGGAGGTGGCAGCAAATGAAGGAGATGTAGGACACTGGTCTCAAAGCAATAGATAAGGAAGAATGGGCAAAGAGCGATATCACATTCAGTATTACTTTTCCTCAAAGACAAGCAAAAGAATATATTGAGGCAACTACGTTTATGGTATCCCAGTTCTTGTTATTCTCTTTCCCTTAAGGCATAACACAAAAAATAGCTAAAAACATTTAACTTCTAACTCCTTGATCCTCAGGGGAGAAAAAAAAAGGCTATTTTCCTCCCTTAAGTGTTTATCTTCCTTTTTCCCTATAACCAGCTACCTTTGGCTCTGACTTCCAGTCCTTTAATACTTAGTCTGATCTTCTTGATTACAGATCATGCTGTGATGTTTTCAGGTCAAACTAAGTGACATTAGTGAAAGATTTGCTCTCATCTGTCAAATGACTCGGCAGTAATGAAGCAAATTAAATTATTTGAGTGGCATTAGAAAGCAGGAAGTGCTCCCTACGACACTGACGTCCTTCCTTCTCACGAAAATGGCAGCAGTTTCCTTTTTTATAAAGTTAAAATTACACCAAAAAACACTTCAGAAAAAGGAACTAAAAATTAACCAGCACATCCACTATAAGCATAAGGGTCTCTAGCCAAGTACCTTTCATTTTTTAGAATTAATTCATAGTTCTACACCATCAGGTGAACTCTCATGACAAAATCTATCAAAATTCTCTACTGCCACCAGTACCCATATGGAAAAAATAACCCAAAATCATGATACCAGAGGTATCACCAGTGAAATTCTAGTGTTATTTCTTCCAATCTCTCTCATGACTTCCAGAGTGACAAGTTCACATTTTCAAAGATGAAGCCCGTAATTTTTCACTGGAAAAATACCCCACTATTGCTCGGCAGTAGCAAAACACCGGTAATTCCAGTGTAAGAAAGAAAAAAAACACTAAAAAACCCCTTAAAAAACTCAAATAAGGAGAAAAAAACCCCTAATTTTCTACAAGTTCCTATAGTCCATAATTAGCATAGCACACATATGCAGAATCAACAAAATGATTTTGCACCTTGCCAATTATATATGTGTTTGAAAAGAACCCTCAGCAATCTACTACTTATTCTAAATCGAGGTATTCCACTGCCAGAAGCTTGTAAGAACGTTCCCATCAGAAATATTTCTAAAGTAGAGCTAACAGAACCTCATCTCACAGATGACTGAAAGAAAAATCTGAAAAAAAGAAAACAAAGCAGAAAACTAAAAAATACCCACAACGCTGATAGATACAGAGCAACAAGAGAAAGGTGAAAACAGAATTGTAATAGAAGTCTGCAAGTGAGAATAAAAGTTTGTGTAACAAGAAGAATGTAAGATTTTTAAAGACACGTTTTATTTGGTCATCATCCAAAGATTAATATTTTGTTCTAACACTGAATTATCTATGCCAGCACTCTGACAATATCACGGATGAGTCACTCACCTTTACCACAGGGAGATCAAAAACTTCTCGAGATTCTCCAACTTCCGGATTGTCCCCATCTTCTGAAATAATATGTGAGGCCAGTGCATTGTAAGAAACTTCCTTTGCTTTCCCAGCTTTCAGAAGTTGGATAACCTAAAGCCAAAGGAGAAAAAGGAGAAGTCAACAATTTTTAGCAACTTTTATTTGAGAAAAACATTACTGCAAGAAGACACTAACACTGGATGGATGAATGAATATGACCTTCTCTCTTGGCTGTCCTCCTGTAGGTGGCCAGCACTTCCCTTGAAGTTGCCAAAAACATAACAGTTAAAACGTGACTGCCAAAGGTTTACATCTCTTCTATATTTTCATCATTCCATCTGAAGATCTGCTTTTCAAAATAACCGATGATGGGGTAGGAGTCGGGGAAATGTTAAGGTTTTTCCAAAATATGTAGTCCTCAAAAAACACATGAAAACAATTTTCTCTCAGGAGGGGAAAGAAAGCTTTCCTAAGTGTTTGTTTTTGCATAGGGTAGCTCTGGAAGTGTTTGAATATACTTTAAAATAAGAGGTTGAATTCTAAGGACTAAGTGATTTAGAGAAATACAGAAGGAAAAAAAAACCAGTAGGACTCACGATCCCTAAATTACTACCTTTAGGAGCTGGAACTGAAGTGCCTCTCTCCACTGCCCTGTCCTGAGAGAATGCAAAACACCTCCTAACCACCAAAGCACATCTCACTCCCAGTTTTGCAAGGCCCAAATCGCACATGCTGCTTTAAGAGTTCAGCATTCTCTCAGCTCTGCTGTAGAGATCTGTGTGATGAATCCAGCCCTGTGCCCCAAAAACAGGACTTTCATTTGAACAGAGAAAGTAACAGAGAAGGTAACGGGGCACAGAGGGGAGGAAGAGAGAAATGTTTTAAAACATTACGGTCTAGAGTTCAAAAGGTAAAAATGCCAATTAAGATCATTATGTCATTTCCCCTTTATTATTCAGAAATAATGATTTAGAACAAAACTGGTCTGATGTTCATCTTCCAAAACCTGCCAGGGACAGATGCCTATCCCTGCAAACCTGCTGGGGACATTCCCTTCAAAACAGGATGCTCTGCCCACAACAGTGAACAGCAGAGAGCAAGGCAATGCATTCATCAAACAAAATATTAATTAATTGGTCCTTAAGCAATTACTCCCTACCCTGTACACTCACCAGGACAAAGCAGCACTGAAAAAGAGACTCTCTCAAAACACAGCATCAGGCTATTCTATAAAGCATTTCTGCCAAGCAGAAAAAGAAGGATAGAAAAAATCACCACTCACTGAAGAGAGAACTTTGGCATTTCCTGACTGAAGTACCTGACTTTAAAACTCTATTTAAAAAAACAAAAATCAACCTTTTTTTTCTGCAATGGATGAATATTCTCAAAAGAATTACCCTAAAATAACCAAGAAAATTGATCATGAGCTTGCTGTTCCTGTCACCACAGCCAGAAACAGGAGTGAACGTTTCCATTTTGCACACCAATCCCCTAAATCATGGTACACCTTCCTGCATGAAATCCAGTTAATCATAAAGAAACACAGGATGCTATCATTCCAGTGGGAGAAGCTAAATCCAAATAAAGCACTTTTGAAAACAGAAGGTATTTAAAAACAGTCTCAGCACACGAGCTCCTTGTCTCACACAGTTCTCTCCCTGAGTTACAATCCCATTCAACTGCTCATTTAGAGGAAGGCTAAAAAAAGGAGAGAACGTCATGAAAACTGAGAACCCAAATCTGACAGAATCAGAAAGAAGCTATAAATAATGTGCTAAAAGTATGATTTTTTTAATATCAAAACAATGTTGCATTAAAGAACTTGTTGAAAGCGTCTGCTTATACAAAAAGTTACACTGGTTTCAAGTAGTAATTTAAACTATAAATATGATACATAATAATTAATTTGATTATTTTATGTGTCATGAAAAAGACTCTTCCTAATTTAGCTCATGTCAGCTTCAAAACTCCTCTCAGAATACACAACTTCTTCAGATTAAGTAGTGCCTGGACTGAAAAGTTGTATTGGCACAATTAAAGAACACACTTATACTGGTATCAACCATTTATCTGTAACTAGAAAACAGAATGCTGAAAAGCCTTAATATGAATACTGTAAAAATCCTACAAGACCCATTAAATGAAATTTCTTCTTTTGGGGGAGAATAAAAATTTTGTCTTGTTCTCTCCCACTAAAATCTGTGCTGGAAGAAACAAGAGGAGTAGTTCAAAACTAAGAAGTATGACAATGGGCATAAAGAAATAAATTAAACGAGATAACCAAAACCCAAATATCCTGTTCAAAGACCTTGTGCTGCATTGCATTACTTTTTATATCTTTCTGAAGGAAATATTGATTTTACAAGGTGTTCCCAAACCATGATGGTTTGGGTTTATATGTTTGAGGAAAGCAGGATGAGAATTTTTTAAAAGAAAAAGAGTAGCTGACATGTACTCATCAGCCTCAGTAAGGTGTAAGCAGCAAAGTCTATCCAATGGAGTGGAATGGATTTAAAGTTGAGAGCGAGCCTAATTCTCCATCATTTGCCAAAGAACACCTAGGCACAATTCCAGACTTTTGTCTCCCTTCCAATTTATGCTGCAAATGCTTTAATAGGCAGTGGGTATGTAGTTATTCACCTGAATAAATTACTTTTCTTCCCCTTACTCTTGGATTTGTTTTGATTAGTGTGCTCACTTTGCTAGGCCTGTTTTAATATTTATTACAGTAACTGGTTTTCCGTGAAACCATTTGGAAATTTAAGCTGATCAAAGTGTGCTCCTCCCCAGAAGACGAAGGAGGAAACTTCTTTGCAAAATCAAGCTGGCATCCACTTGTATATAAAGTAGAAAAAAGCACCAAATATACTTGTAATTTTTATATCAGTAATGGGACAAATTTCACTTCAAGAATGGCTTGAGTTTGATTTACAATTCCTGCATTCTGTGTTGGCTCAAAACACACCTGATAAATGCTCCTCGTACTCAGGTGCCCCAGGGTACCACAGAGGACACCCACAGGAGGGTGTCCTGGTCTCAGCAAGGATAAGAGTTAACTTATTCTCAGTAGCTGCTACAGTTCTGTGTTTTGGATTCAGAATGGGAATAATGTTGATAACACGCTGATATTTTGGTTTTTACTAAGTCCTGTTTTTCCTAAGTCAAGGACTATTTTTTTGCGTCTCATGCTCTGCCAGTGAGGAGGTACAAAAAAGGCTGGGAGGGAGCACAGCCTGGGCAGGTGACCCAAGCTGGCCAAAGGGATATTCCACACCAAAGCATGTAATGCCCAGTATATAAATTGGGAGAGTTACCCATAAAAAGAACTGATCTGGGTCCAGGAATGAAGTCTGGCATCAGTCAGCGGACAGTGAGCAATTCTATTGTGCATCCCTTGCTTGGGGTTTTCTTTCTTTCCCTTTTTCTTACCATTATATCTTACCTGGTTTTCAATTATTAAATCGTTTTTATATCTCATCCTACAAGTTTAATTTTTAATTCCCCTCCTCATTCCACTGGGTAGGGGTGAGGGGTGAGAGAGCAGCTGTGTTGTGCT
This sequence comes from Rhagologus leucostigma, assembly GCA_013397725.1. NCBI lineage: Eukaryota > Metazoa > Chordata > Aves > Passeriformes > Rhagologus > Rhagologus leucostigma. The sequence continues at coordinate 202,467 of VZTD01004197.1, read as the reverse complement.
TAGTTGCCAGCTGGGCTTAAGCCAGTACACGGGGTTCTCCCAGGAGCTGGCCCCAAGCTGAGCTGAGCCCAGCCCAGCTCCTCACTCTGGCCCAGCTCTGCCCCTCAACCCAGGCAGAGGAAAATTCAATGCACCAGTGTGGAGCAAATCAAAGCCCTATGACAATGATTCTGACTGCAAAGAATAAAACCTAGCATGAGAAAGAAAACCAGTTTAAGAGAATGCTTGTCTACTTGCTGTATGAGAAAGCTGCTCATTGTCCTCCTATGTCAACACACAACTAAGTACAGGCCTTTCAGGACACTACTTCTATGACAAATAATGTACAAGAGTCCTAAAAGAGGATTTTTGTACTCGTCCTCATACACATAATAATAATATTGCTGCTGTAGGACTTTTTTGCAAGTATGGGAATTTGCTATTTGAGTGCTAAGCCACTGTCAAAAATTTTATATCCAAAGACCTACATTTTTTATCTGAAGACCCGTCTAAAGAAGTTTTCATCCTGGTCTTTAACTGTATTCTTCCTAGACTGTATTTCTTTTAGCACAATAGGAATGAAAACCATGTGAACAGGCCAGTGCCTGTGTCTCCAGGTCACTTATAGGCATACGAAGCTCAGTGAGTGCCAGGACCGGAAGCTAAAGGAACCCAGGGCTGAACTAATACTTTACTGCAGCAAATACCAAAGATGCAAAGACTTTAACTTCATTGTGAAGCATGCAGTAACCTGCTTGCAGGAAGCTGCTGTCCTAAAGCCCGGTACGGTGCACTTCAAGCACCTGTCTAATTGGACACACCACAGAAACTTTGTTTCAACCACCTTCGCCCACCGCGGGTGTTATTCACTGCAAGGCCACCTGCATTACCCAGGGCGCTGCCCCAGGGCACGGCGGGAGGGCTGGGCGGCCCTTGGCCTAAACCACACCAGCACCACACCGCGCGGTCCCGGGGGAGTACCAGGGCCGTGCGCGGGGCCGCGCCAAGGCGGGAAGGTCTGTGTGGGAGGGAAAAGCCAGTCCGGCCCCCCATGACGAACCTTCCCCATGGCCTGTCCCTGTATCTCCGTACGGAACCGGGCACAGGGAGGGGCCGGGCCTGCGGAGCGCTAGGGTCGGAGGAGCGGCGGCCGCTGCCCCCGCTGCCTGCCCGGCCCGGCCCAGGAAGTCCCTCCGCCCGCTCCTCCTCCGCTCAGGCGGCTCCGGCGGGGCCCGCGCG